>JAJJMC010033901.1:234964-316883 GCA_023531435.1 Papaver californicum | reverse complement strand
TTCTTATCTTTCTGCGGATAGTGCTGTGGTTGCTTTAGACCGTCCAAATGACTTGAAATTATGGCGACCTTAATGGTGTACAAAATTGATAATTTTTACAATGAATAACAAGGAGAATGGATCTTCAGTGGTTGTCACTTTTCTTGCGGATTGTAGTTGTCGTCGTTAGTGGTATTTGGAAGACTTAGTTTGGTTATTGTAATGTCATCGCTACTTATAACTTCAGTTGACACTTTTATGGTGGTATCCCAAGGAACTGACCATCTGATTAATTGAGTGAAATTGACTAATCTAGAAGTGCTTAAGATGTCTGTGGTGTCATGTTGTTATATCAAAGCAAACATTTGATTGTTGATGTGTAGATATATGTGTATACATTTTTCTAGCTCGTTCTCATTTGTTGTGTTTGGGGTGTTGTGTACGCCTTGAGTCCTCTTGGATAACATCTTTATCACTCATATGAACCCTTTTTAGTAAAGGTTGTGTTCCTTAATACATGTAATGGGCGTGGTAACAGGTGTGTTCTAAAACATTCTTGTCTTGCATGTTATCTAAGTCTTTGCACTGTATTTGTATAAACAAGCTACGGTATGTACAGAGAACTAACCTAAGTTTTAGGTAGGGAGAATACTGTTTTCTTTATAGAAATGCAGTTCTCAGTTATTTTAGAGGTACACAGTTATAGTTTGAGGGTATTTGAGTAGGCTAATGCTTATAGAGTTGTACCGTAGTATGTATTTGCACTTTCAAATAGTTTGTCAATGGAGGGAGAAGATTAGATACTACAAGATATTCTTCGAGCATATGTGCTGGACCTCCGAGATAATTAAATTTTTGGTTTTTCCTGTAATAACAAAATATGAGTATTGGTATGGCTCAGTGAGAGGCTCTATAAAGAAGACCTTATCATCCATCAGAGAAAATGAGCTTTGGAAATTGATTGGTTCAACTCGCTACAGAGGATGGTTAGTACTTGTCTGAGTAAGGCATGGATTTTGCAAAAGAGTTATGCAAAGGGGACACGAAAACCATTTTCACATCTAAGTTATATAAGAAACCCAATTCAATAGTGTCTTGTCTGAAAAGATATGTTCCAGAAGAAGAAGAAAAAAAATTGTTTGATATTATTAAGCCTAATCCGCAGCTCAAGATATTAAAAAGAGGGTATATTAGCTATAAAAACATCGTAGCTAGACAGCGCAGTGAGTTACATATTTTCATACATCATAACATTTGAGAATGCTTGGAGTTATTTTTATCTATATCTCTTTGTTATTTGGGTAAACTGGATTTCGGGGACGAAAATCCCTTTTCTAGTGGGGTAGACTGTAATACCTTATCTTTCAAATAAATTCCTTTGTGTGTGATGGGTTGTGCCATTTAACCAGTAATGGTACTTAGCACATCCTTAGGTTTTAAGATTTAACACAACAAGAAGAGTTCGGCATTTTCCTTTCGGGAGCTTTCAAAGAAAAAGAATGAGAAGAAGGAAAAATCGGCGGTAGTAGAATTTGCAGTGGAGGAAAATATTGTAAATAGGTAACGACCGACGTTGGGTATGACTGTTGTCTGGTTTCCATTTTACTTGTTCTCTTTGAAATCAAATGAAATATTTATGATTTACTTCTGGTATTATAGGGCTTGATACATAAAGTGGTATCTCCTTTAAGAGGTTTTGGATTGGCTGGCTGATCGGCAGATTAAGGCAAGTTTCTCTTTGGACTCTTAGTTTAGGGTGAATATAAAAGATTAAACTAGTAAGTCATAATCAAACCCTAAAAAACCCAAACCCAACCTGAAATTTAAAGTAATCAAGTGTTGTACATTTTGGTTTCTTTGATTGTGTATGCTTTAAATCTCTTTTCGTTATGGTGTGAAGTGTAGTGAACCTTGTGTATTTGTTTATTAAATTTGAGCTTACACCAATTTTTCACTACTTTTGATTGGTTAGAATTGGTTGAGTGATGTTGATGAATTTTATGTTCTATTAGATTCGGACCTAAACAATTAATCCCATTTGTGGTATTTTCTTAAATTCAAGGACAACAAGTTAGAGTCCAGCTTATAAGTCATTGTTGTATGAATAGTAATTAGGATCATCTTGGTATGAACCATAACTATCAGAAGGTTGGTAGTGGTCCCAAGTACTATCCACATTATGGTCATAGTAAAGGTAATACCCGTTTTGAAAATCAGTCTGATATTCATTGTAAAGGTAATTTTTCCTTGGGTTACAAGGCGGCTCTAATCAACTTAAAATAATCTTCCTGAACTTTAAGTTATGCTAACAAAGTAACCAATATAGTTCTTTTGAATGATTTTCCAATAAGCTCGATACCCTATAGGTCTTTTTTAGTCAAATTTTAGGCTTAGGTTCGCGTAGATAACGTGTTCCTAAGTCGGGCAGAAATGATACGGTGATGAAATCCGAACCATTATCTTATATGGTCAGTTTCTGCCATTTACTAGAAAAGTAAATACCGTATTCAAGTCCTCAACATATATGCATTACGAAGGAATACAGAAAACCCACTGACAGGGGATTCGTGGGTGGTTAGAGTCTTACCTCCCGTACCAGACGGGAGATGAACCGTTGAAGTCGACTAGGACCACCAACGCCTGTGTCAGTGTACGAACCCGAGGGGCCGAGATAATATCATAATTGTCGTCCTTCCCTGTTGCAGTTTATATTTAAATACCCTTCCTTAGGGTTTAAAAATTAATAATAAAGTTTAAAAGTTCAAAGTTCAAAGTCCAAAAATAAGAAAAAATATAAAAATACCTAAAATAATTACAAAAAAAATAAGAATTTCGTTATACAGTTTTCTAAAAAGAAAAATTAAAAACCTAAAAAAATTAAAAAATTAACTAAAAGAAAAATCTTGTCTTCTTTGTCCGTTCTTTTCTCTTTATCTTTGACTCCAAGTCTTTAATCAATCAATATAATCTTTCGCTCCAATTTCTTTTTGATCCAAAACCTGTAATACAAAGAAAATACCCAAATACGTAAAATAGAACAAATAAAAATAAAAAATAAAATAAAAATCTAACTAAACTAATTAACCTAAAAAAAAATCTAAAAACAATTCTAAAAACAAGTTCGCATCGGCGGCGCCAAAAATTGATAGTTTTTGTAGTTGTGGTAAATAAAGGTTTGTTCAAGACTTGTGAAGATTTGTTTTTAAACCTAATTTCTAAGACTAAAAATAGAAAATAAAAGATATTGACCAAATTACAAGGGACTATGACTCAGATTCCACTATTTTCCAAATTTCAATGTGATTTAATTCAATAATTATAATTATGCAATTCTTACATTTAATTTGATTCTGAAATATTGCAATAAGTAGATTTTTAAAACAACAATTGTATAACAAAAGCATGGAACATCTAAAACCTAGTCCAAGCATGTACCATCTAACGAAATCACAAATCTTTAATAAAAATTAATAAATCAATTTTTAATCAAGGAAAATAATCATAAAAAAATTGCACAAATTAATTAAATAGATATTACCACATGCTTACTGTGTTGTACCATAGTATGTATTTGCATATTCAAATAGTTTGTCAACGTATGGAGAAGGTTAGATACTATAAGATATTCTTCGAGCATATGTGCTGGACCTCCGAGATAATTAAATTTTCTGGTTTTTCCTGTAATAACAAAATATGAGTGTTGGTATGGCTCAGTGAGAGGCTCTATAAAGAAGACCTTATCATCCATCAGAGAAAATGAGCTTTGGAAATTGATTGGTTCAATTCACTACAGAGGATGGTTAGTACTTGTCTGAGTAAGGCATGGATTTTGCAAAAGAGTTATGCAAAGGGGACACGAAAACCATTTTCAAATCTAAGTTATATAAGAAACTCTATTCAATAGTGTCTTATCTGAAAAGATGTGTTCCAGAAGAAGAAGAAATTTTTTTTTGCTTGATTTTATTAAGCCTAATCTGCAGCTCAAGATATTAAAAAGTGCGCATATTAGCTATAAAAACATTATACCTAGACAGCGCCGTGAGTTACGTATTTTCATGCATCATAACATTTGAGGATGCTTGTAGTTATTTTTATCCATATCTCTTTGTTATTCGGGTAAACTGGATTTCGGGGATGAGAATCCCTTTTCTACTGGTAGACTGTAATACCTTATCTTTCAAATAAACAAATTCCTTTGTGTGTGATGGGATGTGCCTTTAACCAGTAATGGTGTTTACTTAGCACATCCCTAGGTTTTAAGATTTAACACAAGAAGAAGAGTTCTGCATTTTCCTTTCGGGAGCTTTCAAAGAAAAATAATGAGAAGAAGGAAAATCGGCGGTAGCAGAATTTGCAGTGGAGGAAAATATTGGTAAATAGGTAACGACCGACGTTGGGTATGACTGTTGTCTGATTTCCATTTTACTTCTTCTCTTTGAAATAAAATGAAATATTGATGATTTACTTCTGGTATTATAGGGCTTGATACATAAAGTGGTATCTCCTTTAAGAGGTTTTGGATTGACTGGCTGATCGGAAGATTAAGGCAAGTTTCTCTTTGGACTCTTAGTTTAGGGTGAATATAAAGGATTAAACTAGTAAGTCATAATCAAACCCTAAAAAACCCAAACCTAACTTGAAATTTTAAGTAATCAAGTGTTGTACATTTTGGTTTCTTTGGTTGTGTATGCTTTAAATCTCTTTTCGTTATGGTGTGAAGTGTAGTGAACCTTGTGTATTTGTTTATTAAATTTGAGCTTACACCAATAGCTAACTACTTTTGATTGGTTAGAATTGGTTGAGTGATGTTGATGAATTCTATGTTCTATTAGATTCGGACCTAAACAATTAATCCCATTTGTGGTATTTAATAGCATATGTGCTTGTGTGAGTTGTGTAAGGTGAGAGATGTGTTATACGTGTGTGTAGTGCACATGAGAGTTATAGAATAGTTAGAGTATATAATCATAAGAATAATCCTGTAACAAAATAATCTTTCTAATAAATTAATTTTGATTAAATCGTCCGCAAGATCCAATGTAGAATTCTTATGATTCTATCAGTATTTTCTTGAATTCAAGGACAACAAGTTAGAGTCCAGCTTACAAGTCATTGTTGTATGAATGCGTTATTTTGGTGATGGTTCATTTAGCGTAGCAATCTTGAACGCATTGGTTGGCGTTCCTCGGTATAGCATAGAATATGTTGATTTTATGAGGTGTGTAAATAGAAGTCATCATGAGGTAAGTTAATGAAATGTGCTAGATTTCTACGTTGACAGTTTGAAATTTAGAATGGTATGTGTAGCCTAGACCCTTAACTGTTGAGGTAAATTTTCTGGCTCATGGAGTTAATCTTTAATAAGTAAACTTGTAGCACTTGCTAGTATAAAATATTGGGTTGCGTGTTTTTTCTCCTACACTTCTGCTATGTAAGTTTTGATCTCAGGGCACTGCGTAGCGACTGAATGTAAGTATCAGATAATCCAACACAAAATGAAATAACGAGATGCTTAGATGTGTTATCTAGATATAATTTTTAATTTGAATGTGTTCTCTTGAGGTATCGTTTAGTTTGAGATGTGTTTCCCAGAGTTATAGCTGACTTGCGATTATTAGAGTAATGGATGAGTTTAGTATTAAGAAACTATATCAAGTAATATAGTAGTTTAACACATAAAAATATTTTGGTTAGTCCTTGGTTTATTATCGTGGGATGGTTGATTTTAGTGGTGATGATTAGTGCGATAATATAATCTCGAATTTTATACATTTGCACTTTTGTATTGATACAACTAATATGCACTAAATTAGAATAGTTTAAATTCTTCATGGGGAAAGCATGCTCAATTTAAATTTGTTGTTACACTAATACGGAGGTTTTGGAATGACGACTCCTTCATCAGTTTTGAGTAGTTACATTATGTTATAAGAGGGTGATTCTTATACCTAGTGGTGAACCGTTGAGTTAGTCCGTTTACTTTGATTTTAACTACTGTTTAACAAAATACTCCAGCATAATATTTTTAAAATCTTACTTGTGCGTTTTTATTTATGTTTTCCCTTAACTCGGGGATAGGGAGAACTTTCTTGGAGTTTAACTCCTGTTGATTATTTTTCAAGCAAAAATAGAAAATCGAGAATGGGCTTGGTTGATTTATTTTCGGATGGATATTCGTAGGATATCTTACTGATAGTGGATATTTATTTATCTTTTCTATTGTTTTATTTATTTATCTTTTTTATTGTTTTTGTTTTTCTTTCGGGAAATAGTTGAGAGTCATGGGGAAATATTTTACTTTGGATAGTTTTAATAATTATTAAATTGCGGTTTGTAAATCCTCGAGATAAAACAACTATTTAATTAGTTGAACTTAGTTATATTATCAAGATGTATATCAAGTATTTGGATTCCCTTCTTTACACGATAATATAGTAGTAATGCACTCCCAAATTTTCGGGGTTATGTTCCTTTTAACAATATATTTTTAAGAAAATCATAAACAAAATGTGTCGTATTATATCGTATTGTGTTACGTTTTATATATGTTATGATATGTTTTCTTAGCGTGTTGTGTTGTATCGTGCCACGTATTAATCCGAATCATGTATAATGCTGTGGCACTGTGCCGATTAGTATGATCCAACATAACACATGAAGCAGCCATGCTGGACTAACTCACGTGCTGGGTTGGATTGGCACGGTCCAATTTACACCACATCGGGGACATGACTTCTAAGATATTTTATGGCATTCAGTATTTCCTCTTCTTCGATTTTCATTTCAAGCCACTCACACAAACCGAAAGGAATAAAATAAAAAAATAAATTATCCAAGGGCATGAGGCCTAGAGTATGACTGATCCTAAAAAGTATTTTTGAAATACTCAGTAATGTCTGTTTTAATTTCACCTTGATACATTGTCATTTGCCCATTGATAATAATCTTAGCAATATGGTTTCTTCTCCTTCTGTCTAAATCTATTTATGGAATAATTGTATCTATCCATACCTTGATTGAAACTCAATTCTTCCTCAGCTTACAACAAACACAATATCTTTGATTGAAACTCACACAGACTCAACCAAACACAAAACAACTTTAAACCCATCTTCAAAACCTCATTCTTGACTTGGATTCTTCTCTGCTATTCAACCATATCGCTGCAAAATCTGAACCTCTTTCAATTTCTGTCGCTAACCCATTACATCTCTATCAATGGCAGTAAGAAGTCCTTATCGAATTTTGACCTATATCCAAATCAAAGCATGGCTTTCTCCGTCTGTTTTCCGGCGACAACACCCTGGTTGGCAGCAACATCAAACCACCACCATCTTTTACTAATTTCTTCTCGATTCCACATAGGAACAGACTTCAACTCTCTCTCCCGTTCAACAGTAAAAGTTAAGACCATAATTGTTTAATACTAAACCCATCACTGATTAACACCTTAAAAATAAAAACATCACCAAAAGCTGAAGGATTTATAAAACCCCTATTCGAGCTCTCAAAGTTTCCCTCTTCCCTTTCTCTCTGTCTCTGTTCTTCCCTAATTGAGAACGAGAAAATACGATGAAAACCTTTTATTCAATCTCACTGTTAGAAGAAACAAGATTACAAATTGAGGTTTCTGTCGTTGATTGTGAGATGAATAACAAGTGTTTTAAAGTCCTGATTGAATTAGGAAACTTGGGTTTCCTTACCCAATTCGAGTTTACTGGTATTGAATTCTATAAAAGAAGCTCTCACGCTATGCTAAAGATATGCCTGGAATTGTAGGCGGGTCGTTAGGACACCGCTTGATGGGGCGTTTGTCTAGTGGTGCGCCCGTCTCTTGGGCGTGGTCCTAGAAGTCCGTCCCACCGTGGATGCCCTTATGAACTTTTACTCCTCCATTTTTTAGCTTCAAGAATGATCAAATTGAAGTATTCGTGTCTTGCCTTTAATCTAAGGTCCCACTGAGCTTTAGTGAGCCCATTGTTTGCATAAGAGATGAAAAAAATAGAGGGCGAGTTAGCGAGTATACTTCAAAATGAAAAGGCTCATGTCTACCAACAACACCTTCACAAAACAAATGTGAAGGCCATTCAGGTGAAATTAGAAATCTGTCTATCCTACTTCTAATATTTTGCAGATGGTTGTTGTTCCAAGTATAAGTAGCTCCTATCAGTGGTAAATCAATGAGTTTATGAGAAACAATAAATCTGATAAATCTAGACATTCCACCAGTGGATGAACCACCAGACTCCAAAGGACCTCTCATTCCATTAAAATTACCACCAATAACCCAAGGTAAGGACCAAAAATATTTAGTCTCCTATATTTCTCTCCAAAACAATTTTATTTTTGTGGGGTTAGGAGGAGCATACACACCAGTAAAACACCATTTAATATCACTAGACACCAAATTACAATGTAGAGAAATCGAGTAAATACCAAGAGTATCAATAATATTGATTTTAGACTCATCCCACATGCAAAGAATACCGCCAGAATTACCTTCAGAGGGAGAATCGACCCATTTAATATTTTTACCACCCAAAACTTGAGCCACAATAGAAACATAATATTCTTCAAGTTTAGTTTCAGACAAAACCAAAACTGTGGGTTTCCAATCTCTAACTTTTCTCTTGATTATGTCTTCTATGAATATCATTCAAACCACTAATATTCTAGCAAATAAAACTTTTATACATTAAAATATGATAAAACCAAAAACACCAAAGAAAAAGGTGAAAACTTACTGAGTCTTTTTATCAAAAGAAATTAGATATCTTTTAATTGATTCCAGTATCAAATCATTTGTGTCATTTTTCTTGCAATCAAAACATAAACCCAATTTAGGTGCAACCTCATTAATTTGAAATAGAATCGAATAAAATTAACCTCTAGTTTTTGGATCAACTTTGTGTCTGAGAGATCTCCATCTTGATTTGAAATTATGACCCAAATTAGATATGTTGATTGAAGAAGAAAAAGAAACATCCGGTGTTGCTTCCAAAGCAAGAACCAAATCCATACGAACTAAATTTTCAATTGAAACTGCACCTCTTCTTCATTGTTCAAAAAAATATGACCGTTTGAAGATACTTGGTTTCTTATTATACTATCCCAGAAAAAATTTGTTGTACCATTGTGTTATGAAACAGAACCAAATATTGAATCGGTGCTTGTAAATGAGTTGGTCCAGAAACTAAAATAGATCCCGAAATATCATTTCCGGAACATAAGTTGAAATACCCATATCCACAATATTGTTGTGAGTAGCCGAATCCAAAATCAAAACTAGGAATTATTGGTTAATCCACTTCTGGTGACCCGTTTAGTTTGTAGTCCACCTATTTTAGCGTGATTAATCGCTAGTCCAAAAATAAGTTTTTGGACTAAATTTATTACTCGATGGTCCAACTCACGTGTGAGTTATGAGACATATTTTTAAAATATTCATAGTTTACCCTTTCTCTAACGTACATATAAAACGAGTTGAAATCAAATCTTGCCAGATTTTCTTTCCTTTCTTCAGCTCAGATCCGAATTTCGCTCTCTCTCTGCTTCTGCTGGTGTTCTTCAGTTTCAGGGTTTCGATCTCAAATCTCCAGGGTTTTTTTCTAAATAATTTTTTTCTCTGTTATTTGATTTATTTTATAATTTGTTCTGTTTTTTGTTTTTTTAAACTGAAATCATGATAATCAACTCGATTTCACGATTTTGTTTTTTTTCTTACACTGAAATCGTGATTAATATCATTTTCTATGCATGTTTTGATCTCATTTTTGTTCGTGTTTCAGTGTTTCTGTTGATTTTTAAAACTGATTTTTGTAAGTTCTATTTCTTTCATTAGATCGTTGTATTCCGTTTGTTTACATGTAGTTTGATAATAGGTATGATTTGGTTTTTTATTTTATTTTTTCAGGAACTCATGATTTTTGTTCTTTTTTCTGGGGTTTTTTTGAACGATTCTTCAATACATATTAATACATATTGTTTTTTAAGCTTTTTGATATGTACTGTTGTTATATATATTGTATGGTATACCATTTTTGAATCAATACATAATTGTTTGTACTGCATATAACATGCTTTTATTTGTTTGTTTTGTGTGAATCTATAATCTTTGTGATACTCTTAAACCAGTACATATTATGTTGTACCGTAGATTTTTGGTGTTCCTATCATATGAAAATATATGTTTGATTTTTATTTGGATTATATTTCTACGGGTTCAACATGTCAGGTGTTGGTTTTAATCCAAATACCTTTTGCTACTCTCATGTATACCACAAGCAACTCCACATTGCATATTTGGTTACGTTATCTTAGACTTTGGAAGATTTGAAGTTTACTATTTGTAATGCGTGGAGTTGGTTGACTCCATCAACTATTATTGTTAATTATGTTGAAAATGGAGTGAAAGTCCCTGTCCTTGCTGATGTATCACTTCAAGTGCTTGTTGTATTACATTTTACGAAGAATTCAGATTTCTTTGAGTTGCATCTGGATGTTATTTTATCTGGTGCATCTAGTTCTTCGAGAAGTATTGGTTTTGACAACAGTGTTGAGTTGTTTGTGAGTACTAGGAACAATTATTTGAAAGATGGTAAAGAGGTTGCAAGTGTTCTTTTTTCCGATGATTGGGAGAATGTTTTTGAAGATAAAAACCATCTCTTCCATGGTGGTGTTGAAGTTGTTCGGTTAGCATGTGAGAAATATTGTTTGAGGAATGGATATAAGGTTAAAAAAATGAAGAATGACCTTGAGAGTTTCACGGTGAGATGCAGCAATGACTGGTGCTCTTGGATGTTTCATGCAGTTGCCATGAATGGGTCATTGGATGTGTTTAAGATAAAGGATTACGTGGTGAGGCACACTTGTGGTGCTGGGTATAGGTTGAGGAGTCCAACTATTTCAAGGAAGCTTGTAAATCATTTAGTTAATGAGCGTATCAAGCACAACCCTCTCATAAAACCGCAAGAGATTATGGATTATATTAAAGTTGGGAGAGGGATCAACATCAAGTATCACCACGCATATCATGCATTATTGCATCAAATGATTTGGTGACGATGTAAAGTCATACACTGATCTTGCTTGGTGGGTCACTGCTGTTGGGGAAACCAACCCAGGGTCTTATATTGATTTTGACTTCAACGACTCAACAAAGAGATTCAACAGACTTTTTATTTGCTTTGGAGCTTGTAGAGAGGGTTATAAACTTTGTCTTCCAATGATCTTTTGTGATGCGATATTTTATACTGAGATGTTTAAAGTAGGTCTAATGGCTGCGACATGTCTTAACAGCAATAAAGGTAACTTTTTTATATGATACATATTTGATATATACTGTTTTTTATGTACCAATACATAGAGAAATGTAGTCTATTTTCTGGTACATATCAATATATATTGTAGGATCATACACATCATACATAAAGTACATATTGATATACATTGTAGGTATAACATAATTTGAAGGTGCAGACATGAAGTACATATTGATATGGGCTTTTTTTTTCCCAGGTTTTTTTTTCTTTTGCATAAGCATTAGTTCCTCGCGAAGATAATGATAATTGGCATTGGTTTATGGAAAATCTTTAAAAAATTATCGATCATCGTCGCATCACCTTTTTGACTGACCGAAGTGAAGATTTGTTGAATGCAATTCCTGAAGTTTTCCCTGATTCTTATCATAACTATTCTTTTTTCCACTTGAAAAAGAACTTACTCATCATTAAGTCTGATAAAAAATATAAAGAAGTGATGGACTATTTCCATAAATCAACATATGCGCTTTCTCCAGCAAGATATGAAGAAGGTCTTCAAGAAATGGTTTATCTAGGAAGGACATGGGTTGTTGCATATTTCCGTAACATTCCTAGGGGAAAGTGGTCTAGTGCATACTTCCCAGGCAATAGGTATGGTCAGACTTCTTCAAGCATTTCCGATTCTTTTAATAACTGGATTCTCTGCGAGAAGAAGTTACCTCCCTGCGCTCTCTCTGACACAATAATATTTTTATAAGTTTCTTGTAACACTGCAAGTATATATGTACTTTTTTTAATATGCTCCACTAATCTTCTTCTTTTTTATTTTTTGCACTATGTATAATATGTTTGTTGTTTTTTAATTTTGTTTGTCGTGTATGCTACGGGTAATGGAGTTGATGTCTGAACGTCGTGAAGAAAGTCTTTTGATGGATCCGGAACTCTTATCCCCTGTGTATCAAGCCTTGCTTGAACTACACATTCAAATTGGTCGTCCTTGGAAAATTAGTCAGTAATATGCTCACGTCTTTGAAGTTCATTCCCCAAGGTTAATTTTTTAGGTAACATGCTCTTTTGATGTGAGATATCCACTAAACTAGTTTCTTAGGGGTACTGCCGAAAACATATCAAATATGTATTGTGCAAATTATCTTCTTGGGTTTGTGTAGGAAAAATATCAATATGTATTGTGCAGATTAGGACTCACTTTCTAACCTAGTGAACCGAGCATACAAAAGAAGACTTCTTATATTCTTTTTTATTTGTGTAGGGAAAATATCAATATATACTGCGTAAATAATATGCTTGGTTTCTTGTGTCCAGGTATCATATGGTTGATCTACAACAAAAGAGTTGTACTTTCCAAAGATGGTGCGTGTATGATTTCCCATGCTCGCATGCTACTATAACTATTGCTGCATATGGGGGGAAGTTCCTTGATTATATCGACGAATACTTCAAAGTTAGTTGTTATCGCCAGCTATAATCAATCGCTAGTAGACATGTTATTAATCACGACAGATAAGTTTTTAAGCAGTACATATTGATATTTTTTATGGTAGTATCATACATGAGAATGGTTTTAAGCAGTTCATATAAACTATAAACTAGAACTAGCATAGTACATATTGATATTTAGTGTAACATACATCAACAAAAACTGCACAAGTATAATAGATTTTTCTTATTTATGTTTTTCATTATACCACAGGCATGACGAGTATACCGCAGAAGATATTATTCTGCCATCAATAGTAGTTAGGGCTCCTCTAGGAAGAAGAAAAAAGAACCGCATCAAGAGTGCATGAGAGAGGAGCAAAAATCCTGTTACATGTTCAAATTGTAACTTGAAAGCTCATCACAACAAGGCTACATGCAATGTTATCCGTCAGTACCAATATACGGAAGAGAATTAATTTCATTACAGTTTTTTTAGTACATTTGGGGTTTAAATTCTTTTAGAGAATACTTGTCGCATTTTTTTAGGTTTCTTTTTTCAGAACTTGTTTGTGTGCCAACTGAATTATATTCTTAATGACAGGACGAGAATTTGATGATATAAATCTTATATTTTGCTCCACATTTAAAGATGTATGAACATGTGGTTGAATGTCATTCACTATATACGGGGGTCGAGGGGGAAGCGCCCCCTCGTTATTAGTGGTTTTTATTTCCAATATATTTTTCTTTCATTTTTAGAATATGAATCTATTGGTTCAGAGTTTCAGAACAAAGTACATATCAATATGTACTTCCTAGCACATATCAATATGTTCTGCCTTTCTATATAACTCTAAAAATAAGTAGAAACCTAACAATCCTAATAAAGATCATCATATATATAAACATAATAAGATCCCGATACAAGTATATAAATTCTTATCAGTTCAATAACTAAAAACCAAGTTCAATAAGTAAAAAGAAAGTAAGTACATATCCATATCTACTCTGCAGGTAAACATTTATTTTCATTGGAGGGGTCCCAACTGATTTCAGGCGGAGTGGCTGTCAACAACCTGCATGCTAACTTGATTCTTTTGTTCTGAATCTTCTTCATCAATTGTTCGTCATCTCTCAAACTTTTTCCATCACGATCAATCTTTGATCTCCTCTTGATAAAATGCATTACATATAAAAGGTAGTCTGCCACATTCCTTGTTGTGGACACCCATAGTCAGTCAACCTTAAGTTGCTCACCTTCTCTCTCTGATTCTCATCCAAGAACTGATTGATTGGATTGAACAAGAATTCGGATATTTTTTGGCATTCTCATAACCATGATCCATGAACGCTACAAACAAGTTGTAGTGGATGAATTTATGGGTTTCAAACTTAAACTCGAGCGGTGTCCAATACTTGTTGCCATGGCACATGGGTACAAGGATCTTCTCGATGTCGTTGTTCATTGTCAATATGGGCATTATAATACCAGTCACATTTGCTCCCTGTAAAGTCTTTGGTTTGTCGACATGATACTGAAAAATAGAAACATTTAATAGGTTATTTCACAAAGGATATATCAATATGTATTTTTTTTCATATCCAATGTTTAAAAGTATAAAAGAAGAAAACAACACATACCCAAGCAGCTGGATCCAGGTGCAACACCTTTAAGTATTTTCTTTCTTCCTCGGGATTTGCTTGGTCCTCTTTAGACGCCACTTGAAGCTTATACTGAGCGTAGTTGAGAAGATCTTGCTCTAATGCTCTGTTGAAGATCAAATTTCCATTGTAGCCCCGTTAACGCATATACTACCTCCATCCTCTACTGTCCAAGCAACCGAGTTGCACATTTATAAAAAAAACACATATTGAAGTAAGTTTTTTTGATATGTACTGCAAAATTTACTTGATTTAAAAGTAAAATGAAAGTTAGAAAGTACTTACATTCTCTTTTATTTCTCAAAGTATGGAAGTAGAATCACTATTTGTTCATCTGTCATCTGCTCATAGAGTGGTGACTTCTCAAGATCCATGAACTTCATACGAGGTTTCTGAGCTTTACGAGCTTTATTGTTCTTTCCTGTCTTTATTGTCTTTTTTTGTTTATCAGTTTTCGACTTCTTCTTTTCAGAAAACTTACTTCCACTATCAAATAACGGATCTGTCTTCTTTGCTGGATTCGCATGAGTTACTCGCCTGCTAACTTGTTCTCCAGTTGGTACTGACTTCTTTGCAATAACCTTTGGTTTTGCTTTCGCTTTGGCAGCAGTCATCTTGGAAAGTTTGGTTGCTAGTGACACGTTGATTGACGTTTGGGTGGTTGTAACTTCATATTCCTGCATTTTTGAATCCATATTTTTAGTACTATATTTGAATGATATTTTTTCAAACAAAGACAAGAAAGGTAAATTACCACAAGTAGAATATATACCTCTGGGTCATTTTCCTGCTCAGGTGTGACTCTATTTGCATTCTTCTCAGGTGTAAGTCTGTTCGGCTCAGCTGTAACTTGTCGAACTTCTATACGTCGCAAATCATTTCCAAATAAATTATCAAAATGTTTGTGAATGTTTATCCCAAACAGAGTATGGATTTAACACTACCATTATCTTGGCTGAGAGATGCATATTCTTCATCATAAACTTTCTTGCTGGAAATGGCTAAGTCCAAAAATTCTTCAAATGTGAACTTTTCAATGTCTTCCATCTTCGCCATCTCAGTAAAAAAGGGTACTTTCATGTCCACGAAGTTGTCAACCAAGGGTTCAACGTCTTGTTCACAATGGTTCTGCGACATCCCTTTAATAGTTTCAATACTCTGGTCTATAGCTTCAATCACCTTTTTCACTACTTCTTGTTGAAGTTTAGGTAAATCATCCTGCAACCATAGAGTTTTTTTTCATGATAATTAAATACATATTGATATATACAGTTATATGACAATAATAAAACACATTTGTAATCAAGTACGTATTGATATTTACAGTTATATTGATAAACACATTTTTAATAAAGAGTGAAACTAGCCAGCATTACTTACATGTGTGTTACTTTTCTCTTGCATCTCTTTGACCTCTTTCTCCAAGTCAGGTTTAGCCCATGTTTTAACAACAGAAACATCAACACCATAAAATTTATACACCGAAGGTGGTGTTGACAATGCAACATTAAATGGAACCCTATTGACGGTGGTGTCACTCAAAACATTTTGTTCATCTTCTGTTGGAGTAGTCGCAGGTGGCACTTATTTTGTTGGAATATGAACAAATGGATCTCCCAAAACTACTTCATCTTCTATTTTGTTTTCCAAAAGAGGATATATTAGAGTAGTTGGAGATATTAATTCTCTTGTTGGGTCAGTACCCAAATTAGTGGGACTCCCAACAATTGAGTCTCGAAACTCTTCTTCATTTTCAGGCTGCAAGGGAGAAGCTTTCATGTATATGTCATTCACATTTGCAGAAGCTTTGATACACCAAGCGGTCCATCTTCATGTTGCATGGTGTTCGCTTCACCCCATTTTTCAAAGATTATCTTTGTCAAATCTTCATATCTTTCTTTCCAATCATCTTCCTCCACTGCCTTCCCTGCAGTTTCTTCTTTATCTTCTACCCTTTCAGCTTCACTCTCCTCTTCTGCAAGTCTTCTTGTGATTCTATTCAGAATTTTCTTTTCTTGATTGGTGTACGAAACCTTGAACTTTTCATGGAACTGTACCAAAACAACAAAATATGTACTATAAAAACTAGGTTTTTCATGAGGTAGATATCAATATATACTGTAGGATAACAAACATCATACATTCAATACATATCATTATATACTTTAGGATAACAAACATCATAAATGCAATAAATAAGTACATATTTTTTTACCTCATATTCAGTTGTATCAATGTCTTTTTGGAGTGCAACACATAAGTTTATCAGATTCCATTTGACAGCTCTTGGAATAATTTTTTTTTTTCTGGAATCGTCTTTATTTCCTTCGGTTCCATACCAAATCTGTTTTGGAAAAAAAATTCACCAAAACAAAGTTAAAAGTAAATCATGATTTTCTTTGAGTAAACTACTAAAAAGATTTTTAGTACATATTCTTACCAATAAATAGTTTAGACATCCGGTAATATTCTCGACTGCATTTACATTGTCATTTAGTGACTTTTCTAGGTAAGAATGTATCAAATCTGGCCATGACACACTCTTTGCAGCCTCGAGATCCTCCACAAGACCAATGTACTTTTAAGTCAACGTATTTGTATCTTTTGTTGTGAAAAACAACGTGATACACATGAATAGGCATATAAGCCTTAGAAGGTCTTCAGCATCTCTCACTTCTTCACTTTTTTCCTCACTCCCTTCTTCAATATCTTCTTTACTTTCTTCTTGTTCATTTTCTTCATTCTTTGTACTCTCTTGATCACTCCCACTTTTTTCAGGTTCTTCGTCACTTTGCTTTTCTTCAGATTCTTCAACTTTTTCGTTTGTTTTCTTCTTAGTTGCTGGTTTTTTTCTTAAAAGTTTCAAGATTTCTTCTTGTATCCTCACTTTATTTACCTTTTTAGTCTTTTCTACATCACCAAAAAACCTTTGGAAGAAAACATTGTTTCGATATCCACCCCTTGATGTCAGCATCATATCTTCATGTTGTCTTTTCCCTGCTCTTGGCACTCCAAAGATAACACCTATTTCTTCAGGAGTGGATGTCAAAATATGTGAAACTCCATGCCTTTTGAACTCAAATGTGAGCTCATTCGTAACTTTACTTATCTCATAACACTGTATTAGATTGGTCACCGCAGTTTTATTCTTCATCTAATGATCTACACCAAGATTTATGCAACACAACATCAAAAAAAGGTTCCCATATGATTTCTCACCAATGATCCTCAACTGAATTTCACTCAACTCAAGCTTTGCATCCCTGATTGCTCTAACTAGTGAGAAAATTCCCTTGAAACCACTTTTGTAGATTTTCCCAGCATGTGCAGGTGCTTTTGTCTTCTTTGTGATTTTTTTTGACATTAACTATATAATGAACCACACTGTCAATAACCCTACAATATATCAATATGTACTATAATATATAACAAAGTATATATTTTGATATGTTGATATCTGTATGTTATATCATGAACAAAGTATACACTGATATGTCCTGATCCAATTCAAGATTAGAACAAAGTACATATCAATATATACTTATCTTGTATGTAAGATCTAGATGCTATAATATAGAATAGTATATATCGATATATATGCTTTATATCTATATCATGAACAAAGTATATATTGATATGTAGTAATCCAATTCAAGATCTAGAACAAAGTACATATCAATATATACTTATCATGTAATCAAGATCTAGATGTTATAACATGAAAATAAGTATATACTGATATATACTGATCTAATTCAAGATTTAAAACTAAAAACCAAGTACACATCAATATATAACCTATATTGCATGCTAGATCTATGTGCTATAACATGAAAAAACTATATATATATATATATATATATTGATATGTACCGATGTTGTATGCTAGATCTAACTCCTATAACATGAAAAAAGTATGTTATATATTGATATGAACTGATGATTAGAATCAGTACTTTTTTTATCAAAAACAACAACACCCTTCTCCTTCTTCTTTGATGTTGATGGAGAATGAACAACAAGAGCTTTCGTAAAAAGAGCTTTCTTCTTCTTCTTTGTAGATGGAGAATCAACAACAACAATTTGCTTCTTCTTCTTCGATGTTGTTAGAGAATAACAAAATCAATGTTCTTCTTCTTTTTTGATTTTGGTGGTAGAAAATCTAGAGGAGAAGTTTTCTTCTTCTTCTTCGATGGTGGAGATTGAGGAGTATCTTGTTCTTCAATACTGTTTCTTTGATTCTTCTATTGATTTTCCTTTTGGTACCCATTTTAGGTGGACTATAGGATAACTAGTAGCCAATATGGTTACTGATGCTAGATTTCTCTCAGTGGTTGAAGACGGCGAGAACCCTCACAATGCTAAACCTTAGTGAGTGTAGTAAAGTTGATGAGTAGCTTAGGTTCAGTTGCAGTAAACTGTAGAATGATCAAACAAGTCTATGTTTCAAAGTGTGTTATTACAGATTTTGATTTTGTTGTTTTCGCTGGGTTTTTCGATTTGGTTTCAGGTGGTTTCCAAAATCTTGCCCTAGATTTTCAGGTTTAAACGAAATAAAGAAGCTGAAACTGAAAATTCGGTTATAAGAAACTGAGAAGTGGAGGAGGTGGAGTACATGGATAGTTCACACGTGAATAGTGATGGCCATAACAATAATTTTAACTTTTCAAAATAATTTTGGACCTACGGATATTTGGGTTCTCCCAGTGGACTATAGGATAACTAGTCCGGGTTTTCTGGACCAACCGACAAATTACCCAAATCCAAAACCAATTTGAAGAGTTCAAGTTTGAATTCTAATTATCGGCAACTGTCATCGTATATCTCCTTGATGATTTCTCGTGCCAAACTAAAGTAGTTTCAGGAATTCCATTTTTAGTGATTGGAAAACTTAAATAAGAATATGTATTCTCAGTCGATTAATATCCTCCTGAATTAGTGGCCCTTTTCCATAAGGTTGAAACTCTCTAATTGATGAGATCAACATCACTATTGATGAAAATCATTGGATTAATCAAAATAGGAAGAAGAAAAAAACTCCATAAAGGTAAAGAATGGTGTCCCTTGAATAATTCTCTTGACTTTAATCGTTATATCCAAAAGATCCTCCCAATTGACTGTAACTGGATGTACTTCAACAATTCCACCACAACGATGACCTAGATCAACCTTAAAAACATTAAAACTCCAAATATTAAATGGAACACCTTTGATCTAAATCTAATCACCATCATCAATGTTAGAGCACTGCTCAGTTGAACCCACCAAACATTGGTATGTCAAGTTTAATTCCAAAACTCGAAGTCGCTTGAGTAGATTACTAAAGTCAACTTCGTTAGGTTAGCCTAGGAATATAGAAATGTCGAGACTAGCTCTAGTTACTCATGAAGACTTGAAGACATATCAAAGACAAAACGAAGACATTATCCTTCAATTTGAGGTTAGTAGCTATAAACTTGAATTATTCCACTTTTATTCATTGTTCATGCAAGTCTTTATTCACTAAAAACATAAAATATGAAGTTACGTTTGTTACAATAACTTTAGTATTGGTGACTTGTTCACTATACAGTAATCAAAATATCAAAAAGAATGATATATATTAACTATTTCGACACTTATAGTATATAGAGTTACGAAGTATAGTTTATCTATGGACTTCGTGTTTATGACATTACACTAATTGGTGACTTGTTGTTATTTAGTGTGTTGAACTTCCGAATAAATCCAAACCTTAATAAATATGTTTGGAAACAATTTAAGAAACATAGTTTAAGCAAGTAGACTTACAAAACTTTTTTCAAAGTCGAAACATATGAATAGAATCACTTGTTAATGTTACCTGGAAACATCTACATAGAATCACTTGGTTTCGCTCCCATTGCAAAATAGTTTGTTTATAATATCGAAGGTGAGCTAGTGGATATGAGCTTCTATTGAATAGTGTTTTTGATAGTGATTTTTTGATAAGGGAGAAAAATGTAATATTTTTCTTTATAATGTTGCTTTTCGCTTAGCTACAGAAGCATGCAAAAAGTATACAATAATTTCTAACGAGCATCAGAATCATGAACATTAATGTTATCATACATTCCGCAAGAGAATTGAGAATGCATATTTAGCTCCTGGCTAAACTAGCCCTGTAGCTCTTTGGCATATATATGCACCAGAGAAATTTCAGAGTTTTACGCAGCAAAAACCTCGTTATTTCATGTGCGTCCATGCAAACTACTTGTATAAAAAAAAGATATACTGATTATACAAATTGCGAACGTTCATAATAAAGAATATGCCATATCTGAATAGTAGTACTAATTAGATATGTACCATCTAATTACAGAGTCGTATCAAACATAATTTCAAGATTGCAAACTTCCACGGCTGAATCTCTTGAAGGTGTTTTGTATAAGCTGCACCAAAATAAGGCATAAATACCAAACAATAAAATCTCACAAGACTGAAAAACCCTAAATATGCCATAGTCATGGTCATGACATTAGTCAATGTCAATAAATAATAGCATATAGGCAATAGCCCTGACAACAACAAGTACAGGATCTAGTAAGTCCTAGCCACGATCCTAGCATACATATGTCCAAATAATAAAAGTCAATTAAAACAACAAAAGTCAATCAAATCCACGAATCTACGAAGCCACGAAGGAGGTGGGGCCATGGTAGCGTTGTCTGCAGCGCACACGCTTCCATGAACCCAAGCTCTGTCCCAACGCTCCGTGCAGTGTCCCAGCGCTCCGTGCAACGCTAAGCTCCATGAGCCCAAGATCCGTGAAACACCAACCTCCATACGCGCCAATGCTCCGTGTGTAACACCTTGCTCCACTGCTAGGTCCCACGCACCACTGTCGTGACACAACTGTTGGGCCCCATATTCCATTAATGCTACAACATTTTTATGCTTAAGCTAGCACCATTATTTTCTCAGGCTAGCACTATTACTTAAGTCATAACTACGACAAAATTGACAGGAAGTCTACCAGAAATATTATTTTGCAACAAGGCTCATGGATTTGAAGCCATGACCCCAATAACTCTTACGAGACATCAAATCATATTACAATGGGGGGGATAAAACATGGGGTTTTGGTGGGGTTTTGGTATGGCGGTTTACAACAACGTGGGTGTAGCACTACCCCATGACAAGGAAGTTACAAGGTCAGTGGTAAGTTTGAGAGGTTGAAGAGATAATGGAGTCATGGTCTAGAAGTTTCCAGAAACTTCCCAGAGATAAAGTGGACGGTTATTCCCACAACCTCCACTTCTCCATCTCCCCACAACTACCACTACTTTACAAGGAAAGCGTGTGGTGTCAAACATTATAAATAAGCTTCTTAGCCGATCTTAAAAACAACAGAACAACAACATGAGAAAACAAGCGACAGATAGAGAAAAGATAAAAAATTATTCTAAAACTCTGTTATTTTTTTACCATAATTCTACACACAATTCCTTCAAATTTATTTGCTTCCCTCCCCTAAGATCAACCCATTTCCTCTCTTTGTAACCAAAGCAGAACAAATACTAACATCCTACTTGTTTCATTTATTTTGTACGATTTTGATCCTCGAACCTAGAAAAAGTACTTCAACAGTACATTGTTTTTCCTATGAGAAAATTTTAGGTACAAACAATTAGAGACCACAAATAGAGATCAACCTCTCGGTAGTAAAATTCAATTCTTCAAAAATGGTGGATCTTAGGTCAGGTTCATCAACCAATCCCAATTCAAGTTCCATAACTACTACTAATACTGGTAATTCCAGTGGTGGAGCCCTAGATATCATTCCTGAAAACACCACTGAAAGTACCAAAACTCCACTTTGTACCACTAAAAGTGTAAAAGAAAAGGAGCAGGCGTCACCAACCATAGAAGATTTAATGAAGCGACCAGAGACCTTGGATGAAACTCAAATAGCCATGGACACCACTCAAAAGGAAGTTTTTACTTTCTTTAAGGCTTTAAAGGAGCAGTTAACACTAGAGCAGCGTCGTCGTCAAACAGAGCAAGTCAAGAACGCAACTGCCGGCGGTGCTAACATGCCAAAAGCTAATGCACAAGAGGATGATGAAATAGAGATCATCACTGACTGTGCATCAGAAAGGAGTCAACCACAACAAAAAAAATTTACTCATGAAGACCTAGAAAGGCTCATGCGAAATCGTAGAAATGAAGATTCATCTTCATTCCATCAACACCAACCCTCATACCCAACAGAAATTCAGAGGGTTGCACTGCCAAGAGGATACTCATCTCCTCCACTCTCATTATACGATGGTACCGGAAACGCTCGAGAACATGCTTCTCGATTCTTGGAATCGCTAGGACTTCATGAATATAATCAGGTGTTGTGGCTCAAATAATTCTCGAAATCTCTTATGGGAAGAGTTTAAACTTGGTACAACAACCTTGCTCCTAACAATATGCAAAGTTGGTCTCAGATGGTTGATGCTTTTTATAAGAAGTATTTCTTTGTCTATGAAGAAATTACTCTTTTGGATCTGATAAGAATATTTCAGAGGAACAACGAACATCCCAACGAGTACGTAAAGAGATTCAGAACACAAGCTCTCGACTTCCATGACCAGAATGTGACCGAACAACAATTGGTGGAGCTTTGCATTAACGGTGTTATTCTTGTTTATCGTGTCTTATTAGAAAATTTACGAATTCAAACCTTCTCTGAGCTACACGAGGCCACCAAGAGATCAACAACAACTGCTCCAGCCTTGTTAGAAAGGACACGACCCGTTAGAGAAGAAAATCATAGAGACACTCGTGGAAGCAGACGTCTGGTGAACAAACGACATTCTACCTAGCACTTCATATGTATTATCACTGATGAAGGAGCCAAGAGAAAAACAGCACCCCAATAAGCATCACAGATTAAGCGTACTACATTAGATCCATCGGCAACACCAACATCAATTAAAGGACAAGGCTCAGTAGAAGGTCCGCGTCAGTCACAACGAAACAAGACATATCTAACAATCCTGCATTTCCCCTTTCCCATGGAAGAGATCCTAGAATTGTTAGAACTATGGGTACAGAATGGAACTATCAAGTTACCATATGTGTGACAACCACCTATTGAAGAGGATATGTCAAATCCAAAATACTATCACTTCCACGGGTTCGTCAACCATCCCACTAGCGAGTGCAATGGCTTGAGATGGATATTCAGAGAAAAAGTCAACTCGGGAAAGCTATGCCTTGGGACTGAAGGTGTTCACAAAGATCCCCTACATGTCAAGAGCTTCACTCTTTCTGATACTCTTTCAATAGAAATGTCCAATCCATGATAAAGCGCGTATGTGAACTTCTTTACCTATCGAAGGCACAACTCAAAGATATTTTCACTTCTCTCAATCGCGTTATATCGGGAAAGCGTCTACTCTTCCCTGAAAAAAGACACTAACTTCCCCAAAAATACCCCATAAGACATAATCATCAAACATAATGAGAAGTCTAGCTGGGGACTTCTCACCACCGCCTTCCTCAAGGATACCAAGTTCGAGCAAACACTAATTAATACGGGCATTGATGTCAATATAATCACTATCAAGACTCTGAGAGCTGCGGGAATTTCCAGGCACGAAGTCGTACATTCGCCAAGAGTGATTGAGAATCATGAAGGGAAGTCTAGGAGTGTTTATGGCTACATAACTCTTGAAGTAAAAATGGGTGACACCCAAGCACATACAAAGTTTCACATTGTTAAAGAAGGTCCAGATTATGACATGGTTCTGGGACGCCCTTGAATCCACAACAATAAGGAAGCAAACAATATATGCTCTCTACCGACATCAATACCTCCAAGGCTCTCAAAAAAGCCATCAAATTCAGAAGACGAATTATCAGACGAGTTTCGTCGCACAATGCAGTTGAACGTGAAGCAGCTACCATAAAAGGACGTAGCGTCATATGTCCGGAGGTTTTACACACAAGTAATTCACATGCAACCAACTTTTCTACAACCAGCAATCCCACGTCCCATTAAAGCTTAGGGACTTGACCTGGATATCAACCCTACTCTGACTCGGCGATGTGAATGGGAAGCTGATCCTTTTCAAAAAAATTATCAAATGGATATGGGTTGTCTCTACTAGGGATAAGAAAAATAGCAACCCAAGCACTCAGAAGACATGTCATGAAGTTAAGGGGCTTGAACCCGATGTCTTCCATGTCGGAGACACAATAGAGAAGATCACAGCCTCTTCTGAAGAAGAACTGTATCTCATCAACGAAACTATGATCGGAGGTTACTAAAAACTTGTCCATACTGACAAGCCAGAAGGGATGGTCATGCATGGAAAGTGGCTTACAGCTCACAGTGCTTGAAGATATTCTACCACCATCTTACAATATTTCCTTATTTTATGCAGTGTTTGTAGTTTCTCCAAAATATTTGCAACATCTTGCATTCATACTTAGGATTTCAATTTATTAATCAAGCAAAACATTATTTCCTTAAGAAAAATATATATGTGTCTTTGCAAATCATTCAAGAATCCCTACCTACTCAGTAAAATCCCAAAATAAAACCATAAAAAGTCATATATCTCAAAAAATCTATAAAACCCAGAAAAAGCTAGAAAACTTCCTTAGAAATTGGCTTAGCACCTTCAGAATGCGCCTTTTCCGACCTCCCAAAAATATCAGTTACAAGCTTCAACTCCCGAAACAGCCTCTCAACTTCATATTTAGCATTGTTTACTGTCTCCAAGATTGGAGTCGTACCTTTATCTTGCAGATACTTCTCGGTAACTTCAAAATGACGACGAAGCCATGCTATATTAAGCTTAGATCTTTCGGCCTCATATAGAGCATACTTTCATTCTTGAAGTACTATCTCAGATACCTCTTTACGAGGGAGATAAATCATCTCACGCACAGTCAGTAGCAATAAAGACACATCATTCTCCAAAATACGGTAGTTCTTGGGATTACCTACAAATAAATGGCCGAACTTCTTCCATATTTTGGTATACATCTCAGCATAGGAAAAAAGTACCGTAAAGCCACCAATGCACACGTAGCCAAGTCGAGTCCTCTCAAACCTGAAGTCAAAGCGAACTCCAACATTTGGGTACTCGAGCAGAGCAGTATCCTCCATATCAACATTCTGTGCAGTAACGCCATTCGAAGTACTTTCTTCAACAATCGCATCCAGAAGAACTTTCCCATGATTTCTAAATGGAAAACATACATCATCAGTGCCACAACTCATGGAAAACCCCTAATTCTGCACCTGTAAATTCATCTCTCTGGTCCAGCTCATCCCCCATCCCCTAAAAAGTAAAGACATTATAGAAATTATGTCTCAAGCATAAAGAATTGAAACACAAGTCATTGAATTCATAAAGCATATCTATTATAAACCTAAACATTCGTTAAAAGTTTTTCAGGTCATGGCATATCATTTAGAAGAGATACGGGTTGTTCTGTAAAAACACCGCAAAAACGTTTTACACTACCCTTCAGAAGAACTGCAACTGGTGCTAATTGGTAAGGAATTTGGGTGTGATTTATATACCAAATGATTCATACGGATGTCTACTACAACATGGTAAAGGGGAACGACAATCAGAGAAGCTATCTAACAAGGGCAAACAAAACGGTCGACTACATGATAGCTAAAAACCTACAGAATTCTGCCTAGAAAGTTCTAGACGCTCGGTGTCAGGTCTTTTTTACCAAACAAATGAGCTCCAATTCAGAAATTCTTTTTCTAAAAGTTATATTTATCTTTTATCTAAAGAATGAGTGATCAAACACCTCATTCCGACTCTGTATGAAGATTCTACATCCATTACAGCAAGAAGACCTGAATCTGAATTTTCTGACGAAAAAAATCGCTAAAAACTCCACATAAAATCATGCATGGTTTTACATGTTTTGGGGTTTAAGGGATATAATTATGTCGTTATGATTCTAAAACAATGAAGGGGACTTACTTGGAGCTTCAATGAGTCATTAGGAGCAGAGCTCGCCTCATAATATGATTCACCACCAAGTTCTCCATTCTCAACCACTGGTTCTTCGATTACTTCAGTATGGGATGATTTCTCGAGCCCTTAGTCATCTTTATCTTCTTCAGAGCTTCCAAATACAACGGTGCTTTCTAACGTCGAATTATTTATATTGCCAGTCATCTAAGCATAATGGTTATTCACAAGAATCAGAATTCATCGAATTCAGCAAGATACATAATTGTTATTCAGAAATTCCTAAAGAAGGATTTACTCACAACATAAGCAGCTGAAGCACCAGGAATAGCTGGGACGCGGTGGACGGACAGTGAAATCACTAACGGGAAGTTGTTGCTGTTGTGGATGGAGAGGAGAGAAGAAGATGGTCAGTGGTGGTGTTGGAAAGAGAATAAAAAATAATAATAAGGGTTTACTCTCCCTTTTATAACAATTGGTTTCCATCAAACAAAGGTTTCATATTTGAAACCATGCTCCTGTGCTGCACACGGGTTAATTTTGGTTTTTATGTCATACCAATCAGCCATGCCTCACCAAGTTACACTCTCCAGATGGTGCTACATAATCCTACAAGCATTACTACACCAGCTATTGCTCCTTCATTGATTACTCGACATCATTGGAGTATCATCGAATCAGAATTCCTGGTAATATTCAACAACTAAGTTGTTTGATTTATTTTGCTTAGCAATAAAATAAAATAAAAAGATCACCATTTAGTGCTTACCACGAAACACATTATTGTTCCGCGCTAAGCAGGGGACTTAATGTTGATGATGAGTTTTTGACAAGGGAGAAAACTGTAATATTCCCCTTTATAATGTTGCTTTTTGCTTAGCTGCAGAAGCATGAAATAAATATACAATATTTTCTGAAGAGCATCAGAATCATGAACATTACTGTTATCTTACATTCCGCAAGAGAATTGAGAATGCATATTTAGCTCCTGGCTAAACTAGCACTGTAGCTCTTTGGCATACATATGCACCAGAGAAATTTCGGAGTTTTACGCAACAAAAACCTCTTTATTTCATGTGCGTCCATGCAAACTACTTGTATAAAACAAGATATACTGATTATACAAAATTGCGAACATTCAAAATAAATTATACGCCATATCTGAATAATAGTGCTAATTAGATGTATACCATCCGACTACAAAGTCGCATCAAACATAATTTCATGATTGCAAACTTCAACGGTTAAATCTCATAAGACTTAGAAGTCCTAAATAGGCCATAGTCATGGTCATGGCATTAGTCAATGTCAATAAATAATAGCATATAGGCAATAGCCCTGACAACAACAAGTACAGTCTCAAGTAAGTCCTCGCCACGCTACTAGCATACATATGTCCAAATAACAAAAGTCAAACAAAAAAGCAAAAGTCAATCAAAGTCACGAAGCTACGAAGCCACGAAGGAGTCTAGCCAAAGCGATAAAGGAGGTGGGGCCATGGCAGTGTTGGCTGCAGCGCACACGCTGCCAGCAGCGCCAACGCTCCATGAAACCCAACACTCCATGCAACCCAAGCTCTGTCTGCCCAAGCTCCGTCCCAATGCTGCGTGCAGCGCCGAAGCTCCGCGTGCCCAAGATCCGTGCAACATCCCAGCGTTCTGTGCAGTGCCAAGCTCCATGATCCTAAGCTCCATGCAGCACACAAGCTCCATACGCGTCAATGCTCCATGTGCAATGCCCTGCTCCACTGCTAGGCCCCACGCGCCACTGGCTTGCCACAATTGTTGGGTCCCGTATTTCCAAATAAGAAAAGCATGGCCACGATTCTAGCATACATATTCCAAATAATAAAAGCCAATTAAAACAACAAAAGTCAATCAAATCCACGAAGCTACGAAGCCAAGAAGGAGGTGGGGCCATGGTAGCGTTATCTGCAGAGCACACGCTGCCATGAACCCAAGCTCTGTCCCAACGCTCCGTGCAGTGTCCCAGCGCTCCGTGCAACACCCAAGCTCCATACGCGCCAATGCTCCGTGTGCAACACCTTGCTCCACTGCTAGGTCCCACGCACCACTGTCGTGACACAACTGTTGGGCCCCATATTCCATTAATGCTACAACATTTCTATGCTCAAGTTAGCACCATTATTTTCTCAGGATAACACTATTACTTAAGTCATAACTACAACAAAATTGACAAGAAGTCTACCAGAATATTATTTTGCAACAAGGCTCATAGATCAAATCACATTACAATAGGGGAAAAAAATAGGGCTTTGGTTTGGCGGTTTACAGCAACGTGGGTGTAGCACTACCCCATGACAAGGGAGTTACAAGGTTAGTGGTAAGTTGGAGCAGTTGAAGAGATAATGGAGTCATGGTCTAGAAGTTTCCAGAAACTTCCCAGAGATAAAGTGGACGGTTATTCCCACAACCTCCACTTCTCCATCTCCACACAACTACCACTACATTACAAGGAAAGTGTGTTGTGCCAAACATTATAAATAGGCTTCTTAGCAAATTTTAAAAATACAGAACAACAACAAGAAAAAACAAGCGACATATAGAGAAAAGATAAAAAATTATTCTCAAACTCTGTTATTTTTTCACCATAATTCTACACACAATTCCTTCAACTTTCTTTGCTTCCCTCCCCTAAAATCAACTCAAATCCTCTCTTTGTAACCGAAGCAGAACAAATACTAACATCCTACTTGTTTTATTTGTTTTGTATGATTTTGATCCTTGAACCTACAAAAAGTACTTCAACATTATATTGTTTTGCCTAGGAGAAAATTTTAGGTACAAAGAAGTGTAAACGGTGGCATGACGAATTTCTAAGGTACTCGTCCTTCGAGAAGTTCATCACTTAATGGTGATGCCTTTGCGTTGTCCTTCGAGAAGTTCATCACTTAATGGTGATGCCTTTGCGTTGTCGATGTAAGTTGTCAATTCTTATCTTTCGCGTTTAATGATGATTTTGCTAGCGCGTCATTCTACTCTTTGATCATCTTTGGTACGTCCACCACTCTTAGCATTTTTGCGCATCATTCCGGGTCGTCGTTCCATCCGTAGTATTCTTCCGTGTTATGCGAGACCGCTTGCAAAGAGTCTCCGTCGATGTCTCTTTGCGACTCGTTGTTTTTCATTTCTCGTATATGGGTTCTTCTATTTCTTTGTTAGTTCGTTTAATCGTTCCATTACCGGGTATCTTTCCTATGATACAACGTTCTTTTGGTGAGCTGTCTGTTTAGGTATTGCAACTATCCGTCTTTGCGTAGCTTTCTTTTGTCCCACTTTTTTTCCCAGCTGTAGTCATTTCATTAACGCGTCTGCTTGTTCCTTCACCTTGTTTTCTGTACGTATGGTCACTTGTGATTTAGGTGGTGCATTCATCCTCCGTTCTTCTGGTTTTTTATCCATGTTCCTCGCTTATATTTTGGCGTGTTGATCCTTATTGTTATTGTTTTTCTTGTCACTCTTATTAGTTGGTACGGCTTTGATATTCCGTTTTGTGTGGGTTTTTGGCTATTATTGTTTTTGTCGTCATCCAAGATTTTTACTACCTCTGGTTGTCCATTTTTTGTTACAACTTTCCCTTGTCTCTTGATGGGTGACACAATGACTCCCGTGTTGATAGTATTCCATTCTGATTGTTGTTGGATTTCTTTTTATCTTGTTCGTCCCAGCATCATAACTCTACTAGGTAGACGTTGACACACTGTGTTGCTTTCACACAAGGATTTATCGTGATACTTTTACTATTTTGAGTTTCTTAAGTTATTCCGTTTTGCGTTTCGACTGAAAAAGGATTCAAAAAACTTTTTTTCAATTGCATAAGGTTGAGTCGAAAGATCCCTTTAGTCAGCGGTAAAATGTAGTTGGTTAAAATCTAGCTAACCACTGCACCCAAGTAGAGATAAACTCATTACTAAGTTAAAAAATAAGTAAAGAGACACTAGAGAAAGAACTTTCTCTTCACTGATAGCATGTTCAAGTTGGGGTCCCTAGCTTTGAGGCTAAGATTACATATTTGTATGCTTGAGGGAACACCTCCTCAATGATCCAGTGCTCCTCAAGGAGTACATTCACTAAGTTACATACATTCTAAAATATTCCTAGACTTGGACTTGGGCTTAATGCCTTATTATAATATACTAGCATTTGGGCTTAGGAGAGCATAGAAAAATCTACGGCTTGGGTTGTCTATTTATATTACAGAAACTACTTTAATTTGGGTCTGCAACTCGGTTGATTGACTCTGTAATTTATTTTTTTAGATCTACTTTTTTTGAGTGTTTGTTTTCATTAATTTAGGTGTTTTTTCTTACTAAAATCAGTGATCGGTGTTTTAATTCATGAATCTGTGCATTACTAATGTCGGATTTTAATAAATCTAATATGGATTTTGATTTAGAATCGAGTATGAGCAATTTTAGGCCGAATTCAGAAAATCCTTCGGTGGAAGTATCTGATATTCTGGAGTGTGATAAAAAGGATAAACATCCTTCTCTGTTCATTCATGATGAAGATACTGATGAAAGTTTTGAAGAATGGTCATATAGTTTGATAGGAAGGTTAGATTTTTTAAAATTGAAGCTAGCAACAGCGGAAGCATCTTTTAAACAACAATGGAAGCTTAAAGGTAATTGTCAGTTAATTCCTCTCGGTAAGGTTTTTTTTTATTATTAAATTAGAGAATGAAGAGGATAAGAAATATCTTTGGTGTGGGTACTGGATGGTGGAGTCTCATATTCTTCATATAAGGGAATGGGAACCAAATTTTAATCCTGCAAATCAGAAATCATCAACAAGTTTGTGTGGGTTCATTTTTCTGGTCTAGGCATTGAATATTGGAAGGAGAAGATTATGATGTCTTTGGGTAAATCTGTGGGAAGACCTGTTAAACTGGATTCAATAACTTTGAAAAGAGAAATTGGGAATTATGCGTGTGTGCTTGTTGAGGTTGATTTAGCCAAGACAATTCCTAGTAAAGCTTGGGTTGAGACAAAATATGGTGATTGTTTATAGAGAATTCAAATTCCTACGCTACCGAAATTTTGTAATCATTGTAAGGTGGTGGGTCACTTGGTGGCTGAGTGTAGAACAAAGAGAAGAGAGTCAGTACTGCAGGAAGGGGGGAATGAACTGAATCAAACACATCAAAAGAATGTTTGGATGGCTAAGGCAGCAAAGGTGAAAGTTCCAAAGTATGGTGGTTTTGATTATTTTTTTACCCCGATCATTAGAGAAAAGACTATTGAGATGTCTAAAGTGGATGTTGAATGTGAAGAAATTTTTGAAGCTGATGAAATTGTTGATGCTATTGTTCCTCCAATTGCAGGATAATACAGGGATATCTTCAAGGGTTGAGGTCAGTATTTCAGGAAAATTTCATGCATTACAAGGTTTGGAGAATGATGATTTTCCTCCATTAAGTGTTAATAAAATTTTGGATGTTGTTTCTAGTAGTACTCCACCAAATAAGGTTGTGGGAGACATTGGAGTAGTGAATAAGGAAATCATCAGTGTTGGTCCTAAGAAAGGAGGTTAGCCAAAATATATTAGTATCATCACTACTAGAAGACAAATGGATATGAATTTAGTAAAAGATAAAAAGGGTGTGAGAAGTCCTGTTGCTTTTCATATTTCTACTTCTAAATGAAAACAATGTTTTGGAATGTTAGAGGCTTGAGAAGGAGTAGAGCCAAAGACAAACTAAAAATTTTAGTAAATCAGTTTAGTTTTACATTATGTTAGGTGATGGAACCAAAAATAAATGGAATTCTAAAGATTTTCAGAGTTTAAGGTTGAGGGGTATGAATCATATGGTGATTCATAATTCCGGTGCGCCCCCCCGTTCAAGTTGCCTAAAGTGGTAATAACAAAAATGAATATGAAGGATCAAAAGATTTTATTTGCTGCCATTCTCTTTCTTTGTGCATTAAGTTCTAAGAATATCTCAATCTATAATGAAGAACTGATCGTAGCGGGTTGTTTTACCGGCTTCATTCTCTTGACTCGTAGGAGATTTGGGGATACCTTCCAAGCTACCTTTGATGCCCCAATGGAAGCGGTACAGGAAGAATTGCAGCAAGTTCTGAATCCTAAGAAGCCCTTATCCAGGAAGCCAAGGAACAAGAGCGTCTACTTAGAATCAGCTTGCAAGTCTGTGGCACCGTAGTGGAATCATTACCAACGGCACGCTGCGCGCCTCAGTGTGAAAAGACGGTGCAAGCTTTGTTATGCCGAAACCTAACTGTTAACTCAACAACCCTTCTCAATGCCATTTCTTCCCGTCGCATCAGTCTTCAGGACGAAATAGTGACAGGTTTTCATGTCTCCGTGAGTGAAAGATTTATCCCAGGGTCTACGTCGAAAGCTTCTATTGTAGAACTCATTCGAGAGGGCTTGGTAGTCTTAAGAAAGGTTCGAGTCTAATTGATTCACTGGAAAGAAAGAGATGAAAAATGTTTGCGGGGATCACATCTTTATGTCTTGCAATAAGATGTTTCCCGCATTCGGAAGCTTTCTATAGGAGTCACTTATGAGTGTGATAAATCCTTTTCCCATTCTTTCTTGGTTGGCAAATCCAACCGGTGATTTCCTTATTTTGAGAAGGCAAGTCTCTTTCCCAGAGCAGTTAAAGAATTAAGTTAAACGACTGATAAAGATAGAATGGCTCTTCCTCACAATCGTTTTTTCTGATGCTGCGGAACCATGGCAATTAGGATCTCAAGATGCTAACCATTTCCCGTACCTCTATTGAAACAGAATGGTTTCATGTTCCTTCATCGATTGGTTATTCCTTTCTCTTCGTCTCTGTTTTTCCCATTTTGGTCTCGATTTGTTCAAAAGATTGAAGAGCCTTTCTTGAGAGTGGTCGCAACAACAACTTTATTCGCTCTGACAACCTTCCCGATATTAGAAATAACTTACTTCTTCTCCTATGAGCACTTCCTCTTTCCTTTCTTCGCACCCATGGCTCTTGTTTCCATTCCCGTCGTTACGATAGCTTGATAGACACATTTTAGTGTCTAATTTGCACCTTAATTTCTAGTGAGTTAGTATTCGATTTTACGTTTATTACGTGTTTTTATGCTTTTGTAGGTACATTAGAAGAATAAAGATTTGTGGACAAATTGGCTCAAAAAGTGATAAATGCACCCGGAATAAGTGTTATTGGCACCCCAAGAATGGATAAGGGACACCCTAGAATCGGCCCGAGTCAACTCAATCAACACAGCGGGTCAACTCGGTCAACCCAGTGAGTCAACCCGGCCCGAGTCACCGATCCAGCAGCTCATCGGCAGCAACATCGGAGAAAGTTCTGGACACGAGAGAATCATGAAATTGGTGGGATTTGAAGCAATTAGAAGTAACCCAATCACAATTAGAGTCCAGTACCATCGAGAAACAGCAAAGAATGCCGCGAAATTAGCTCAGAAAAGTTGAACTTGGCCGGATTCCTATTTTGAGTGGGAAACGAAATTGGAGGGATAACTACCGAGTTCTATTAGGTTTGGGATACCCCCAAGGGTTCCTAGAGCCTATATAAGGAAGAGAAGCCAAGAGAAGCACTCACGCAGCCCTAGAGATCAATTTAGAGAATTTCCGGCCACCTCCGTCACCGCCGACTACCTGCTGCTGCTGTTGCTGCACTGGCCAGCGTGTTCTTCATTCAGTCATCACCGGGCAAGACGACTCAGCAATATCTACATCTGTTGCTGATTCAAACTGTTCTGTTGCCTATTCTTTCTTTTCCTTTGTTGCTTAGAACTTTCTGTAACAGCGGAACCATCTCTGGATACACTTATAAACGTTTCTGTTCAGCTGTTGCACCATTATTCAACCTTGTAATCAATATTTTGAGCAGTGAAGAGATCTTTTGAGCAAGTTTTCTCCACCATGAGCTAAGTATATTTACTGGGATCATGGAGAAGGTTTTTCTCTCAATTTTATGTGGTAATTCTACTTTTAATTAATTATTTACAATTCTTTACTTGTTAAAATTGCATAGTTTCGAAATAGAAAAACGGTTTTCATTCAGTAGTGGTGTTTTTGTTTGATGTGTCATGCTGGGTTGACAACCTCTGATGTCATATGCTTGTGATTTACCTCTGCTTGTTTGCATAAAAACCTATTTTGGCAATATTTGAGCTTAATTTATTTAAAAGAATTGCATGATTAATCACATAAATTGTTAGAAATAACTGAATCTTGATTCCTGGTTTTCTCCATATTTTCTAAAAATCATCTCTAGTTTATTTTCCTGATTTTTATTTAATTAGATTAAGTCCATTATTTTCTAAAATCATTACCTTCACAAGTTCGAGAATCGAACACTTTTTACCACTATAATTAAAGAACGAAAAAGAAGATCGAAGATTTTTAGTTTTCTTAATTAGATTTTTAGTTTATTTTAATTAGTTTTAATTCGTTTAGAAAATTGTATTAGGGTTTTTGTTATTTCTGTAAATTTTTTTTTATTTTCGGACACTTTTTGGACTTTCTTTTGGACATTTTTTGGACATTTTATTGTTTTTAAACCCTACGGAAGGGTAGTTTTAAATATCAAACTGTGTGCAGGGAAGGACGACAATTACGATATTGTCTCGGCCCCTCGGGTTCGCACACTATTGAAAAGGATATTAGTGGCCCGAGTCGACTTCAACGGTTCATCGCCCGTCTGGTACGGGAGGTAAACTTCGACCAACCCACGAATCTCTTGTCAGTGGGTTTTCTGGACGCCTTTGTATGCATATATGCTGAGGACTGAATACGGACTTTAATTTTTGCACAGTAAAGGAAAAGGCCTGGCCATACAAGATAAGGTTTCGGATTTCATCACCGTCTCCTTCTTGCCCGCTTTAGGAAAACGAAACCTACGCGAACCTAAGCCTAAAATCTTGACTAGAAAGAGACCTATAGGGTATCGAGCTTATTGGAAAATCATTCAAAAGGACTGTACTGGTTACTTTATTAGCCTAACTCGAAGTTCAGGAAGATTATTTTAAGTTGATTAGAGCCGCCTTGTAACCCAGGGAAAAGTGCCAAAGAGACAGGGTTATCAAAGCTCCTTAGAGCTTATCCTGTTTCTCTTCGACTTAATCTAATTCGGATCGTTCGAAGAGGTTTGCTAAAATTGTAACCAGTTGCTTTTTGAAAGAATAGAAGCTGGTCTAGAAACAATCTAAGTGGAACCATCATGCTTTTTGTTTGCTAGATTTAGGTTTGATTTGGTTGAGTCAGGGCACGATTGTGTTTGATTAATTGCTTGTTAGGATTTAATTTTTGCATTCCAAGAACGCCCTTAAGGCGAACTTGGGATAGAGACCCTCAAGGTAGGTTAATTAGTGGAAGACTGGTAGTTCACCTTAACCTTGAGAAGCCAACTGAGAGTGAACTAGTCACTCCCGAGACCGTGTCAGCAATGACATCTCTGAAGGATTTGTTGAATCCGACCCGGACCTCACGTCCATCTTGCATCAAGTTAGCCGCTACTGAAGCGAGCTATGAACTGAAACCCGGAATCATCCAGATGCTTCCATTATTCTTAGGAAAAGAAAACGAAAATCCCTATTTTCATGTTAGGGAATTCGAGGAAATATGTAGCACAATCAGGATTAGAGACTTGAATGACGAGTCTATTAAACTCAGACTATTTCCCTTTTCACTAAGAGACAAAGCCAAGTCGTGGCTATACCTCTTGGCTCCTCAGTCAATTGAAACCTATGCCCAACTTACTTCAGCTTTTATTCAGAAGTTCTTCCCTAGGAACAAAATTTCGTCTGTTAGGCAGAAAATATGCACTTTTTCCCAGCTAGAGGGAGAGTCTCTGTATGTGTATGTAGAAAGGTTCAATGACTTATTGTCCCAATGCCCAGACCACGGAATAGAGGAGTTAAGGCTAGTTCAGATCCTCTATGAGGGTTTGGACTACGCATCTATAACCTTGGTCGAGTCTTTGTCAACCGAAGGGTTCGACAGTAAGACTCCTGCTGAGGCGATGAAACTTCTAAGTGACATCGCCGAAAAGACCCAGCAGTGGGAGAGCATTAAGGAGCAAAAAAAACAATTCTTCTAGGAAGAGGAAATGTTAATAAGGTAAAAGGATCTTTTGATCCAAAGGCCCAAATAGAAGCCTTATCTAGAAGGCTAGAACTGGTCGAAATGAATCAAGCTAGTAGTTCAGAGCCCAACCAATTCGAAGAGCAGGCTTCTTCTCTTTATGATAACACTAGATTTGATAACCATAGAAAGTTCGACCAGTATTCGGAATCTCATAACCCTGGCTGGAGAAACCACCCGAACCTTTCCTGGTCGAAAGACCAGGCTCAAGGTCAGTTTAGTAATGCTAAAGGTCCTCCAGGCTTCAGTTATAAGAATTCGGCTGGTCCAACTCAGCCCAGCAATGACGAAAAGAATGAGCAGATATTCCATACCTTAGAAAAAGCTATTTCTAGTTTACAAACCTCAGTTAGTGACATTGCTGCGGCTCTGAGAGAGAGAGAACCTGGTAGGTTCCCTAGTCAACCCCAACCCAATCCTAGAGGATTCAATGAAATATCGACTGGTGAAAAATCATCCAGTCATATGAATGCAATTAGTACCCTTAGGAATGGTAAGGTAGTGTATAACAAGGTAACTAGGCCCGTTAGTGAACAAACTGTAGTTCATCCTGACCCAATAGTTGAAGAGACTGATAAAGTCTCTGACGAGCCTGAGGCAACCCCTCAGAGAACTGATTTCATGCCTAGAGCCCCATACCCAAGGTTGTTAGCACCTACTAGGAAGGAATCCAATTTTAATGAAATAATGGAAGTTTTTAAGAAAGTCACGATCAACCTTCCATTATTAGATGCAATTAGGCAGATTCCTGCTTATTCCAAGTTTCTTAAGGACATGTGTACGCGAAAGCGAAAACTTAGCGTACATAAGAAAGCTTTTCTAGCTAGTCATGTAAGTTCAATTATACAGAGTAGTACGGCCTTTAAGTACAAAGACCCAGGTTCCCCAACCATAGCTTGCACAATAGGAAACTACCGGGTAGAAAGAGCCTTACTCGATTTAGGAGCCAGTGTGAACTTACTGCCGTACCATGTGTACCTCCAGCTAGGACTAGGCGATTTGAAACCGACTCAGATGACTTTGCAGTTAGCTGATAGGTCTGTGAAAATTCCTTGTGGTGTCATAGAGGATGTTTTGATTGAAGTGGATAAATTTATTTATCCAGTGGACTTTGTTGTGCTTGATACCAGACCTGTTCCTGATCCAGAGAATCATATACCGGTTATACTAGGTCGCCCGTTCTTAGCAACATCTAATGCGATCATTAATTGTCGTAACGGTGTTATGAACTTGTCTTTTGGTAACATGACTATTGAGCTGAATATCTTCAACATTAGTAATCAACCACCTGAGCTAGATGACCCCACTTTAGAAACCGTCAACATGATAGAGACCCCAGTTCAGGAGTCATTACCAAACACTTTGATAGAAGACCCGTTAGAAAAATGTCTAGCCCACTTTGGATTAGAGTTTGATGAGTTAGGCCCATCAGAGACCTTACCTGTGGTTGTAGCTTCAGATTTGGATAGTGACCAAGAGAATAGGCTAGTAACCGTGCTTCAGGACAATAAGAAAGCTTTAGGATGGACCATAGCAGATATTAAGGGAATTAGCCCAACAGTTTGTATGCACCAGATCCATTCGGATGAGGAATCCAAACCGTCTAGGGAGATGCAGCGTAGGCTCGACCCATTAGAAGATCCATTAGAGAAATGCCCAGCCAACTATAAAATTGATGGCGATAATGATAGTGTTATTAATGAATTAAGCACTTTGTTAGGTTCTGCACCACCAGATTGTAATTTAGAAGAAGCAATTGACTATTTTCGAAAATCTGACGATCCGGAAATGAGGGAAATTGTTATTAGTCTATCTAGAGACACTGAAAACTCTAAGTTTGGGGGTGACTATCATTCTCCATGTGCTATACCATTAACTCTTAGGAAGGTCCCTAGCTTGGGACCAGACATATGCACGTCTGCCATTGTACAAGATCATCTTCGAGCTAGATCCACTGATCCTCCTATTCAGAAAGAAGTTCAGTTGCCAAAAACCAATCCTCTGGTCGATGTGGTTTACCTAAATAGGGATCAAAGTGTGTTCAGATTTTTTATCTTCGTAGCTTGCTGTTGTTTCCTTCTATTGTGGATAACACTATTTGATTCAGATGATCCACAGTTGTTCCGATTATTGCTATATGATTTAAGAAGGTAACTTATGCTCATGCGACACGGTAATATCTTTCCCTAATTCCTTTTCGTGCAGTGTTTAGAAACATTGAGGACACTGTTTATTTTAAGTTTGGGGGTATTGGGAGACTTTTTAGGATTAATAAGATTTGGAATTTAGAAGCATGTGAACAATTCAGGGTGACACTAACCACACTAGGTAGATGGAAACTTAGCCATTTTGTTATAAGGATTGGTGTGCCCAGCTAGATGGTCTATTCATAAAGGAGACAGAGTTCAGGTGTTAGAAATAACATGATAGTTGTCACCACCATATCACGTTCTGTTTTATTATTTGCAATTTCGTGTTTCTCTGAGAGTATTGGTGGGTCCTAGCATCGACATGTTAATTAGCGCTGGAATGACATTTAGTGTGTTGAGATCATGCCCCACATGAATAATACGTTAGTGTTTTAGAGTTATGTGTGTGGTCCCCCTGTCTCCATCACCTAAGCAAGCGTGGAATGCAGGATCCATGGGAACACACATGTATTAGGTGTCAGAAGAAAAAAAAATTGGAAAAAAAAAAAGAAAAAAAAAATCGAAAAAAGTTAGAAAAAAAATTGAAAAAAAATAGTATTTGATATTTTAAAGTTCTCCCTGTCTCCGTCGCCTAAGCAAGCGTGGAACGCATGATCCATGGGAACTTGTAAATATTTTAGTTAGTAGTAACCGTTGAAAATAAATGGGGATTATCTCGACACACTAGGTTTCATCTCGGTACTGACCTTCAGACAGATATGGGACACATCGTTCGCCTTGGTCAACATTTGTGATCTTCTACAGTCTACGTCCATCTTCTAAGTCTTTTCATGTGATGGGTGGTTAGATAACTGTCTGAGTAGAACTCTGTTATCTTAGATATGAATTTTAGTATGCTTGAGTTAACACTCGTATACAGTGATTGGATCCATAAAGGGTAATGGCCCCTATAGCCGAATATCTGAGTAGCCAACTAACTAGCTTGTTTAGTGTTTACCCTTAATCGTTCACGTGTTGCTAAGATCTAGATTCAGGTTTTGTGGGTATACCTCTTGTAAACCCTCACGAGACAAAACTCGTCCACTAGGGACACCTAGGGGTTTAACGGCTTGCTGCATATGCTAAATGTGGTCGCGATTCCTGCGAAAGTGAGTTAGGATTTTTACTTTATTTTTTAGATTAATTTTCTCGAGGACTAGCAGAATAGTAAGTTTGGGGGTATTTGATAGACACATTTTAGTGTCTAATTTGCACCTTAATTTCTAGTGAGTTAGTATTCGATTTTGCGTTTATTACGTGTGCTTTTGTAGGTACATTAGAAGAATAAAGATTTGTGGAAAAATTGGCTCAAAAAGTGATTAATGCACCCGGAACAAGTGTTATTGGCACCCCAAGAATGGATAAGGGACACCCTAGAATCGGCCCGAGTCAACTCAATCAACACAGCGGGTCAACTCGGTCAACCTAGTGAGTCAACCCGGCCCGAGTCACCGATCCAGCAGCTCATCGGCAGCAACATCGGAGAAAGTTCTGGACACGAGAGAATCATGAAATTGGTGGGATTTGAAGCAATTAGAAGTAACCCAATCACAATTGGAGTCCAGTACCATCGAGAAACAGCAAAGAAAGCCGCGAAATTAGCTCAGAAAAGTTGAACTTGGCCGGATTCCTGTTTTGAGTGGGAAACGAAATTGGAGGGATAACTACCGAGTTCTATTACGTTTGGGATACCCCCAAGGGTTCCTAGAGCCTATATAAAGGAAGAGAAGCAAAGAGAAGCACTCACGCAGCCCTAGAGATCAATTCAGAGAATTTCCGACCACCTCCGTCACCGCCGACTACCTGCTGCTGCTGCACCGGCCGGCGTGTTCTTCATTCAGTCATCACCGGGGAAGATGACTCAGCAACATCTACATCTGTTGCTGATTCAAACTGTTCTTTTGCCTATTCTTTCTTTTCCTTTGTTTCTTAGAACTTTCTGTAACAGCGGAACCATCTCTAGATACACTTATAAACGTTTCTGTTCAGCTGTTGCACCATTATTCAACCTTGTAATCAATATTTTGAGCAATGAAGAGATCTTTTGAGCAAGTTTTCTCCACCATGAGCTAAGTATATTTACTGGGATGATGGAGAAGGTTTTTCTCTCAATTTTATGTAGTAAGTCTACTTTTAATTAATTATGTTTAATTCTTTACTTGTTAAAATTGCATAGTTTCGAAATAGAAAAACGGTTTTCATTCAGTAGTAGTGTTTTTGTTTGATGGGTCATGCTGGGTTGACAACCTCTGATGTCCCATGCTTGTGATTTACCTCTGCTTGTTTGCATAAAAACCTATTTTGGCAATATTTGAGCTTAATTTATTTAAAAGAATTGCATGATTAATCACATAAATTGTTAGAAATAACTGAATCTTGATTCCTGGTTTTCTCCATATTTTCTAAAAATCATTTCTAGTTTATTTTCCTGATTTTTATTTAATTAGATTAAGTCCATTATTTTCTAAAATCATTACCTTCACAAGTTCGAGAATCGAACACTTTTTACCACTATTCTAAAACATATCATAGCTCAGGCTTCTGTTCCGATCGGCGGGAAGTCCAGGCGAAAGATGCATTCTAGCTTATAATATAAAGTCCAAGCTCAAGTTGAAATGGACTCCAAGGCATTATTTGATATGGTCACTGGTAGGATCCATGGCAATGCTGGTATATGGTGAAAAAGATTATGAACATTGATGTGGTTCCTTAGTTTTCCTTCTCTCATTGCTTCAGGGAGTGCAATTCTGTGGCTGACAGTCTTGCTACTTTGGCTAGCTCTTCTCATAATTCTACTCATTTCCATTGTATTCAAGACTTTCCCCCTCTCACTAGGGTAAAGGTTCTTTTAGATAGATTCGGTACTAGTTATGTTAGAATTATTAAACAATAGAAAGTCATTGGTTGGTCCCTTTGAATCTTGGTCCGGAAAGAATCCAAATCCGCTTTCCGAGAAGGGTGACCCTAATAACTTAAATTAGCCATCCCCAATCCAATGTAAAGTATCTTTTTAGGCTAATGGGGATAGTTCTATCGTATGAGATGAGGACTTGGATGCAGCAAGCTATGAGAACAAGGCCTTGAATCCCTTTTAATGGTATACCTTAACGATGTAAATAATGGGAAAGGAAATATTTGGTTATTCTGGAATTCTTCTATAGCAACTCCAAGTGTGGCATCAATCACTAGACAAGTAATAACAGTGAATGTTGGTGGAGTTTTAGTTTCAGGGGTGCATGTTGCATCTTTGGTTGTTGACAGAAGAAAGTTATGGGTAGAATTGGAGAAAATTAGTAGTATGGATTTACCATGGCTAGTAATTGGTGATTTTAATACCGTTCTGCGTGTGGATGATAAAGTGTGGGGGGGGGGGGGGGGCATGATACCATTTGGTGTGGCAATGCAGGATTTTTATGATTGTTTAAATGCTTGTTGTTTAATGCCAGCTCCAAGTTCAGGTCTGCAATATACATGGTGTAATAATAGAGCAGGAGTGAAAAGAATAGTATGTAATTTGGATAGAGCTTTGTATAATTTGAAGTGGCTTGACTTATATCCAGAATGGTGCTGTAAGGTTTGTGTTAGAGGAGTTTCAGATCATAGTCCTTTTTTGGGTTCTTGTGTACAAATTCCTAATCCAAAAAATATTCCTTTCAGAATGCTTAAAATTTGGCTAGAACAAGATAGGTTCAAGAATTTAGTACAAATGGTATGGAATGAAGAAGTAAGAAGGAATCCTTCTTTTGTTTTCATGACTAAAATGAAAAGTATGAAAGTTAAAATAAGGGACTTGAATTGGAATGTCTTTGGAGATGTTAGAAAAAAATTGAAGGCTACAGAAGAGGAGGTGATGCAGGCATCTCTATTATCTGATAAAAACCCAAGTGATATTACTCTATTGAATAATCTTGTTACTGCTAGAGGAAAACATAAGATGATAGCTCAACAACATAAAACAATTTTGCATCAAAAATCTAGGGAAAAATTGTTAAAAGAGGGTGCAACAAACACAAGTTTCTTTCATACTTTAATTAAGATAAGACAAGTTGTGAATTCAATCACTAAATTATAAGAGGAAGATGGGACTATAGTATCTGATCAACAAATGATTTCTTGCATTTTGGAAAAACATTTTGAGGAGAAATTTAAATTCAAAGAAGTAAATTTTGTTGAAGATCTTTTTAAGGCCATAGCAGAAGTGGCCACAAGTGAAGATAATATGATATTGGAAGCAATTCCTACTGAAGTTGAAGTAAAGAATGTTGTGTTTTAACTTGATACAGATAGTGCTCCAGGTCCAGATGGTTTTCCTGGTTTCTTTTATAGATTTGCTTGGGATATTATTGGTGAAGGAGTCATTAAAGCCATTCAATATTGTTGGATAAAAGGCTTCATTCCAAAAGGTATGAATTATAACTTTCTTTTTCTTCTTCCAACGGTTAGTTGTACAAGGAAGCCAAGTCAGTTTAGGCCAAATGGATTTAGCAATTTTTAGTTTTAAAAATTTTGTCAAAATTATTACTACAAGGATGTGTAGTATGATATATAATATTGTCTCAAAACAACAAGGGGCTTTCATTAAAGGGGGAAATATTCAAGAACAGATTGTTTTTGCTTCTGAGATGCTCAATGAGTTAGATACAAAAAGAAGAGGAGGTAATGTAGGGATAAAATTAGATATTACTCAAGCATATGATTCACTGAGTTGGGAGTTTTTATTTGAGATCATGAGAAAATTTGGTTTTTCAGTTAATTCGGTGAAATGGGTCCATCAATTATTTCTTTCAGCAAGAGTACTTGTACTTGTGAATGGTGGACCAGTTGGTTTCTTTCAAGTGGCTAGGGGTTTGAGACAAGGTGATCCACTATCACGAATTCTTTTTGTTATTGTTGAAGATGTTTTAAGTAGGAGCTTAACAAAAAAGGTTCAGGATAATAAGATTGTTCCGATAGTGAATAAGAAGGGAATTCAGCCAACCCATTTTTTTTTTGCAGATGATATGTTCCTATTTTTCAATGGGCATAAGAAAAATATTAATTCAGTAAAAAAGTTGTTGAATGACTGTCAAATTTCATCAGGCTAAGTGATGAATCAATTGAAGAGTAAAGTATTTGTTGGAGGTGTTACTGAAATAAGGAGAAATCAGATTGCTTCTGAGTTTCAAATGCCACTTTCTAATTTTCCAGATAAGTATCTTGGTATGATCTTGAAGCTAAGAAGGGTGAAGTCTAGTCAGATTTGGGGTTGTGTGGAGATGTTGCAGAATAGAATGGCCAACTGGATAGGGAAATTTTTAGTTTTTTAAGATAGAGTAGTGTTGGTGAAGACTATATTGTGTAGCATTCCTATATATAATATGTCAGCGTATAAATGGTCAGGAAGAGTCATTAAAGTTTGTGAAAGGATTATAAGAAATTTTATTTGGTCAGGTGATCCATCTACTAGAAAGGTTGTAACATTGAAATGGGATAAAGTATGTACTCCATTGGAGGAAGGAATTTTAGGAATTAAAAGTTTGATGGTTATTAACAAGTCCTTGTTGATGAAGTTGTTATGGAAAATTCAAACCTCATATGAAGAACGGGCTTTATTCATAAATCTAAGTACACTAATAGTGAGGGTGAATGGATAAAGGGATATAAGAAATCTTCAATTTGGCCTGGTTTAAAATAGGTAATGGATGATGTAAAGCAAAATTCAAGATGGGTGATTGGGAATGATGAGCAAATTTCAATATGAAGTGATGTATGGATTAAGGACAAGCCATTGTGTGAGTTATTCACTGAAGATGAGTACATGAGACAAACTAAGGAGATGAAGGTAGCTGATTTGATTGTGAATGGAGAGTGGCTTATTCCTCAGAGTTACTTAGTTATTTTAGAATTGAGGAATTACAAGTTATAACAAGGCAGGATGATAACAGAATATGGGCTGGTACTATTTCTGGTGAATTCACAGTGAAGTCTGCAGTGGAGCTCATTAGAACTCATTACAATATTGTAAATTGGTCAAAGAAGGTATGGAATCAGTGTCTACATCCCTCAACATCAAGTAATGTATGGAAAATGGTGAGTGGTATTTGTGCCACTGATGACAAAATGCAGGAGAGGGGTTTCTATATGACCTCCAAGTTCTATCTGTGTGGGAGTGAAGTGGAGGAGCTTGAACATAATTTGTGGAACTGTAAATTCAGTTAGGTGATATGAGAATGGCTAGGTGGTATTTTCCTTTTTATGAATCCAAACCCATATGGAGATATGATGAAGTTTGCAAATTTGAAAAGTGGAACAGTGAAGGAAGTATGGATTGTTGTTGCTACTATTACAATGATGGAGATTTGGTTTCTTCGTAATAAAATTATTTTTAAAAATGAAAAGCCTGAATTGGGCAAGTTCAAAAAAATAATTCTTTAATTCACAAAGGATTGTGAAATCAGAATGAAGGGATTTATGTGGGACTATAATTATGACATCCAGGTACTTAGAAATTTTGATTTGAGAAGAAGACTAATTAAAGTGCAGAAAACATTGGAACTGAGCTTTTCATCTTCCTGTTTTAAATCAAATTTAAATATGTTGTGATGGTGCTTCAAGAGGTAATCCTGGAAATGCAGGATGTGGGTTTTTTTGTAGAGATAGCTCAGGAAGAACGGTGTATGCAGAAGCTAGAGGGCTGGGGATTGCTAATAATTTCATAGCAGAGATAATGGATGTCGTTGGTGCTACAGAATGGGCTGGAAAAAATAATGTGGCAGATTTGATTATTAATTTTGATTCAACAGCTTCGATAAAAGTTTTTTTGTCAGGTAAATTGCCTTGGTTTGTACAGGCTAGATGTAGTAGAATGAAATAAATTATACAAAGAGTGAAGTTCTTCCATAGTTTTAGGGAAATAAATTTTACAACTAATAATTTGGCAAAGAGGGGTGCAGGTATGAGAATAGGAGAAATTCAAGAGTATAAGGTCAGGCAGGGTTTCTTGACAAGGTTGGAGAATCCGTATCAGCTTTATTACAGATTTTGTTAGTTTCTGACCTGTAATATAGAAGGGGGTTTTGTTGTTTTTAGTTTCTTTTGCATTGTTGTTATAAGCCTATTTTGGTTTTTAATTTCCCTGTAATCTTTTAGTTATAATGAGTAATAAAATCTTATTTATCGAGCAAAAAAAAAGGCTTAGGAGAGCATATGGAATATGGTTTCTACAACTTAGAGGTAAGCATGGTCCTGATTGGGACGGTTTTAGCATCATCTGCATCCAATCCAATACATGGTATATTTTAACTTTGGCATCCGCATCCAATCCAGCATCCAATGAATTTGAATCCAATGGATGTGTGGATGGAAGGATTGGATGCAAATGATCCAATGGATCTTTTTTATAATTAATAGTTTAAATAGAGAAGGATAAAACTAACAAAATGACTTGACTTCTCATAAAACTTACACAAAAACAACATATATATAACAAGTGTCGTAGATAATACCCTAAAAAAACAAGCCCTTACAACCAGCCCAAGCTTTACCATATACAAAAGTTCTGATATATAAAAAGACTGTAAAACCAACATAACAACATTATATATCTAAATGAATTATATGTATACACTATCCAAATCACATATTTTAGGAAAACTCGATACAACAACAACAACCAAACTTTTAGTCCCAAATAAATTGAGTAGGCTAGAAATGAAACCCATGTTGAAGTCACAAAAATTCGATAAATACTCATAATGTAACGGGTGCGGATGTCCAATGAATTTTTAAGACTTCACCCGCACCCAATCCAAATTCATTGGATTTTCCAAATTACACTGCGTCCAATCCGTTAATATACTGGTCGGACACCCACTTGCAAAAAAAAACACACGAGTGGACTGGATTGGATCTGTGGTTGGGATCTCAAATGCTCACCCCAACTACAACTATTGAAGTTTTTCTTTGAGGTTTCTTTTAAATATAACCCACGACTTTATTAACCATAACCCATGTTATTTATAACCAAAAAAAAACTCAATTTATTAATCATATCCCAAGTCATAATCCAAATTATTTTAACTGAGTTTAGGGTAGATTCATAGCTAGCTATGCGATTTGAGTCAATAGATAACCGATTCAAACATTTAGTTGAGTTGATTCACCTAATTTCAACTATTTCAAAACTATTAGATTTAACGTTTTCCCTATCTTCTTCTTCCTCTCCAAACCAATAAACCTTAAAAAAAATATAAAACTTTTTGCATATATCACTCAACTGAATCATCTTCGAGGTTTAATCAAGATATCACTAGAAAAATTAAGATCTCTCAAAGTAAGTTGAAATAAAAATTTAAGATTTTAAAAATTAAAACCCCAATGGTAAAATTGTTTTTATTTATGGGGTTTTGAGTTTTGTCACTAAGGTTCTAAGGTTAAAACATTTTTTTTCCTCACATAAATTCGCTTGAACGAAATTTGAAAATAAAATAAAAATCTAAAACGTTTTTTAAGTAATGTGGGTCACTGAGTCACCAATTTTCCAACTCAATAACTCACTATTGAATATTAATAAAAAAATATCAAATTTAAAATTATAATCAATCTCTATTGATCAAAGTCAAATGAATTATAGTTGATAAAAACATGGACTATATTTAAGAGTAGTCTTCTTCAATATATCAACATTTTTCTCTCTCAAAAAAAAAAAAATTCCACGATCTCCAGTGGTCGAACATGCTAGATTTTTGTATCAATTAGTCCGGTGGTTTTTTAACAACGGATATCCTAAGTATGCGGTATCAAATTAGTCGATTATTCAAATTTATTATATTTTGGGTACCAAAAAATTAGTATGATATAAATTAAATAATAATTATTTTATTGATGAATATTTTCTCTTTTAAAATTAATAGATTTTGGATGGCTGTTAAATAATAGAAATTATCTTTTATACCGAAATTAACCCAAAGGACAACACTAAACATTATGTCCATTCAAAAACTATGAATATAGAAATAAAAAAGAAAACTATGAAAGGATGGTGCAACTCTTTAATATAGTTAAGCAATTACTAATCAATGCACGTTTCTCCTTTCACGATTGTGACATACCCCCGTACATGCAAACTAATCCAAACTAATCTAAAATTGCTTAACTAACGATGTTGAATTTTCTGATTTATCCTTTTTTTTGAAGCAAATTTTTCTGATTTAACGTTTTTAGTAGAATATATATCATGTTAATCGTCTAATTAATATAATAAGCTTCACAAATCACACTAATAAAGATGCTGTTTTGAGGTTCCGGCACGCATACAACATTTTTGGCTACCAAGCATTACTTAAAAGATTAGCTTATACTGTTGTTGCGGTCAAAATTAGCAAACATGGATGATAGATCTTATTTAGCTCTGTTGCAAACCATTTTGAGCATTTGTTTATCGTATTCACATCATTGCGTATCTAATTGAAATGATGAGTTAGGGGCCCTTTTAGCTAATAATGTTATACTTGCGTAGTCGAATAAAACTTGGTAACCTTTTCTAGTCATTTCACGAAAGAGACTATGGGTTGCTTACTCATTCACAAATGTTTGTATTTATAGTTACTAGATTTGTGTTCATGTTATGCACCAGATATATTTAATTTTTTATAACAGTTATTTTTTGATTAAGTTTCTTTTTTTTATCAAAATTAGGTTATAATCCGTGTTACGTACCGGGTTTGATAAAAAAAATTAATTTTTCTATCCCTCACGATGTATTAAACCTTGATCGCAGACTAAGGACGGTCTGGATCGACCAAAAAAAGACAAAGGATAGGTTAGATATTCTTGGACTCTCGTGTCTTTGAATTTGTGAAGACCCAATGTCATGTTGATTTACGGATCTTTTTGGAATCAGTTGTGCCAAAGTAATCCGTGCTGCTTCAAGTACTTGGCACTCTGGTCTGACAAATTGGTTAACTGAGTGGAGGAATGATTTGCTTGGGCTTCACTTTTGGTGCCACTATAATTTGAAAGCTACTAAGTAAAAATATATACTATCCATATTTTTAATCCGATGGTGCTACGTTGAATTGGATGGTGGGGCTGAATTTGTTTAGTGCCATCCAAGGTCCAAAATAGTTCAGCTATAAAAATGACTATTTAGGAGCTTTCTGGTCGGGACGATGTTATATTCGCAGTTGTTCCAATTAATCGATCACTGGGTAAACTTTGCTTGCCGAGAAGTAGAGTTGCATTCTTGGCATTTGAATGAATCGTAAATGATACGCTTTTCTAGTCCGAGCTGCAAAGGTACATTTCCCGTCTGAGATTGTTGAGTTTCACTGAGCTATGGCGTGCACTGACCATAGGGAATGGTTCAAGATAAGCGTTGGTTTTGCACAATGTTTCAAATAGAAAAAGGGGGTTGGATTAGCATTTGTTTCTCTGAAAAGTAGTTAAGATGATAACGCTGATGAAATTTTCAGTACAAAATTGCTTCGAGGAATCCATGATGATCAGGTGTTCGTGGTTAGGTTATTATTAGGAACTATGAAATTGGGAACATAATATTTAGTTCAGTAAGCTAAGTTAGTATGCACATAAATACTTGAAAAGAATGATGGAAAGAATATATGGCGCACACATGGGTCTAAATCCATTAAGTGGAATACTTGGTGTTTGATTTGATATAGCCTTCAGCTTCATTTCCATTTTACCATGAGTTAGTTTGATTGTAATACGCAGAAACTAAAAAAATAGAGTTTTTCAGACACTAGTACCATGTATAAACGTATTTGACACTTAGTTAGGCTGACAATGATGCTTTTCTTCAGGCGGCAATGGTCATACTGCAAAAACTTCTTTCGTTGCTGAGTGGTAATATTTCACAACTTGAATTTGACAAAGGATATCTTTATTAAGACAAGAGACGGCCAGAATTACCGAACCTCTTTCCAAATTCCGGTCACAGCGATTTCCATAGTCTTCCCAATTCCGGTCAACTCTTTGAGATAATCTGTCGAACATTTCCCGTGCATTTCTATGGTAATAATTGGATATGTCTTGATGGTATTCTTTCAATCATTCACTCCCCTGCAATTTATCATCACAATCAACACCAACCCATATGAATTTCACATTCAATAAACCACAAACACCATTCATTCATCCCTTTCATTCATTATCTCACTGCCAATTCTCTCTTCTTTGTTCTCACTGTTTCATTCTCAATCTTGTTTCTCTACTCAAACGAACACCAACTCAAGTTTCTGCAACCAACAGCAACACCCATCTCACTTCTCACCATCAGCTCACGACTCATTTAAACTCAGACCCATCTTCTCGAATCCTAGGTTAATCATCTCTGCCATCCATCTCCCTCGCTGTTGGTGTTTATCTCAATTGTTTCACTACAAATTCCATAACAGCCATCTTCTACAGCCCCTTCTCTTCTCTCAGGGCAATAGCAGCAACAGTTCTTTGTTGCTGACAATTTCAACCACAAACCCATCGAATCACAGCCTTGAATTCAAATCACTTCTTCCATTCGAATCATCAAACTCAGATCCATTCGAACCCTAAAATCCACCTCAAGAGTGAACTCTCCTTCAATAATTTCCCAACCAACACCTTCTCTATCTTCTTTCGTTGTTCTCTCTATTAACATTCAGGCTCCGCCGTAGAGAACTGTAATAACAGCCACTCGGAGAAGAGATGAAACCCAAATATATAAGTATTTTTTATCGACTTTTTTTCCTTTTTTTTTTTATTTGTGGTTTTTACGGATAAGGTGGTGTAAGGTGGGTGACCGCTACCGTTTGAGTATTTGTGTGTTTCAGCAATATTAAGCAATGTGAGAATTTTAAGTAATATTAGTGAGTGGATATTTTTCACTTTTAACTAAATAGGAAGTTTTAGTCATCGTTCAACGTGAGGGCGTGATTAAGTTAGTCCTTTAAAAGAGTAGATTGATTGATAAACACCAGTTTTATTTTATTAAATTAGAAAGTTATTATTGGGGTTGTAGCCCCTTGCTTTTAAGGGCTCATAAAATAACAAAAACGGATCATGAAATAGTAATGACCAAAACCCCTTATCTTACTAATGTTGATAATGGCTAAAATGTCATCTATTAATTAGTGTTAATGAACTTAATTATCTAAACTAATTAAGATTTAGTAGTTTGATTAGATTAATGAATTTGAAAAACAAAATAAAATAAATTAAAAACTAACGATTCTGGTTTATACTTGGAAATTTGCTAGTTGGTCCAAAAACCCGCATACAAGTTATCATATAGTCCAGCAGGATAAACTAGTTATCCTATAGTCCAAAATCTTTTTGAAAAGTGAAAATTACTTTCTTATCCATCACTATTCACGTGTGAACCCAGAAAAAGTTAAAAAATCAAAACTTCAAACCGATCAAACAAACTGAAATCTGAAGGAAAAAAAAAATCATCAAACAGACAAACAAAAGAAAATCGATCAAAAGTAATCATCAACCCGTAGATCTGAACTGATTTCTACTTAAAAAATATTGAAGAAAACCATATTTATCTAAAACTATGAAGAAATCTACATTTTGGTGAATGATGGCGAGAACAAGATTGAAGAGTACAGAGAATACACAAAAAAAAACAGTAGAATAAGAGAGAACACAAGAAAAAAGAGTAGATGATCAAAATGTACATATTGATCCAACAATACATATCAAGGAAAAAATATGATCTCATGGTACATATTGATCCAACAGTACATATTGATATGCACTTTTTTCCTTCAGGAAAAAGTGTATAATCCCACGGTATGTACTGAAGAAAAATAGATATTGAAGGAATAAATGTATGATCTAACAGTACATATTGATATGTACTGCAGGAAAATTCGTACTGAAGAAAAAATTGTATGATACCACAGTACATATTGGTATGTACTGAAGGAAAAAATATATGATCCCACAGTACATATTGATATGTACTGAAGGAAAAAGTATGATCACATAGTACATATTGACATGTACCGAAGGAATATATGTATCGAAGGAAAAAGTACAAAAAAAATATTTAGAATTATTGTAGGATCATATAAAATCTCCAAAAAAATTTAATACGATTCTACAATGACATTGAAAAATCAAAACCAAAATAATTTAATCAGAGATAAAAATATCAAAAAATTGAAGTCAAACTAACCGGAAACAGAAGGAGGATTAATCATCACTTTAATCGACTAAATCATATCGTTACCTTCATCTTCAACATTGAATATCAGATCCAGATGAAGAAAAAGATTTAAAAGTTTAGAAAAAGCCCAAAATCGATGAATTTATATCTTTATCTTCTTTTTCTTCATCGATCCATATTGAATCTTTTTCTTCTTCGTTATCACTTGCTTCTTCTCTTCTCTTCTTCCATCACAAATATTTAATCGAGAGAAAAAAAAAATCTTTGCCAGAGCTTAGATCTAGAAATTAAAATAGAGAAAAAACGATTTAACGTAGGACGTTGTTTATACAGGAAGGTATTTGGGGAATTTTTAAAATACACCTTATTAGACCCGCACGTGTCATGGACCTTACACTAATTTTTTTGGTCCAAAAATATAAAAATGGACCACCGAGTAAACATAGTTTAATGGATGGATTAGACATTAAACGAGCCCTCTAAACTGGATTAACCAGTAATTCCTAGTTTATACTTTTTTTTTGCAGTCTACGGAAGAGAAATCATACATTCCTAGTCGTAAACTATTTCTACGACTAGGAACTTATGAACTCCTAGCGTAAACTGCTTATACGACTGGGAACTCATGAACTTCCAGCCGTAAACTAGAACTTACGACTAGGGGCTCATGATTTCCTAACCGTAAACTATTTCAAAATTTCAGGCTCACTTACGACTAGTAATAAGGGTACGAGCTAACCGTAAACAAACCTACGGTTAGGAAATATTGATATCGGTTGTGAATATGGTTTTCACTACACATTCTACGACTAGGAATTTTGTTTTTCAAATTAACTTACGGCTAGGAATTCTTCAATTCCCAGCCATAATAAGTTGATAATATTTAACTTACAGCTGGGAGTTCTTATTTTCCCAACCGTAAATATATTCTACGGCTCGAAATTGTTATAATCCAAGCCGTAAAAACTGATTTACGGCTGGAAAAATAAGAAGTCCCATTTGTAAACAGTTTCAGAAATCCAATTTTAAACCCTAACTTTATCGAATCTCACTTTTTAACTACTCAAAAGCAAAAAAAAAATGATGGATTTTTCGATTGTTACCTTATAGCAGTCATTTATGGAGTATTAACGTCTGTTTCAACTCCTTCATTCACCAATTCTTGATTTTTCAGTTTCAACATCTTCAAGATGATTCAGTTGAATTCACTTGGTTCAGTGAGAATCGATGATTAATCGGAAGAAGAAAAAAGAACGAGAGGATCGATGGAAAAGAAGAAAAAAGGAAGAAGAAGAAGAAGAAAAGATGGATTATAATGAAGGGTATTTTTAACTTTTGGTATAGATTAAGTCCCCCCTTATCTACATTTTAGAAATTTTAATCCATTGCATCCCTCAAAACCAAGGGGCTATAGACCCAATAATAAGTTTCTAAATTTATTATATTACTAGATTTGTTAAATTATTGTGTTACTAGATTTATGCTCATGCTACGCACCGAGTATATTTAATTTCTCATAACAACTTTGGCATGAAACCCGTGATACGCATCAGGTTTGATGAGAATTTTGACGGGGGCCCGCCCCGTTGTGATGCCATATGCATAATATTTTAGCATATTTATAATATTTTCAAAAGAAATATTATAATATTAATAACATTATAATACTTTTTTATATTTTTGGTATATTTTTCTAAATATATATAATATTTATTAGTATAAATATAACATTATAGATGGTGGATTTTTGACAAGGGTCAGAATTATAAAATCACCCTTCTTCCTAGTTGCAGGAACATAGAAGTATCCACGCATATTTGCGTACATATCTCTGACTTCACATCAGAATACAAGATATTGTATTTCTACATATATTCCGTAGGAGAATTAAGAATACAGTCTCTACAAATAACTATGGACGTTCTATATTGAACCTGTAGTCTATCTAATAAATCTCAAGCTCCTAGATGGATTGCCCACTAGTATAGAGCAACTTGAGACTTTTCTAGTGCTATTCCCAGAGCTTGTTCTGTATCCAATGACTTATATAGTATTATTCCTAGACCAATGTCGATACTCAAATTCTTAAATAAACAACATTAATTTACTATTATACGTAAATATGGGAATAGCTAATGCTTAATCCCCAACGAAACATTTCAATTTAATACTATGTTCGCAAAGAACACATCACAATTCACCGTCATGGACCTAAAAAATTATGCCACTTTAGAATTTTACTCAAGGGACATGTCACAAATTATGTGTCGTTCCTCTTGAACGCGCCACAATCAAAGAGCAATTCCTCTAAAAGAGCACGATGTGCCTTAGCACCAAGAAAACCCTAGATTGTCTACGCTAGCACCTAGGCTAATACGAGCCCATTACGCTAAGCGCTAACAACCGCTAGCTAAATCTAGGTCGCGTCCTCAAGGACGCACCATACCTAAACGCTAACAGCGCTAGCTAAACCTAGATCGCGTCCTCGAGGACGCACCATACCTAAGCGCTAAGAGAGATAACTATTTAGTTTGCCTCCTTGGGACATGTAGTTCCCCTTGCGCTAAGAGTGTTAGCTAAGTAGGTTGCGTCCCTCTTGGACACGCCATATTCCTAAGCGCTAAAAGCGCTAACTACTGAGGTCACGTCCCTTGGGGACGTGTCATATTCCATTTGTGCCTCAGCGCCACTATCTTAGGTCGCGTCCTCAAGGGACGCGCCATACCTAAGCGTAAATGCGCTAGCCAACCTAGGGCACGTCCCCCGGGGACGCACAACTCTTTTGCGCTCAAATGCGCTAAGCCACGTGTACCACCCCTTTGCGCTAAGCACACACCAACTTAGGCCACGTCCCTGATGATGTGTCATAGCTTTGCGCTAAAAGCGCTAACCTAATTAGGTCGCGTCCCTTGGGGACGTGCCACTCTATTTGCACTTTGATCAAAGTGCTAACTTTGCGCTAAAAGTGCCAGCCTAATTTAGGCCACGCCCCTGGGGGTGTGCCACACTTTCAAATGCTACCTAACGCTAGCGCTATCCCTATATTGCTATCTATCAAGCCTCGTTCTTGAGTGCACTACAACTGGTCTTTTAAAAACCTTTACGCAACCTTGGATTCGAGCTTTATGCCAAGTCACCTCTAAGATAAGATCTGGCTATTCAAACAACCATGTTATTCATAAGATGGTGCATAGCCACCAAACTTACCATATTTGACATTAATTAGTCTGATTACCAAGCTAGTGAATTGTACAATTTGCCTCACCTATTTAGCAAGTCATTAACCTAACTTGACTTTACCTAATCAAAATTGATAGTCCACGACTTCACTATTTCCACGAGATACAAATACAACACATGGGGGGATTCTCATTGGGGTATTGTCTGGCGGTCTATGACAATCGTGCGTTTTGGCAACACACCCACGAACAAGAAGGTAACAAGTAGTGGGACGGTATAGGTAAGTTGAGAGAGCGAGGAGTAGTGGTCATACAAGTCCTCCCTATTTTTGGAACGTGACTCCACTACAATCTCCACAATCATTACTCCTCCACTTCTTTTGTAACTTCCACCACTTACGAGAAATCAGTGTGTCTAATCCAAACTATAAATAGATGGATTCATTTATTCGAAATAAGAACAAGACAAGAGACAAGATATATAGAATTAACGATTCATCCCAGAGATAATCCATTCTTTATCACACACAGAATTATTCATCATACTGAGATTTCTCAACCTTCTTTGCTTCCCTCCCCTATGACCTACCCAATCTTCTCCACCTTTGTGATCGAAGCAGGACGTGAACAACCATTTCTTGGTTTATCCTCGTCCTTTTCGAGCTTGATCTCTCGAACCTGCCTGAAAATACGATTTTACCGTACATTTGTTTTTACCCTAAAACAATTTACGACCACAGTGGAAGATCAACCTCTTGGTTACAAAATCCATTCCTCAATTTTCAATATGTTTGATTCTATGAAGGGTTCAGAAGAATTCAATCTCAATCCCATGTCTTCAGTACCGGCGAAGTCTCTCCAATTACTCCAGAATTGGTCCTACCTGGTCAAGTTCCTTGGGAGGCCATGTATGCTCAAAACCCAACCACTATAGATGATCTGGGAAAATCCTAAATGATGTCTTAGCATATCAAGCTGATGTTATCAAGATCCAGAACGAGATGTTCCTCCTTTTAAGAATTCTTACAGATCGTTTATCGAAAGAACAAACAAGTACTCTCCCAGGGGAGGAATATTAGCTTTGCTATTTATTAAGACTGAGAACAATTCCCTCAAACTCAAAAGGAAGACTCGTCGGATTTGTCACATTGCAGTCAGTATTCTTACAACGAGAGTGTGACGCCAATCTGCAAAGCCTTGTTGGAAAATTTGTATTTACAAACCGTCAATGAACTCCAGGAGGCTACTAAACGATTTGTGACAACTACTCATGCCCCACTGGAAAGAACGAGGCCTGCTAGAGAAAAAAGTTGTGGAGGTACTCGTGGGAACAGACGACTGATCAACAAGCAGCACATTATCCAACCATCGATAAGTACTTCCATAAATAAAGGAGTCAAGAGAAAAGCTTCGTCTCAGCCAGCGTCACAAACCAAGTGCTTCCTGTCAGATCCAACCTCAGCCTCAGCATTATATTAAGGATCGTCCCCGTCCCAAGGTCTGGCCAAGACTCCACGATAGCAACAACAACATCAAGAGCAAGAAACAAAACCAAATCTAACCTTCCCAGACTTTCTTTTTCCCATAGAGAAATTCCTCGAGTTACTGGAAGTCTTGGATACAAGACGACGCCATCAAGTTACCACCTGTGCGACGTTCACTAATAGTCCAAGAAATGTCAGATCCAAAGTATTGTCGTTTTCACCGATTCGTCAACCATCCTACCAGCGAATGCAATGGTTTGAAACGCATCTTCAAAGAGAAGATAAAATCAGGTGAACTACACGTAGGGACTGAAGATGTCCATAGGAATCCGATCCATGTTTGAAATTTCACTCTTTTCGGAGAATCTGTCAACCGAAAAGTTGAATTCTTGATGAAGTACATGGGCTAACATCCTTACTTCTTAAAGGAACAGAGCAAGGATAGTTTCACTGCTGTCAATCGTGTTGTATCCGGTAAATGCTTATCTCTTGCTGAAAATACTCCGTTCAAGTCAAGCCTCCCTTGGAAGACATGGTCTGCAAGATCAATGAAGAACACGGTTGAGGACTCCCCACCACTTCTCACCTCAAAGATGCAAAGTGTTACATTATTAAAGAAGATCCATACTACGACATGGTTCTGGTGCGTCCATGGATTCAGAGCAACAACGGTTCCTCATTATCATTAAAGCTTATGGATTCGATCAAGACTTTGGAACTCGACCAAGTAAGTTCTATTCAACATCTTTTTTTACAACCAGCTACTCCACGTCCATCGAGGCTTGGGGACTTGATCCAGAGACCAACCCGCTATGACTAGACGATTTGAATGGGAGGCCGATCACTTTCAATATTTTATTAAGTGAATTAGATCCGTCCCTGCTAAAGATAAGGAGAAGCTCCTCAACACTGATAAGCCAGAAGGGGTAGTGACACACGACAAGTGTCTCAAGGATTCCAATGCTTAAATACTCTACAATCACATTTCCAATATTTCCCTATATCTTCTTTTGCAATGTTCGTAATTTCCTCCAAAATGATTGCAATATTTCTTCATTCATGCTTGGGATTTCAAGTTTATCAATCAAATAAAATATCATTATCTTAGAAAATAAAATCTCTTGCAAAATACGTGTCAAAATCTACCTACTAACCCAAAAACCATAAAATGTTTTATAAACACAATAATAATAATAATAATAATAATAATAATAATAATAATAATAATAATAATAAGTCTTTAAAGAATGGCTCGATTTGTTCAGAGGTATGCTTCCTCTAACTACCATTCTAAACTTCAAACCCTCCGAGATAGCCTTTAAGTCTTATCCCTGGCTTTGGAAGCCTCATCAAATCTAGATAACACGCACGTCTCAAGGAGGATCCTATCGAAGTAGAAATCAACGCTAATACTCACATTAGGGTATTCAATTGGCACACCCTCTGTTACACTGTTGTTCCACATATCAATGTTATTTGAAGCACCATCCTCAACAAATATGCGAGAGGTAGTCCGCTTATGACTTTCATCTTTAGAGAGGATATTATCTACATCAGAATCAATGATAAGAAGTTTACTTGAGACGAATGTAAGCTAACGGAGGAGCCTCGAGTTACGTGCTTCACTCTAGTACCCGTATATCAGGGACGCATCAAAAATCAGGGCTAGAGCCATCCTTTCTCAGAGCCAGAGCCAGTCCTTCTCAGAATCAGAGTCAACCTTTATCAAGGCCATAGCCAGCCTCTCTCAAACTTGTCCCCAGGTACGCGTCCCTAAACCTTCGTCAACAACAGAGGGATCAGATTCTTCACAAAGTTCTTCAATTGGATATTGTCGACAGCAATAGGAGTAGTGTCCACTCGAGGGCGCACCATATGGCACATGTCTTATAAATAAACCAACTAGTCAAGTCATGATAATTATCCTTTTAGTCAAGAAGATTAATGAAGAATGGCGAACATGGGGATACATCATCCCATTACCACCTCCAGAAGAATACCACAAGCTTGTGAGTCTAAGGAACATGAAAAGGCACGACTCTCACAAAGTCAAAGAGCAACCCTGTTGCATCTCAACGTCCCAGAAGACAACGATGGATTCAACTTTAATTCAGATACTCGTCCCAGTACCAGCACTTCAACGACAACAAAGGACGGCTTCAACTTTCATGATTTTCGATGTCCCTTCAAATTCCTAGAAGCATAGACCTGTGATGACACCAAAAAATTATCTTCTTCTAGGTAGCGGATCTAAGTGAGTTATACTTGGGGACTGACGACTCCCTCACTTTTGAAAGTTTAACACAATAACATCCTTCAACTAGATGGTCTGATCATCAACAGTACTAGTAACAAAACCTCTTTACATCAGTACTCACACGACTATGCAGTCTCCTCTTCTTACTTGTTCATATCCAGAACGGTAACCCCACTCTTGTTGATACTACTTACTTCAATCACATGATTCTACTATTGGACACGTACTGGACTTGGAAACCACAATCATCTCCAACACAGATAGAACATCCAATGGGTGCGGTCACCTCAGATTTCAGGTTTCTCCTCTCAACTTCTAGAATATTGGTTTACAAGTTGCTGGTCCGAGATCCAGTGATATGCTCAGCATGGAGAAAATCACACATTTTATCCTCTAGTACCAGTACTGTCTTCTGGTACATGTTCTGTCCTCTGGTACTCTTCTGGTACCTGTCCTTCTCTCTGGTACTTGCCATACTCTTCTGGTACCAGTCCTTCTCTCTGGTACTTGTCCTATCTTCTGGTACTTATCCTGTCTTCTGGTACTTGCCTTGCACTTCAGCGCACGCCACCTTCCAGCACCAGCTTCGTCCACTCCTCTATTCTTTGTTGATGCTCCCATCATTACTTCTTCATTTTAAAAATTCAGAAATTGGCAACAATCGGTAAGGAACGGGTTAAAACATCCTTCACAAGAAGTGTTTATCTATGTTTCTATTTTGACATACCAGAAAGGCACATCAATCGAAGACATGAGCTAGGAGATATGGCTTTTACACTAAAGTCTACAGAATCTGAAAATTCACATGAGATTACTAATCACAAATGTTTATGCATGGTTGGCTAACCTAACAAACTATGAATCGAGTGATTCTTTTTGCGTATGATAGCTTGGTCTCTTGGCTTCAAAATTTGTGGTCAAACGTCAAAATATGACATCGTATGAAACTTCAACAGCTTCTGGAGAGAATGGTATGCAAACTAGGGTTTCCAAACGGGATTTAGAAGACTCAGCTTTGCATAGACCTTATCCGCCTTTGGATTCTCATCTTCTCAAGCCCCATTGCATCTCTCAAGAAGATCCCACCATACTAGAAGACATCATCAACCTTGTATCAACATTGCTCCACTGTTTGACCATGTTGTCTCAATTTCTGATGTTGTCGATACCAGCTATGTTGTTCAATACTTTTGTTAATGCGATACCAAACCAACAGATATTCTAAAAGAATTGATAAGTTCAAGTCTGTGACAAGAGTACTGGAGTCCACTGCCAGCCCCACCTGTAGTTCAAATCTACTATCAGCTTCTTCTATATGTTTCCAATATATCCAACCTTGCTGCTATTAGCTACAACTAAAAGCATCGTCTTCGGGTGTCCTATCTCTTATTTACTGCCGCTTTACTGATGCTGCCACTAGCACTTGATCATTGCATACTCAAAACCTAAGCACCGGCGTCTAGTACTTGGTCACAAGAAAGTTTGAGCCTAAGGCCCAACTCTGCATCAAAGACATTGCCCGGAGGAGACAGAGCTAACCAAGTTTCGTACTTGACCAATGGTGCTGCTCATAGACGTACTCTCCAAGATATTGGCTGTTGGTAGATGCTCAACCAACACGACTGGATCAGAAGTTCAACCCATCTAAGCTTCCCGTTGTTCACGAATTAGAAATTCTGGGCAAGAACATGGACATATACTAATCCCAACCAGGGTTAATGCAAAGTGGCACGTATCTCAATCTCAGAGAAACATGAGCTAAGTACATCACCTTATACTCTTAAAATTTTGATTTTATATATATATATATTTATTATAAACATATTATCACTATTTAGTGCTTACTGCGCAACGTTATTGTTCCTCGCTAAGCATGGGACTTAATGTAGATGGTGGATTTTTGATAAGGATCAGAATTATAAAATCTCCCTTCTGCATAGTTGCAGGAACATAAAAGTATCCGCGCATATTTGCGCACATACTTTTGACTTCACATTAGAATACGAAATATTGTATCTCTACCTATATTCCGCAGGAGAATTAAGAATACAGTCTCTACAAATAACTACAGGAGTTCTATATTGAACTCGTAGTCTATCTAATAAATCTCAAGATCCTAGATGGATTGCCCACTAGTATAGAGCAACTTGAGACTTTTCTAGTGCTATTCCTAGAGCTTGTTGTATCCAATGACTTTTCTAGTGTTATTCCTAAAGCAATGTCGATACTCAAATTCTTTATTAAATAACATTATTTTACTATTACACGTAAATATGGGAATAGCTAATGCTTAATCCCCAATGACGTATTTCAACTTAATGCCTTGTTCGCAAAGAACACATCACAAATCGTTGTCCTGGCCCTAAAAAAAAATCACTTTAGCATTTTACACAAGGGACATGTCATAAATTATGTGTCGCTCCTCTTGAACGTGCCACAATCAAAGAGAAATTCCTCTAAAAGAGCACGATGTGCCTTAGCAACAAGATAACCCTAGCTTCTCTATGCTAGCACCTAGGCTAATACGAGCCCATTACGCTAAGCACCAACAACGCTAGCTAAACCTAGGTCACATCCTCAAGGACGCACCATACCTAAGCGCTAACAGCACTAGCTAAACCTAAGTCGCGTCCTCGAGGACGCGCCATACCTAAGCGCTAAGAGCCCTAACTAATTAGGTTTTGTCCTCGGGGACGCGACATTCTCCTTGCACTAAGAGCGTTATCTAACTAGGTTGCGTCCCTCGAGGATATGACATATTCCAAACACTAAAAGCGCTAAAAGAGCTAACTATTGAGGCCACGTCCCTTGGGGACGTTCCATATTCCATTCGTTCCTCAGCGCCACCAACTTAGGTCGCGTCCTCAAGGGACGCGCCATATTTAAGCACCAATGCGCTATCCAACCTAGGGCACGTCCCATGGGGACGCGCCACTCCTTTGCGCTCAAATGCACTAAGCCACGTCCCTTGGGACGTGCCACTCCTTTGCGCTAAGCGCGCTACCAACTTAGGCCACGTCCTTGAGGACGTGCCATAGCTTTGCGCTAACCCAAGGGACGCGCCACTCTTTTGCACTTTGATCAAAGTGCTAACTTTGCGCTAAAAGCGCTAGCCTAATTTAGGCCAGGTCTCTTGGGTGTTCCAACTTACAAATGTTATCCTAATGCTAGCGCTAGACCTATATGGCTATCTATCAAGCCTCGTTCTTGAGTGCACTACAACTGGTCTTTTAGAAACCTTTACGCAACCTTGGATTCGAGCTTTATGCCAAGTCATCTCTAAGCTAAGATCTGGCTATAAAACAACCATGTTATTCCTAAGATGGTGTATAGCCACCAAACTTACAAGATTTGACACTAATCAGTCTGATTACCAAGCTAGTGAGTTGCACAACTTTCCTTACCTACTTAGAAAGTCATTGACTTGATTTGACTTGACCTAATCAACAATGATAGTCCATGACTCCATCATTTCCACGAGATATCAAATACAACACATGGGGGGATTCTCATTGCGGTTGGTTTGGCGGTCTACGACATTCGTACATTGTGGAAACACATCCACGAACAAGAAGGTAACAAGTAGTGGGATGGTTACATGAAAGTTAAGAGAGCGAGGAAATGTTCATATAAGTATTCCTTATTTTTCAGACATGACTCCACTACAATCTCCACAATCTTTATTCCTCTACTTCTTTTGTAACTTCCACCACTTAAGAGAAATCCGTGTGTCTACTCCAAACTATAAATAGATGGCTTCATCTATTCGAAACAAGAAAAAGACAAGAGACAAGATATATAGAATTAGCGATTCATCCCAGAGACAATCCATTTTTTATCACACATAGAATTACTCATCATACTGAGATTTCTCAACCTTATTTGCTTCCCTCCCCTAAGACCTACCCAATCTTCTCCACATTTGTGATCGAAGCAGAACGTAAACGAACCTTTCTTGGTTTAGGCTCGTCCTGTTCAAGCTTGATCTCTCGAACCTACCTGAAAGTACGATTTTACCATACATTTGTTTTTACTCGAAAATAAATATATTTTTCTTTTTTTTTTTAGTTTTTACGGGTAAGGTGGGTGATCGCTACCGTTTTAGTATTTGTGTGTTTGAGCAATATTAAGCAATATGAGAATAAAACAAAATAAGTGGGTGGGTATTGTTCAATTTTAACTAAATAAGGAGTTTTGTTCACCGTTCAACGTGGGGCGCGATTGAGTTATTCTTTCAAAGGAGTAGATGTGAATAATAATTTTATATGGGACAAATTATAGTTTTATTCGGTGAATGAATTATATGGATCTGTCACACCTTTTATAGGTTTTCATCCTTGTTAGTCAGAGTATAAGGATTTTTCAATCATAAAAGTAATATCTAGAAACTCATGTTGTGTTGCTTGTAGATAGATGTAAATTTAAGTATTTTTATCTTATAATGTTGAATATAGTTTGCTCAATGTATTGAGTCACTGATAGACTTACTAACCTTGTTAGACTTAATACTAGTAGTTTGTTTACTCAATTAATCAAAAGAGTCATTCACGTGGCACAACTATCAAATATACAAGACATCAAATATGGCACAGGGGGATACTCATTGGGGTATTAGTCTGGTGGTTTACAGCCTTTGCGGTGTAACTGAACACCCACGATGAGAAATAATTAAGTCGACCGTTACTAGATGAGGAGTTAATGGACGTTACGATTTCTAGAATCTTCTCTGTAATAATGGGTACGTTATCCACCTCTTCCACTTCTTACGAGAGCAGAGTTCAACACTATAAACAGATAACTTCATCTATTTATAAAGGACATCCCAGGTTTACCGAAGTTCATCAGACTATCATAAACAATTCCATCTTCTCTACTTGAACTCAATTACATATACTTGTATTCTTCAACTAGAATTCAGCATGCTCTGATCTTATCTTTCTCTGCTTCCCTCCCTAATATCAATCCTTCTCCTCCTTTGTGGCGGAAGCAAGGCTTGAACGACCATCTCCTGGTTTAGGATAGCCTTGATTTGATCTCTCTTATTCATTACGATTTACCCTTTCACCATTTTATCTGTTTTCCCCCTAAAACACTCTTGGTAGTGGATCCAACTAAGCTACACTTGGGGACTGACGACTCTCTCACTTTTGAAGACTTGATGCAGTTACCTCCTTCAACTAGAAAGTCTGATTAATGTCAGTGCTAGCGGCAAGACTGTCCATATGAAAACTCACATCAAGACAAAATAGCATCCATGTCCCATTCGTTCAACTCTTCACATCTTCCATAAGAGACCCTCATCCTAGTGGGAAGGTAAATGTTGGGATGGATTGTCACAACGCCTAAGGGAGTACGAATTCTCAACGGTCTTAAAGCAGGCGTTTGAAGGAGACATAATGTGACGGACAAGATAATTGCGTCTCTGGTGTTATGTGCTGGGCAGGCCAGAACTCCCCAATACGCCACTTTGAAGCCTTCGAACCTCGTGTCTTACCAGGAAAATGCATATAGATTTTCCTTTCCAAACATGCTTTGTAAGCATGATACTCAAAACGTAGTTTCCATACATAGATTCGCATTATTCCAACTTACCCTTGTTATATAAAGGGTACAAGGCATAAAAGCCAGTGGTGATGCCTTTGGCATGCATCACATACTTACGATCATTTTCCAATCCTAAGTCATGCCTTGGACTAACACATAAGTCATTTCAGACCTACTTCCCAGTTCCTTAACTCTGCTCGACCATGCGCTGGGTGCGTGCACCGATCTTGCTCTTGCCAAGGGTGCAACAACCAGGAGGGTGCCATTCTCGTCGTATAGCTTGATAGGAAGTATACACATTTAGTAACTGGACTGCAACTATCTCACCGAGTGCGGCAACAATCATCTCTTGCCTCGTGCTACCGGGCCAAGTGATATGAGTTACCAAAATGTCGCAATCACCTCCAAATTAAATAATATGAGCGACAAGATGCTGGACCAAAAATACATTGCATTGCGGCTGCCTACGTACCCAACCCGTACCAAGAAGGGATCAAACATGATCATAGTTCATCCGAAGGGTCATTTCGAAAGGGACAAACAATTTAAGCTTATTAAGGCAAAGACAACATCGAGGCCAAGAGCCAATCGTTTCGAAAAGATATGCTTAGGCATATACAATCCGCGTAACCAGCAATTTCCAACTTGCGTCTTAAGGCCAAAGGCCAAGCAAATCATAGTCCGTATAGGTCAAGGGACTTTCACAAGATATACACAAGATTTTACATAACTAATGCCACATAATATACAAATATGCATTCTCGAGTAAGCAACACGAACGAATGATACTTTTACGTCATTCAAGCTTTATCGACTAAGCTACAAATATATTAACGCTTACACATTAAATATACACAACATATGGACCACGTCGCACCAAAGACTTTATAAAAAAACTCGAACATGTAATATAATTTATATAATGTTTTTCATTAAGAAGAGAGACTCTAAAATAGTTTTTTATTATTTTTTTTTTATAAAATAAAAAATTCTTCGTATCTTTCTTTGATGGAGTAAGATCTTAGTAAGTCTTCGGGGGTAACAGTGGGGTCATGAAATATGAGGGACGGTGAGTGTTATAAATAGATGTGATGTATGTTTTAGATAGTTTCTTAAAATAATTTTATTTGTTAGTTTCTTTCGGACTAGATCTGAAGCCAATCTCTTTAATTTGTTATCTGTTTTTAATTTCATCTTATTTTCTCGAGGCTGTTTTTACTTCGGTTAGATCGGTAGAGAAAGTGGGTTGTGGTTCTTACTAACAAAACACTTTTTATGGTTCTGTATGCGGTTCTTTTTTCTCTTTTCTATTCTCTTCTTTTATGGTTTCTCTATTTTTTTTAGGCTTATTTTGTCTTCTCAGTTTGTAGAATCCGATCTCATCTAGTGGATCAGTTGTTTTCCTCTTTAGTGGGTAATCATATTTCATTAGTAGGCGTACTTTATTTAAATTTAAAAAAATCAATCATTCTAGATTAGCTTAATCTGTTTTTTTATTACTCTTCATCTTGTTTTAGATGGTTTTAATAGGTTGATGTGCTGTTTTGTTCTTACAGTAATCACCAATTTTCTTCTTTTTTCTCCTTGTGTTTGTTTACCTCGAGATCAATCCAAGAGGGATGTGATGCTCCTTATCCGATCGGATAGAAGATAATATCTCATTTCGGTTATATGCTTTCTTTCTCTGCAAATCCCCTTATTTCTTTCATCCCAAATCGGCTTTTAACTAAGAAACAGGAGGAAACTTTCCAATAATGGATCTGCAATTAGGTTACTTTGAATTTTAGAATTACTTTTGGTAAAAAGGAAAACCGTAATGATTGAAAGAATCGTTAGTTTATTGTATTGGGAAAGTGGGTGTCGTGCTTGGTGTTGACCAAAAAAATTAACTGTTTAATAAATGGATTGGAACGAGTCCAAGAATCTCTAATTATTCTTATTATTGGTCGCATATAGGTAAGTACGAAATCGCGGTTTGTTGAATTTTTTGGGTCTGCAAGGAGGCAAGATCGACCTTGATTTTAAAACTAATTATATAAAAGTAAAACGCTAATTGATTTAGGTAGCTTGATTTATAGAATCGTTAGATACTTCTTTAGTGCTTGTTGAAGTTATGTTTCATGAAGTTTCATTGAAGTTAGTGTCTATTTCGATTGGATGTTATCTTTCGTTTGAAAACCTGAATCTTTAATTGATTCCCAGTAGAATAGGGTTAGTGTCTAGAGTATTAATAATCAAATTAAGGGGATCTAAGAAGCATTTTGTGGAAATAAATCGGGGCAATAGTTTAGACTTTCTCTTCTTGCTGTTTGTTGAGGAAGTGGATGTTGACCAGTGATAACAATTCTTAATGAATTGATGGGAGGACTGTAATAGTTGTTGTCTCTTTAAGTATGGGTCTCTTAGAGGTAATTATAAAATGGTAGCTCAATTGGAAAATTTCTTCTTTGGTCTTGAGTGTGATATGGAAGGTTTTGTTGTTTTTAGGTGTGCTAGTGTTAAAACTCATCGTGTTTTAATCTTTAAACAGTAAGTTATCTTGATTGATTGGAATTTTCTTCATGATTAATAAATTTGATGGTTTTGTTGGTGTACCTTGTTTGGAGTAGATTTAGAAAATTTATGAGTCTAATTGTTTTTCTAAAATTCTGTTAGGCTATCTTCATTTTGAGTTTATTCAGATGTGATTTATTGTGTAGATCTGTTTACTCTCCTTTGTTTTCGGATTATGGGATAATAGGAGAGCATACTCTGGGTTGTTTTGTTATAAAACATGTTAGTTGTGTCTTTAGTCTGCACTTTCCTTTAGTTTAGTCTTAATATTTGAATAATGTCATCACATCTATATATTCAATAAAATCAGATCTAGACTTCGTTTCCACTGGCCCTACAAAACCCAAAGTTTTGCTGCTCTAAACCTTTTTTTCTTTTGTTTAAATTTTTTTCTTCTTTATCAATCTGGAAAGTGTTTGGCTTTTCTTAAGATCGAAAGCAACAGCGGGTGGGCCAGATTTTCAAATAAGTCCGCAAGCAAAATAGGAGTTCCGGCATCGGCTAAATAGTGGTTTGGCTATATAGGGTCAGTTTCTTCCACTCTTTACTTGAAAATTTTCAATTTTTAACTATTATATAATTAGTTCCCTGATGAATTTATTTCAAGTTCATCAGTGTGCAGACAGTTAACACTATATAGTATCAGTCTTTAGTATAACGTCGATGCATGGTTAGGGACCGTTTAGGTGCTACTTTATTGATAAGTGTATAATTTATATATTTTGAGTATCGTTTTCTTACACTTATTTGTTAGATTTTATGTGAATTAATTTATAATATTATTATTTTTGTATATTATGTCTTTTGTTAGTTACATCTCTAAAAGAAGTGAAAATGGAGTGTTACAAAGGAAGAAAAGCCAAAGACCCAATGGAACTCTGTCAACTCTAGGATTTCTTCCCACCATGTCGAAGTGAACAAGAAAACGAAGCCAGCGGCGAAAGAATGAAGTCATTCCGACTTTGTATAATGAAGTTACGGGCATTTGAAGCAAGTGAAAGTTGTGAAAACACAGACTTACTAAAGGAACCCTTGCTTCTGATAGGGGTTGTCCAAGAATTTATGATAATTGCGGCTATTCTGTTGATAAGGGGCACCACCTTCTTCTTCAAGCTTGCGACCAGTGAAATTAGGTTAGGGTATTTCCGTGGTTCTTTGAGACACGAGCTGTATGATGGATTAATGACGCTGGTTGTGGCTGGTGGTGATCGTTGCTATTAGAGAAGATTTTTGTAGATGGTGGGTGATCATGATTAGCTGTGTGATGAGGTTCTATGGAGTTACTGTGGTGATTAGTGAGATGATGAAGGAGCTCGAGTTGTGGTGATTACGGCAGAGAGGCTGGTCAGTAATGGCTGCCAAAGAAGATGATTCCGGATGTTGGCAATCGGTAACTCGAAACTGATGGAAGTCAGAGTTAGAGAAACAACGTTGATGGAGCAGTTAACTGTGATTAATGGCAGAAACAGTGGTTCGTGGAATAGTTATCTGCAATGGGTTAGTGGTGATTGTTGGACGTGAATAATGAGTTAATGGTCATTGATGGAGATTGAGAAAGAATGTGGTGGTGATTAATCGTGATGATTGATAGACACATTTTAGTATCTAAATTGCACCTTAATTTCTAGTGAGTTAGTATTCGATTTTGTATCTATTACGTGTTTTTATGTTTTTGTAGGTACATTAGAAGAATAAAGATTTGTGGAAAAATTGGCTCAAAAAGTGTTCAAGGCACCCGGGAAAATGGATCAAGGCACCCACACTTTGGATTGGGGCACCCTTGGATCGGGCTGAGCTGGATCGGGTCAACCCAGCGGGTCAACCAGGCGAGTCAACCCAGCGAGTTGGATCGGGCCGAGTCACCGAGTTGACTCATCGGGTTTTCCTTTTCCAAACAGGAAAAGAACTGGATACACTGAGTTAAGGATTTCTGGGATGTTTTAGGATTTAAAGTTATCCAAAAGATAGTAGAGACCAATACAAGTTCAAATCAATCGAGAAAACAGCGAAAAATCCCGGAAGAATCACCTCAAATCCGAGTTTTGGCCGGAAAATATTTCTTTTGCTGTGGAGGATTAAAACTAGGATTTGTATAGATTTTAAAGAGTTTGAATGGGATTAGAAGACTCTCTAGGGTTCCTACACCCTATATATACGAAGAGAAGCCGAAGAAATGAAGAACAAAACCCTAGAGATCGATTCAGAGAAATTCCGGCGGAGTTCCGGCACCGCCGGTCACCTGCTGGTGCATCGCTGGCCCTGTTCTTCACCCACCATCGCTGAAGAAGACGACTAAGCAACATCTTTAACTGTTGCTGTTCCACTGTTACAGCTCTGCTCCTGTTGCCTTAGATTTTGAACATTTCTGTTGCTTAAAGCTCTCTGTAACAGCTGAACCCTGTTCTGTGACACTTATATACGTATCTGTTCAGCTGTTGCACTATTCTTTAACCTTGTAATCAATATTTTGAGCAATGAAATCAACTTTTGAGCAAGTTTTCTTCACCATGAGCTAAGTATATCTACTGGGATGATGGAGGAGGTTTTTCTCTCAATTTATTGTGGTAAGTCTATTTTTAATTAATCAACTATAATTCTTTATTTGTTAAAATTGCATAGTTTCATAATAGAAAAACGGTTTTCATTCAGTAGTGGTGTTTTTGTTTGATGGGTCATGCTGGGTTAACGACCTCTGATGTCCCATGCTTATGATTTACCTCTACTTGTTTGCATAAAACCTATTTTGGCAATATTTGAGCTTAATTTATTTAAAAGAATTACCCGATTAATCACATAAATTGTTAGAAATAACCGAATCTTGATTCCTGGTTTTCTCCATATTTTCTAAAAATCATCTCTAGTTTATTTTCCTGATTTTTATTAGTTTAGATTAAGTCCTATATTTTCTAAATCATTACCTTCACAAGTTCGAGAATCGAACCTCTTTTTACCACTATATAAAATCACATCAATTTTTGGCGCCGCTGCCGGGGACTTGTTTTTAGGTTTAGGGTTTTAGATTTATTTTTAAGTTTTTATTTTTAGTTTTATTTTTGGGTTGAAGTTCAGTTATCTCGAGCCTGTGGTGATCGATGGGTTAGTTGTAATTGTTAGTACCAAAAAGTTGCTTTAACACGTGGCAGCAATGTCAGCGGAGCACAGTATCCCGATACATCAGTCTGAACTACAGTCAAAATGCCCACTACTCAAAGATCGGAACACAATCAAGATGTCTCGCTACTCAAAGTACGAATGACAAGATCGGAACGTAGTCAAAGTACGGAGCACAAGATGTCCCGATGCATGGATCGAAATGCCGTTGGATCGTACCAAGGTTCGAAGCAGGGATCGTACCAAGGTTCGAAGCAGGGATCATACCAAGGTTCGAAGCAGGGATCGTACTAAGGACCGAAACATGGATCGCAATTTGATCTGAAAGCATCGATCGCACCAATCCCGCAACCCAGGACTGCAAGCCAAGTCCGCAATTCTTTTGCATTATAGGTGTACAGGTGGACCCATGTGGAGTTGCCACATCACCAATGCATTTGACACGTGGAAGCATTTTCACATGACACCTCAAATGAGACGTTGAGTATAAAAGAAAAGGAAGAAAGAAAACACGGGAGGATCGGCCTCGGTTGGGAGGAAAAGAAAGCTCTAAAAAACCAGGACTCCAATGGAGTTTCTGGATTTGTAACCTCAAATTGATCAATAAAATCATCACAATTTCACTACCAGTGGATGTAAGCCATTAAGGGCTGAACCACGTTAACTAATTGTGTTCAATTTCACTTCTTTTGATCTTCTTTTTGTTGAATGCAATAACTGATTTTGGTTGTTTTGGGTTGATGAGAATTTCTGCCCAAACAATTTGGCGCTAGAAACAGGGAGGAGTAATGGATTTATCCAACCTGCTACACAAAGATTGGAGAATTGAAGATTTAGGGATATGCAGAGTTCAATTGAAATTAGGGATTTGGGAATCAAGTTGAAGTTGACATACAATTGGTAATGAAATTATGTTACTGATGAGAGAAAAAAGATTGGGTTATGATTAAATTGAAGTTATCAAGCTAATTGAATGAAGAATTTAAAAGCCAGAGTATATGTTCTACCCAATTTGAGATGGACTCTTCATCGATACAAGAAAACTCGGTTATACAAAAAGTAATAAATCAAACTGGATCTTGAAGTTCTGGAGAGAAAGAAAGAGTTTCTCATGAGTGTCCAGACAACAGCATAATGCAGCAATGAATCGGCGGTGAAGAATCGAACAAATTCATTGTCAAAAGTTGCATCTGCAAAGAAAACTCATCAACAAACAATCCTGAGATAAGTTCAATTTCTGTCAATTTGAACTCAAAAATCAAAATTCTCTGAACTGATTTTAAAAGTTTTCAAAAAAAAAAAAACCAAATCATCGATTCCTTTCGAATCTTTTGATCAATTTATGATTATAACTTAGATCTATAAATATCTTCATTTTGATTAAGCTTTTGAGACTAAAAATCCCGAAAAATTTCAACAAAATTCCCTATGGTTTTTTGATTTGAATCAAGAGGTATCTTTATCTTTAACCCTAATTGAAAATCGATTTTCAGTTTTGGAATCAACATAACTATATGTTTAATACCCATAGGTCCGATTGGATGTCCATTAGTTTTCAATTCATGACTTCATTTGATGATCTTTCATCTGTTTTTAATTAGACTAGAAAATCTAGTTTAGTGAAGTATTATTCTTATTACACTGTTGAGTTAAACATTTTATTGGTTTGAAAATCTAGCTTGATTAAACTAGATTTTGAGAATGGAATTCATTTCCCAGTGAAGCAAGCATCTAGATTGGTTGTTTCTGTCAATTTTGGTGGATGAATGATTATGGCTTTGATCATATTTTTGAATTCTGATTTGATTAGCAAGGGTGTGTTATCTATTAATTTGAGTTTGCAGGGAAGAAAAACTATGATTCAAGGCTTGATAGACTATAACAAATTCATTGTTTTACGAAGAGCAAGAGCTCGCAATCTGTATAATAAAATTCCCAAATGCAGAGAAAATGGGTTAAAGGTTTCAATGGCTTTTCTTACATATAGGATAATAGAAATTTCTGTTTTACACCATACATGACCTAGCATGATAGAAATTTCTGTTTTGTTCTCTTTAAATTCATTAAATTTAAAGCCTACTAGTATGTATGCTTATATGTTTAGGATTATTGTGCATAATGAAAAATGTATGTTTCCTGAACAAATTAATCTGTTTTTATCTGTTGATTGTAAAGAGTGTTGGTGATATGATTGTTGAATGATACCTTAGATATGCTATTGGTTTTTCTTTGTAGTGTTCTCAAGCGTGAGAACTAGATTGTGTTTGGACACTTGGTCTGAACTAATAAAAATGCTAATGAAAGTCAACTGTATTAACATGCCAGTTGAATTGAAGAATTTAGTTCTTCGATTCTAGAATACTAATTCAAATTCTCATAGCCAAGGGCCTAGTGGCTTCAATTTATCATGAATATCTCCGCTCATCTATTTCATTCTTCCTGTATTACAGTGATTCTTTCTAATGATTGATTTAACAAGAGGCACTGAAAGGTGCAAGTTGGCAGTGAATTTCAGTCTTGTAGGTCAAGTTCAAGCAATTGTCTCTGAAGACACTACTCTCACAGTTCCTGATGACTAAGAACTTGAGACGACGAAAGAGAAATTTGATGTGTATGACTTTGGAGTTCAACTGTTGAATGCACCACCAGTCACGCATATCAAGTGCTCGACAGATTACCTGAATCACAAGTTTTTCACCAAGAGTCTTACAAGCACCAATGCTCTCTGCAGAGTCATACCAAAACAATTTGGGGGAAGATGGGTTTACAAGCATTGTTGCAATGACATTACAGAAGCTTCCAGGCCTATTTCGGACTCAGACCAACCCAATCATCCATATCTTCAAATAATTATAAAAGAAACACTGAGAATGCATCCACCAGATCCCTTTCTCGCTCACCGAGCCTACAGATAAGCTTTGCTTCTCTTCTACCTCACCTGAAATCTGTCGCAAACAAGATTTCTTTATTAAGATATTAAAATCTCAAAATCAGATCTGAATACAAGGACAGTATAGTTTGTACAACAACTCATGCAAATGATTCGTGCTTGAAGACAATTCTTTACGCAAACAGATCTTGCAATTTTCACAACAAGTCTCTTTTACAGTCGTAATGCAAGCACCAAGAGGAGCCGAAAACGATCAAATGATGTTGGTAAGTGTCAATTTTCAGTAGCAAAGAGCTCTCAGTGAGCTAAGTATCCGACTTTTCCCATTTCAAGTATCTTCAGGAACTGAGCTTGCTATTAGTTTGTATAGCTTATTCGAAGACAACTCTTCACACAGTTGGATGTTGCTATTCCCACACCTAGTTTCTTCTAAGAGCTAAGTATTTCTGTGATCTTTTTACTGATTAGGTATATAAGTATGAGAAATAAATTCGTAGCTCATGATGTTGAGTTTTAATTTTAACTCATAGCTCCATCTTTGTGTTTCTTCTGTAGCTCGCAATTAGCATTGAGTTTTCTCCGCTGAATGTTTATTCTAAGTCTAATTTGATATTTAAATGAGCCAAACTTTATATCTAATTTTATTGAGACCAGTCTGATGTTTCTTAAAGAATAAGTGTCATGCCTGTAATGTCTTGAACCTGGATTTCATGTTGAACCTGGATTATGCAGTAGATGTATTATAGATGTATTAGCACCTATGCATTAAATTTATTTGCTCAACAACATGAGTAGTAGGGTCATTTCTGTTGTATGAATGAAATGTGTTGATATATTATATCTCTGTTAGAATGAACATGTATCAATTGCAGGGGAGAGACAGATTGTAATAGCCAGAATAAGGCTGGAATACCCAGAAAACAGATTAGACTCTGCCGAATTTTCTTCCCGGTGAGTCGACTCACTGAGTTCGATCCAACTCAGTTGAGCAAGACTGTTTAAACCGAGTCAGATTAGCTGACTCGGCTAGCTCCTTTTAAAATATATATATATATATAATAGCGATAATAATAATAATAATTTTATTTATAACAATAATAAATTAAATTAAATTATTATAGCTAGATAATTATTACCACAGCATGAACAGATGGGTAGGGCTATCCGCTGGTTTATAAGTATTATTAAAAAATAATAATAAATGTACTCTATCGTTTTAAATTTTTAATTTTCAATTATAACATAATATTAATTGCGTATTTTAAGTAGCAATTTAATTTTATGTTATAATTTTTAATTATCATTATTAGTTGATTCAATCATGACACACCTTAATTATTTAAGAAGCATGAGTTAATTTAATTCATCAATAGAATAACTTTTTAGATGATAAAACTTTTTAATTAACATCCATTGTTCATATTTTACTCGATTATTACAAACTGTCATACAGTATGAATTGATCAAATGATTTCAATAGTATCTGAATTGCATGTGATATCATGCATCATGATAATTTATCACATAATCATGGAAACTTATTGATTTAATATGATAAAAAATTTAGTCCGAACAAATTCTAATTTGTTTAATGAGATTTAACAGTAATATCCAATTAAAAGCATGAAAATCATTTTTAGATTGTACCCATTTAATATCATGAAATGTTTAAGACATTTTTATGATATGTGAAGATACATATGAAGGGCACTTCAGAGATGCGGCAGCTATGCAATAATGATGCACTGGGGGGCATGCTAAAAAGAAATCAAAGTTTTAGCTGTGAAATGAGCTAAATACTGCACGCCAATTAGGTATTTTATTTCAATAAGTAATTAACGATTAGATAAATAATATTTTTCCCCATTTTACGTTATATGCCTTGTACTTCTTAACATAAGGCAATAATTGATACTTTAAATGAGCCTTCGAGAAATGATCTAAATGGCTCATACTTCACGAAGAATATTCAATGAATACTTCAATTTATTTAGCACTTCTTATATCAATTCGAAGGACGATACTTCTTATGCTTCGTATAAGTTACGATACGGATTTTCATTCGATATTTCTTATACTTCTTGCGGCAGTCAAAACGCTCCCACAGGAATTATCATTCAAAAATGGGTGTCTCTTTCAATTTATCATTCATGTTTCTGGAAGGCAAATACTTTTACAGTCATATACTTCAGATCTTTTAACAGAATAAAATTTCAATTGGATATTCCTCATGTCTTATTTAAAATAGAATTCATATTTTCTTTCTATATATGCTTCTCATGTATATAGAAGAATATGGGGTGTATCTTAAATAAGAAATGAGAAATGAGAAATATCTGGATGATTTTCAAGTTTACTTCTCATCTACACAATACAAGCATTAGCTGGACAAGGATCTTGTTATCTTCAGAATATGTAAGGAGATATCTTACAACATTCATGGAATGCACAGCATTTAAAGCTTTATTATCCATGAGTAGCAGTTTAGCTATAATGGCAAATACAGGTATATAAATTTTTACTTAATAATTTATTTGTTAAGAAGGTGAAAATATATATGAAATATCAAATGTTCCAGGAACATCATATTCTGGAGAGCGCTCAAATTATTCCAGGAAAATCATATTCTGGACAACACAACGAGTGACGACTCGATTACTCCAGGAACATCTTATTCTGGATAGCGCTTCGATTGGCGACACAATCATAAGTAAATATCCTTATAGAATTTCATTAACAACGAAATTCTAATAAAGAAGGAGTTCCTTACTAACGGTTATCATTTTTCAGAGTACGGGTCGGGACCAACCCTGTATCTTACCCCTGGCTCGGGTTTGTTTCGTATGTGTGGGATCTCGATCCATTTGTACTCATGAAAAAATACGATTAACCTAAACTCCATGGAAGGAGGTGCTTCATCGCAAAAAAATCCAACCCAGGGTTCAATGGAATCTTGCGGTAGAAAACTAACGATCAGTATATGTATAAAATTTTGTTTGCAAGGGACAAAAATATAACAAGGCCATGAAAATACACAAGTCTGAAATGCTGCCGTTGCACGAATCTGAAGTGCTGTTAATCCGAAGCACGGATCGCACCAAGTTTCAGATGAAATTTGCGTGAAGTTATTTTCTTAAGAGTTTTTCTTCAAATAACTCTCAAGAAAAGGGGGTAAGTTGTTAGTACCAAAAAGTTGCTTTAACACGTGGCAGCAATGCCAGCGGAGCACAGTATCCCGATACATCAGTCTGAACCACAGTCAAAATGCCCACTACTCAAAGATCGGAACACAATCAAGATGTCTCGCTACTCAAAGTACGAACACAAGATCGGAACGTAGTCAAAGTACGGAGCACAAGATGTCCCGATGCATGGATCGAAATGCCGTTGGATCGTACCAAGGTTCGAAGCAGGGATCGTACCAAGGTTCAAAGCAGGAATCGTACCAAGGTTCGAAGCAGGGATCGTACTAAGAACCGAAACATGGATCGTAATTTGATCTGAAAGCTTCGATCGCACCAATCCCGCAACCCAGGACTGCAAGCCAAGTCCGCAATTCTTTTGCATTATAGGTGTACAAGTGGACCCATGTGGAGTTGCCACATCACCAATGCCTTTGACGCGTGGAAGCATCTTCACATGACACCTCAAATGAGACGTTGAGTATAAAAGAAAAGGAAGAAAGAAAACAGGGGAGGATCGGCCTCGGCTGGGAGGAAAAGAAAGCTCTAAAAAACCAGGACTCCAATGGAGTTTCTGGATTTGTAACCTCAAATTGACCAATAAAATCATCACAATTTCACTACCAGTGGATGTAAGCCATTAAGGGCTGAACCACGTTAACTAATTGTGTTCAATTTCACTTCTTTTGATCTTCTTTTTGTTGAATGCAAGTAACTGATTTTGGTTGTTTTGGGTTGATGAGAATTTCTGCCCAAACAGTAATAATGGCGAAAATAGTTGTTGCTGCTGTTACTCGAGTTTGTGATTATTGATGGCAGCAAGGAGAGAGTTGAGCCTGTTATAGAAAGGAATTAATAGAGAATGTTTGCTGGTGGCTGTGTTGTTGGTGTTGACTCGAGCGAGAACAGAGTGTGAGAATGAATGCTTCGAGAGAATAAAAGAGAAGAAAAGAAGTTTAAAACACAGGGAAACTTACGGTTAGTTCCAACCTGATCGTAGACTTGAAAGAAAAGAAGTTGAGAAACTCAAGACAACATAGTCCTGGGTTTCCTGACCGTAGGAGAAGTTGAAACAGATCACCGAGGAAAGATTTGGTTTTGCTTGTCAGTTTGCTGTGACTGACATGCCAATAAAACTGATTATCTTTGAATATGGTCTGGGCTTTAGTATGGGTTACACGAACCATTTGTGACTAATGTTTAATCAAGAAACTTGGTTCATGTTTGGCTTTTGGGATCGAGTTTTGGCGAGTCACTTTGACTTATTCCTACCGGGATTCGAGCACAAGTACTTCTACAATTTGGTACTTATATAAGAGACACATTTAATAATTTTAGAGACCGAGATTTTTACATAGAGAAGGGAAAAGAGAGATTAATTCTATTTTCTAGGGATTACCTCTTTAGGGGGAAACCAAGCTATTTCTTCTTCTTTCTTGTACCATGAGTATGTAATTTCTTTTTATTGGTTAGGGATGTAATCATAAATCCTAGAGATGTAAATCAATCTGGCTGGTTGGTTTTAAAGTTAATGAAATCTTTTATTGATTATGTTCTATTGTTTATATTTTATTTATGATCGAAGACTTGCTCGTTCAAGTTGCAAATTGAATGGTCATATGTTCACATCTAACGCTAAACTAGGGTTTGGAGATACGGAATAGGCGATGGACCCGGTTACAAGTAGCATAATGTTATTACTGATTGTATTCAAAACCTTCATATAATTGCATGTATAAGTTTAACCTAGGTTAAATCCGTGTGGCTCTTGAGCCGGATTTTTCAGAATAACCTCAACTCACGAAGACCATTGCTTTCATTGGGTTAAACTTGAGTGGATCTTGCGCTACGTTATTCATTGTGAAGGATCCAAAGAGTGGCTCTTGCGCGTTTGATGATACATGGAGTTTTTCGGGAGTAGACCTGCGATAGGATGCTCTAGGATTATTGATATGAGAAGGATTGAACGTTAACTCGAATCAATTGACGAGCTTGTTTGGCGATGGAAGATGAAATCTCTAACCAGTATTTTCTCTCCTCTGATAATCTTTATTTTACTTTTTATTTTTATTATTTTAATTTAGTTTAGTAATTCTGTAACCCCTTTTAGGTTACATAAGAATTTGAAAAAAAAAAAATAACAATTTACAGCTCCTCGTGGGAACGATCCTTACAACTGCTATATTATTTACTAGTATTAGTGGGAAATATCCGAATTAATTTGTTGCACGTACGACACACATCATTCATTAATAATTATGGGAATTCAGCTGGTCATTTAGAATAGGGAGCTAAATTTCTACAGCACCTCCATTGGGAAGATCTTCAAACACAATATGTCCAGTCTCAACATCATTAACAACTCGTCCTCTTACGGTACCTACACAAAGAAAGAGATAATAAGAAAATGTAAAAGAAAACTCTTAAGATACTTAACTCTGAAACATTTTAGCCGCATCACATGTATAACAATGTGTTATTCTGTAACTATGAATGCATTGAGCTTCATGGAAACAAAATGCATAGGTTCATAGCTCCCATCATTAAACGAAATCTCTTATTCTTAAAGACAGTAACCTTTAAAGACCTACAAATGTGTTGCTTTCTCCTTGGAAAATTTCTCATAAAGTAAATGGAACTTGGCAAACTCATCCTTTAAAGAGTTCTCACACTGCAATCCAAGCAAATCGTATAATCCACTAGAATCAGGATACTCAAAAACTGCTCAGAATATGTACTTGTAAATAATCTAATTGGCTATAAATCCCAAAACATTAACAAAACTTTGTGTTTATACCTTCACAGAGCTCTTTGAAAGTTCCTTCACCAAAGTATTGTCAAAAATATTATTAGATGAAAACATTACAACACAGTCGCCAGAGAGTTCGACGCCAAACACACAATCAGATCCAAAGACATGAACTTATTGTTATTTCTGGAGTTTTGATTTTGCATCATTTAATATTGTCTTAACTTAGAAGCCACACTGATTCAGACAATAAGTTTATAACAAAGCATAATTTCTTCAATAAAATTCAGATATAAACAAAATGAAAACCGAGATAGAGACTTAACAAACATAATAGGAAATTCTCACATCAAATCCCCTAAATTCTTCATATAAAATCAGATCCGAGATTTCCTTTATCTCAATTGATGTTACAATTTTCAGATCTAAAAATTATTTGAACATTAAAGATGTTACATATAAATCGTTTTTGCACTCTTCTTCTTATCATCTTAACGAGGTTTTTTTCTAATTATTTTGTAATGCTGCAATAATACCTTGAATATCACTGAAAAACAAAAAAAAAATCATATGACACAACTTTATTCAATAGATCTTCAATAAACAGATCCGAAAATTGAAATAGGTGAAAAAGATAAGAATACTACCTTGAAAGATTAAGATCTAAAGTTGGTTTAATTTGAAATTCAAACAAAATCTACTAAACAAAAAATCAAAAATCAATTAAATAAATAATTCACACCCTAAGAAAAAACAACTAGATCCAGTTGAATAGATTGATGAACATCTCAGTATATAGCTTACTAACCCGACTGAACTCTCCATATTTGTAGGCGGGTTTTTTTCTTACCAAAAATCCACGAAAATGAACTTCAGATCTCTTAATTTTAGAAAAGAAGGAGAAGAAGAAAGGAAATAAACAAATATCGGCTAGTAGTAGCATGATCAACTATCAATTTAATGGTTGGGTTTGATTTTAAGAACACAATCAAATTTCTAAGGTTAGAAAATAAATCTATATTTGAGTTATTAAAAGATAGATCTCAATTTTCGGTTAGGGTTTTGATTGTGAGATGAAGGTTAAGAAATAATTGTTTTTTTTCACGTTTTGCAGATAAAATTTGGTTAATTTTGTGAAGAAAAAAGGATTCCCGAGAGAAAAAATCAGGCTCAGTTTTTAACTTCCCTTTTTGCGTTCTCTGAATAACCTTTGGAATAAAAAAAAGTGGAGTAAATTAAAGTTAAAACAAAACAAAATAACAAAAAATAACTTATTCTAAAAACCCTCGGACATCAAAAGATTTATAAAAATGCCGTAATTTACAACGTTTATACAAACGTTGGTTAATTAATTTGAGATAAATTGTAATTAAAACAACGTATATCCGGTTGTGCAACGGATATGTCCATTGCACATCTAAAAATTAAAACGTTGCAAAATAGGCTATATGGTGTAGTGTACAACAATCTCTATGAAAGAAAGCTAGAACAAGTAAAAATATGTTACCCTAACCTCGCCCTACTCAATGAAGAAAGCGACGTTAGAACAACTCCAGTCTCAAATAATAGCGTCATCCACATAAAAGTGCCCATACAAACCATGATTCAGGAAACTAACATCAAAGTCTAGATGATTTACAATCAAGCATAATATGCATACAAATTATTTCCCCAAATAAAAAATATATATAATGTTGAGACGGAAGGGCATCCGCCCTACTAAATAATATTGAGATGGAAGGGCGTACACCCTACTATTAATAATTAGTATATAATATCGAGACGGAAGGGCATCCGCCCTACTAAATAATATTGAGACGAAAGAACATCAGTCCTACTAAAAAATATTGAGACGGAAGGGCAACACATTCTTCATGAAAAGTGTCTGTCTATATCTCCACTACAACACACTATAAGGACACACCAATCAGATGCACGAGCAAAGATATATAGTTCTTATACCAAAATATATGGAGAAAGAAAATTTACAAGGAATTAATGATCATAAATATTGTGACGAACCAGAAAAATTTTCGCTTCCAACTGGTCGGGTTAGGATCCAGTTGGAAAGCTTTCCAATACACCACTCAAGGAACCAACATTACCAACTTTTCGAACCAATATAATTTTTACCTAGTAAATGTTCATTGATTTATTCCAAATTGCTTTATAAGCATGTGATCATAAGTTTTATATTTCAAGGGTCATCGAATCCTACATATGATTCTCATCGTTTTATTATGAAGATAAAATATCTTCTGCCAGAGTAATCAGATATTAGCCACCGTTCCAGTGACGGTCTTCCGGGTTACCACTCGTAAGTGGGAGCTAGCAGGCCTGACAACACATACCGTTCCAATGGCGGGTGAGAATGATCAGTCTCCTTGTTTACCACCGTTCCAACGACGGTCTTCCGGGTAGCCACCCGTAGGTGGGAGCCCCAGTGGGCCTGGAAATTCACAGTAAAAGGTCAAACTCAAACGACATTTTTTTCAAATAATATAAATTGCCTCTAAATGGCAACAACCATCTCCCAGTCTCATTTGGTGATATGAATTGGCCTCCAACAATCACCCTTCATTTCTTATTAGATGATATGAAAAACCTCGAAGAAGTTGCAATCATCTCCCAAGGTAGTATGAACCAGCCAGTACAACAACTACCTCTTACTGCCAAGGTTACAATCATCTTCGAATGGATGGTATGAACTACCAAGCAGCAACCAACCCTCTTTGACGATATGAAAAACCTCCATTATATATGATGAACCGCTAACGCGACTACCTACGTACCCTCTTCCGTAGCTCGAAGAGATCAAACACGACCATAATTCATCTACAATTGTTTAAATAGTATGAACTACCCACAATAATAACAAGTATCAAATAAACTTATTTCATATACAATGTACATAATGAGTTTCGAGCAGAACAGTACTCTTTATAAGACAACGATAATCTCCACAGTCTCAAAATATGGGACACCACAAAATGGAACATTCGTACATTTAGTCAAATAAAGCCCTGCTCCCACTAAATATATCCTCTAACAGAAGATGCATTCGAATCTAGATTAAGAAGGCTGATATAGGGGCTCCCATATCAATAGAGGGGCTCCTCTAATAAGACGAAATAGGGACATTATGAAGTAAAACTTAAAAACCCCTTATCCATAATATTTTCACAATACCCAAATC
>JAJJMC010033901.1:160736-234564 GCA_023531435.1 Papaver californicum | reverse complement strand
ACAATCCCATAAAGGCATCAACTTATGGATCGATGTGGAAGTATTACAAAATATTGCTACCGGGTTATTCCATTTGATCCAAAACAGTAAATACAAAACACAATCAAGGTATATTAAGGATTCAATAATATTAATTCTACAACCCTTCAAAAACTATAGTTGACACTTGACTCTTTAACAGAAGCAATTATTGAATCGGCAATGGTCCAAAAAGGCAAACAAAACCACATATATCACAGCCTTCCCCCATAATGTATAAGCTATGAACAATAAGCACTAAGCACCAATTGATTATGGTAACTAATGTTTTCAAGTTAACACTACTCATTTGGTAACTAGCTGTTATATACACAAAATAATGTAAACATAAATACCATGCTCAAAAGCAATTTAGCCAATTGTAGATCAGATAGGTCATGGTACCATTCACGACTACAAATTGTAATTAGTAACACATAAATTTACACCACCTTTGATGACCTGTTACTTATGCAATTACCAGTATCAGGAGTTTCAAAACAAACTCAAAAGAAGGGATATTACATAAACTCAAAAATATGTATTACAGGCATTAATAGGTATAGAGACATGGATACTAGTACTCTAGTGATGGATGCTCGACATCGACATCGACATTAAAACATATTCAATAAATTCGTCTAAAATAAAAAACATCGCAATATCCACAGCCAAATTCAAAACAATGAAATTGAAGCATTACCTCAAATATAACTTAATTCTATTTAATAACAGAAGCAAGCATCCACCCAATACCCGGCAAATAATTAAAATAACTAAGAAAATAATTCTAATAGCGCCGTAACTCAAATTCACAAATTATACCAATCACAATGATCATTTCTTAGCAGATATGTTAGCACCGAATTACTTATTATAAATAAAGTTAATAAACAACTTTAAATGGTACGAAATCTAGGTGAAACTTCATAGATTAAATTCATTAATCCCTGATCAACCCAAAGCTACCCCACAAAAGCACACTTAATAATTAAATACCATACTATATATGCATACTATCAAGTACTACCTGATGACATCAGACTTTTATAATTAGTTTAGCAGCAAGACTTCTTATCTAGCATCCTTATAGAGGCAAGCAGTGTGAATTATCTAGATCAAACACTTATTAATGAATATTTTCAACAACATTCAAACTAAACAAAAGATGTCTTCAATCGTATAGGAGTATAATACTCTTGACAAGAATGCTAAACATGAATTCATTAAAGATCCACAAAATGAAGTAATGTAACACTTTAAACAAAATAACTCATTAAGATTTGTGATGAGAATATAGGTCCCAACAGATCATTTAAACAAATAAATTAGAACCTACTTCACCCTTACCCGTAAACCATATTTGTAAGCTAAAGGGAATGGAAGTGCCTTAAACGTGAACCAAAACCAAAAAATATTATCGTTATATTTTTGTTCTTGCCGTATTAATAAGAATATGTACATTCTAAAAAAATTACTCGGACTCCGCAAACGGTCTGTTGCATGTTTCAAAAAGAATGGTTCTTTAAGTCATTTCCACAAACAGGTAACGGGCAAATTTGGAAACACAATTCATCCTTTGATTCAAATCCAAAATCAGAACTTGGCTGATTGCAAGCCTTTCATAATCTTTAGAGAATCATTAACAACAATTAAAATTCACACAATTCATTTTGTAAAGCCTAAACACATTAAATGCACAATTTCAACCCAATTTTTTTCATGGTCTGTAAATCACCAAATAGCATAGCCAATTTGAAAGGAGTTCATAAACAAACTGGGCTAAAATTAGGATTTACAAGCATCTCAAATACTCATTTGCTGATTCGCATGCTACTCATAAACAAGTGCAGTATATGGAAATGAAGAAAATATCAAATGAAAAATTGAAAGAACCCCTACCTCCCTGCAAGCCAAGACCTTTAGCTGAATAAAAAAAATGGTTTATGTGGTAAATTGAATTCAAAAACCCAGAATCCCATTCTTACTCGACTTAACATTCCACTTTTTATGACGATCATGGTTTCCATGACAGAAGTTCAGTTTCTTCGATTGATTTCTCTTTGTTCTTTCACAGAATCAGACTTCCCGAAATCAAAATAGAATATTCAAGGGAATAAGAAATTTAATCATCTATACTAATTAACACAAAGAAATCATTAAAAACTTTGGAGTTTTGTTTTGAGTCTCTAATTGTAAACAAAATCCAAAACCCTAAAACGTTTTCTTCCTTTTTGTTTTTTCCACATCATGGCCAAGAAGTATAAATCTAGTAAATCTACTTCGTTAATTTCTACGCTCAAGACCGTTGACGAGTTCTCTCCCCCACTATTTTTTTTTCGGTTTTCCCCTCAAGTTTTTAGTGGGGCTGCACAAAAAACCGAAAAATTGGGTAAACCGAACCGAACCGAACTAAAAATCTAATGGTAACGGTTATAGATTTAAAAAAACCGGTTGATTTCGGTTCGGTTTTGGTCCACCCGTAAAACCGAATCGAACCGATTCGGTTTAAACCGATTAATATGTGTCGTTAGATCTTTGTAATATAGGTCGTAGGATGTGAACCTAAAAACTTACCTAATCATCTTCTTCGGTTTATGCTTACCAGTTACCATTTCGTAGAGGGCTAGAGGCAATTTCTCTCTGGCATACCATTTGATTCAGTTAGTCTGTTCATCATCATCTTCTTCAGTTATTCTTGTTCGATCATCATCATCATCTTCTTCTTTTTCTTCTTCTTCTGTAGCCTATCAAGTCTTCTGCAAACAATCACCGGATTCACCACCACACCAATGGAACCCTAGAAGGTACGACATATCATATTATATCCCTAATTTTCTTTGATTATGATTTCAATTATGTTAGAATGTTATAAATGTGAAAATTAGGGTTTTATAAAATTAAAATAATTGAGGATTTTTGAAAATTAGGGCTAGTTAGTTTAATTTAGTTACTAATATAAACTGGGTAAAGATTATTTTTTAATTTTTTCACAACTTCATTGGTTGTCTACTTATTGATAAAATACTGATGACTTTTTCTACAACTTCAACTTAACCTCTATGTATACAGGAGAAATTTCATTAGTCAATAAATTTCATTCGTAAGAATAGCGATTACTAGTAGGCAGAACCTTGTCATGGTATGCGAACGGGGTGATGTTGTTCAGAAAGAGAATGAAACTTTCACTCTGAATACTGTAAACAGTTATGAGGAGAATGGATATACAACTAACTTAATCTTAAAACCTAATAATTGTTTCAACATGCTTGGTTTGATTGTAACCATGGAGTTCAACTGTTAAGTCTTAGATCGATCTATTTTCCCGCAATTCAAGTAAGTTACCTCTCACTCTGCCAACATTTGTATGACAGGGATTTATGTTGCGAGAGTGAGGATTTAGGCATCCTTTTTTTAGTTGGATGAGTCCACCCACATTATGTAACATGATATTGGTGAATAAAGTTTCCTACTTTTGTTAAATGAGTTATTGTTCTGGGTTTCCTATTCAATTGAACTTCTTCTCCTAGTTCTTATATAAACTATCAAATGGGGTAGATAGAAAATGCTCTAAAACAGTGGGGACTGGAGAGATTGCTGAAGTGATGACAGGGCAGACATATAGACTGCAATTATTTTGTTATGCTATTTGATAACATGGCACCTTTCTTGAGCATTATTTGCGCTGTCTGATTTTATTTTGCTTTCTCGTTGTACATTGTTGATGTGATCAGTTGGATAATGTTGTGAATAGTTAACTGATTTTGTTAGAAGGGAAAGATCTATCATACATTATGCAGAACCCATCTCCTTCATGGTTCTTGAGTTGTAGGGATATAAGTATGCTTGAGCTTGTCCAGAGTCTGCATTGTAATAAGGTAGTGTTGTATAATGACTCTAAAGTGGCTTTCACCTATAGTAGAGGAAATTAAGATGGCGTGTTTTACCTATTTGGGGTAAGAGCAACAAATTGTTATTACAAGTGAGAGTTTTAATTAGACTGAAGCTGTTTGGAACACCAGTGGAAATTAAGCAGGGATAGCATCTGGTAGTACAGTAGACTAATAGTTTTCAGTAAAATAATTAGTTGGTATTGAATCTTTCAGACACAGGCTACATTAGTTCTTGTATACGAGTCACTGCATTCCTTTTGAACTTGCTATTATGTTCTTGTGTTTTTTCGACTAACTCTCTTTTGACTTGTGAGTCTTTACTTGTGCTATTTGTCTTGAGTCCTTTTTCAACAGCTTTTTATTAAATTTTGTTAAATCTAAAAATAACTGGTTAAAACCGAACCAAAATGTTTAATGGTAATACTCGGTCTTCAAAACCGAAAAACCGAGACTATCGGTTACGGTTATGGCTGGGTCAAAAATCGAACCGAACCGTACCATGCGCACCCCTAGTTTTCAGTATAAAGAAGAAGAAGAAAAACCTCGTTTTCTCCGGTGACACGTGCCCAGCTGCATGGGTCACTATTACAGCACCTAAGGGTTTAAATTAAGGAAGACATTTCTATTTAGGCAGTAAACATTTCATTGAAAAATCTAGAAGTGTTAAAGACACTAATGTATTAGAATTTAGGCATCATAAATGAAATAAATTGACAAATGGGTTTAGTTAAATCCGAGCAAAATTTTGGAGTCTCACAAATATGCACGTATATTTGACTAACCATACAGGCTCTAAATTGAGTGGTTCTATTTGCAAAAGATAGCTTATCCTCTTAGTTTCAAAAGTTGGGGTCAAACATTGAAATTCGGCACCGTATGAAGTTTCTATAACTTCTGGAGTGAACGATGTGCAAACTGGAATTTCCATATGGGATTTAAGGGCTTACTAACTTATGGAAGAGTCTGGCACCATATCCACCACCTACTCATGAGGCCTTCACCACCTATTCGTGAAGTCCTCACCTCAAATTCGTAAATCCCTCACCTCCAACTCATAAGGCCTTCACCACCTATTCATGAGGTCCTCACCTCGTGAAGTCCAAACCTCCAATTCGTGAAGACCTCACCTCCAATTCATGAGGTTTCCACCACCAACTAATAAGGCACTCACTTTCTTCCTGAGCATCACTTCTTTTTATATACCTAACTTACCCAGGAATCTCACGATGCAAGCAATTTTCGTGGTGCTTGAAATTCACATGGTGCAAAAAATTCTCTATGTCTAACAATCCCAGACTGGAGCTTCACCATCCCAGGCTGGTGCAGTCTCAAACCCTAAGCTGGCACCATTTCTACCCTACACCATTGTTAAACCTCCGTCCATGCGCTATGGGAGGTCAACACCAACTTCATTCATCACCGGTTCCACCATTCTCAACTTATTGTTATCTATTCATTCAACTTCTAGAAAACTACCACCTGAAGCAATATCAACAATCAAATCAGAAATAAAATTCTCATGACTCTGAGTTTGGAAGTGGAATTCATGACTATCTTGGTCTCCAACGATTTCTCCTCCCTCATTGGTGAATTCATTCATGCACTCAACCATGGTCATAACCTAAATTACAAGCCCAATGGGTTAACATGCTCCAAGCATGAGAATTCAATTAAAATTCATAAATTTCAAAGTATAAGTGAATTAATGATGTAAGGATTCATTATGAAACATTCATGATATGATCAAGTGGATCAAAGACATAATAAGGCGTTTTCACAACAACCACGTCAGAGGGATTCTGTATTGGGCTACACGAATTCAGAAACTGCGGATAATGGGTGAATAATCTAGGGTCAAGTTATATACCAAATCGTTCTCCTATGTGTCTACTGAAGCATACTAAAAGGGCACATCAATCGGATAAAATATTTGGGAAATATGGCCAAAATACTCATATATATGCAAACTGAAAACTGCCAGAATTTTATCTAGAATTCTCTTGGACATTAGTGATCATCCTGTTTGACCAAACAAACGAACTCCAAATTGGGTGAATGTTTTTCAATAAGTTAGCTTATTCTCTTATCTAAAAAATTTGGGGTCAATCATCCCAATCAGTTTTATTCTTAAGGTACGCATCTGAATTTTTTTGACGACGAGATTAATAGAAAAATTTGGTTTTCTCATGCATATCTCCATTCATCCAACCATCCGAAGAGTATGAACATGTGATTATGAAAGGTGGAGACTCACTCCATATTCACCCAAAACACTAGAATGAATAGACAAAATCATATCATATTGGAAGACATCATCAACCTTGTGTCACCATTACTCCGCTACTGAGGCCTAATGCCTTCTCAACTTATGATGATGATGTTGCTGCCATCCATATTGCTTAGTGCTACCGTTGATACAGATAAAACCAATGGATCTTCTATACTTAAAGAGTCTATATGCTCAAGTCTACGATAGGAGCACTGGAGTCCGCTGCCACCCTCATCTGTATCTCTGATCTATCATCAACTTCTCCCATTGGCTTCCGCTATTTACAACTTTGCTGCTACCGTCTATGACTCAAATTATCATCTCGGTGTTCCATCTTTTATCCACATGAGAAACCAGTACAAATATAACCTACATGTGTATTATGCCCCCTGACACTATCACTAGCAATTGGCATTACATCCTAAAACCCTAAGAACTGGTGTCTAATGTTGGAGAATTTTCCTGTAACAGTAAGCAAACCAAACAGAAACTTGAAAGAGATTAATCATTAGAACAAACATCACAATTCAGACAACAACACAAGCACAGAGACATGGAGTCGCATGTTCAACAGACTGCCCTTAACTCAATATTTGTCAGTTACACCTTTAGAAAGATGTTGCTATACCTTTAGAGATGACAAATTTGAATCCAGGATAAAACCACCTGATACCAACCCAGTTAGCAAGACTCGTTGGCCCGTTGTGAAATTAACAGTAGAAGAAAATGAAAAAGTAAACTATTGCGTAAATCAAAGCAAGAAGAGGGGAAAAGTCGTCAGGTCAGTGGCTGCGACTGGGGTAAGTAAAAATCTGACTTTTGTTTTTCTTTTAAAGAAGAAGAAGACTGTTGAATTATCAACCGGTAAAAAATTAATTAATTAAACATATTTAATTCGAGATATTTAATTAAAAGATTTTATTATTAAACCTGATTTAATTTACAAATTCAAAACGGTAAAATACTTAATGTACAAAATTAAAATATAAAACCGTTGGATCTTTGATGGGCACACGCAGGCACTCGCAGGCACATGCAAGGCACACGCCAAGGCTCACACCAAGGCTCGCACCAAGGGTCGCACCAATGGTCGCACCAATGGTCGCACCAAGGGTCACACCAAGGCTCGCACCAATGGTCGCACCAAGGCTCACACCAAGGCTCACACCAAGGGTCACACCAAGGCTCACACCAAGGCTCGCGCCAAGGCTCACGCAAGCTCCGCAAGCCCACGGCCCGCGGTGCTTCGGTGCGAAGCACACCACATGTGTGCGTTTGCCCACTAGTCCATTTCCTAAGTCCATATCCAATCCACCAGTTCTTTTTCCTTATATAGAACGTTTGTGGTAAAGAGGATAAACTTCCTCCTTGGTTTGCCCAATATGGGACAAACCAAAGGTTTCTCATTCACTAAGAAGTGAAAATGGATGGCTATATTTTTCCACCCCAAGTTTGGACTAGTGACCCTTGATCCCACTAAGATATATTAAGTAACAAAAATCATTTTAAGTAAGAATCCATTTTTAGTTCTAACAATCCCCCACATGAATGAAGAAAACGATAAATCAGAAAACCGGAAAACGAGAAATACCTCTTAAGCAATAGGTGTTCATAAGGAATTGAACCTCTGCTTAGTGAGAAGTACCAGAACTACTTGATGGTCAGTGAACGCGATGTCTTGAACTGCCATGGTTTGGTGTAATTCATCAATAGCTCCTTACGCGAGATATCTCTCAAGAGTGTTGTTAAGTTCACGCCGTTGTGTCCGTTTTGGCCCTGGACATATCCTGTTTCTCAGAATGCTCTAGAGAATCAGCTCAATTCTCATAGGAAGCGACCCACTTCCTCATTCAGATAGGTGAGTTCTATCAAGAGTGTTAACTGCTACACCCCATTTCAATCTTAAATTGAAACATAGAACTCATTAAGACTTTATTATAAGTCATCCTCACATGCAGTAACACTATCACGTCTACACCATAGGGAAGGGACAGAGAAAATAATTCCCTGATAGTGTTTAATTTTTACCCGCCACAAATTAGTTGTCTCATTCAAAACCTTGATCTTGGGATCTCCAGTCAGCAAGGTTGAGTATCCTTCATGGCAAGTTTTAATTTATGAGCTTAAGCCCCATCCCCCTTGATGCATTACTAACTATCTCCTTGGACAATCCTTTCGTCAAAGGATCCGCGATATTCTCCTTATACCTCACAAAGTCAACAGAAATAACGCCAGTTGAGATTAGTTGTTTTAGAGAATTGTGTCTTCTCCTAATATGAATAGATTTTCCGTTATAGTTGTTGTTTTTAGCATTAGCTATTGCAGCTTGACTATCACAATGTATAGATATAGCTGGCACAGGCCTATGCCAAAGAGGAATGTCTTCTAAAAAACATCTTAGCCAAGCGGCTTCCTCTCCTGCTTTATCTAAAGCAATAAACTCGGATGCCATAGTGGATCGAGCGATACAGGTCTGTTTGGAACTCTTCCAAGACACTGATCCACAGCCTAGAGTGAATACGTATCCACTCGTAGACTTAGACTCCTCTGAGTCTGCTATCAAGTTTGCATCACAGTATCCTTCAAGAACAGCAGGGTGTCTTTCATAACTTAAACGGTAGTTTATAGTGTATTTAAGATACCTCAACACTCTGAAAAGTGCATCCCAATGTTCATGACCTGGATTACAGGTATACCTACTTAGTCTACTCACAACATAGGCAATGTCTGGTCTTGTGCAGTTCATTAAATACATCAGACTTCCTATGACTCGTGAATATTCAAGTTGCGAGACTCCATCCCCCTTGTTTTTCTTGAGTTTACAAGAAGGGTCAAATGTAGTACTTGCAGGTTTACTATCAAACTGGTTAAATTTCTTAAGAACTGATTCAACATAATGAGATTGACTAAGACTGAATCCATTAGACTCCTTTCTAATTTTCATCCCTAGGATTACATCAGCAGGACCTAAGTCTTTCATGTCAAAGTTCTCACTCAACATGTTCTTAGTGGAATTAATGATTTCTAAGGTTGTGCCTTGTATAAGCATATCATCAACATACAAGCATACAATCACACATGCATCATTTATAGATTTATTGTACAAACATTTGTCAGTTTCATTTATTTTAAATCCACTAGAGAACATTACATGATCAAATTTTTCATGCCATTGTTTCGGTGCTTGTTTCAAGCCATATAAAGACTTTTTAAGTCTACACACTTTGTTTTCATAACCCTTCACTACAAAGCCTTCGGGTTGGTCCATATAAATTTCTTCATCTAATTCACCATTTAGGAACGTAATTTTTACATCTATCTGATGTATTTCTAGGTTATGAATTGCAGCAATTGCAATTAGCATCCTAATGGAAGTAATTCTAGTGACAGGTGAATAAGTGTCAAAGAAATCTACACCTTCTATTTGTTTATACCCCTTAGCTACTAGTCTAGCTTTATACTTTTCCACAGTTCCATATACCTTACGTTTTCTCTTGAAGATCCATTTACAGCCTATGGGTTTGCACCCTGGAGGTAAATCTACTATCTCTCAGGTTTCATTCTGAACAATAGAATCCATCTCACTGATAGTGGATTCTTTCCACCATGGAGCTTCAGACGAAGTCATGGCCTCTTTATAGGTTTATGGATCAGTTTCAACTAAACAGGTTATGAAGTCTGGCCCAAAAGATTTTTCTATTCTAAGTCTTTTGCCTCTTCTAGGTTCATAAACAGATTCATCTTCTTCTATCGGTAAAATATGGCTAGAAGAAGGGACATCTAGGGGATCATCACATATCATGCGAGATTCAGATTTTAACGGAAACACATTTTCAAAAAATGTAGCATCCCTAGATTCCATAATGGTGTTCACACCAATTTCTGAGTTTTCAGAACTCACAACCATAAACCTATAAGCAGTGGTGTGTTCGGGATATCCTATGAAGACACAATCAACTGTTTTAGGTCCTATTTTAGTCCTCTTAGGTGGAGGAATAGAGACCTTGGCTAAACACCCCCACACTTTGAGGTATCCATAAGATGGTTGTTTGCCTTTCCATAATTCATACGGTGATTTGACTGATCCTTTAAGGGGCACTCTGTTCAGGATATAGCAAGCTGAGAGGACGGCCTCCCCCCACAAGTTCGCCGGTAGTCCTGAACTGATTAACATGGCATTCATCATCTCCTTAAGGGTTCGGTTTTTCCGTTCAACCACTCCATTTGATTGTGGTGAATAAGGAGGAGTTACCTCATGAATAATGCCATGTTGTGCACAAAAGTCTCCTATAGGGATTACATATTCACCCCCACGGTCAGATCTAATGGTTTTAATTATGGTGTTCAATTGGTTTTCTACTTCTAATTTATAGAGTTTAAATGTTTCTAAAGCATCATCTTTCCCTTTAAGCAAGTAAATATGACAGTATCTAGTACAGTCATCTATGAAAGTGATAAACCATTTTTTACCACCTCTAGTTTAGATTGATTTCATATCAACTAAGTCTGAGTGAATTAATTCTAAGGGATTAGAATTTCTGTGGACATTTTTCTTAAAGGGATTCTTTGTATATTTTGATTCTACACAAACTTCACATTTATGTTCATATTCCAAATTTAATTTTGGAATGCAGCCAGATTTTGCCAATTTGTTCATTGATTTATAATTTACATGACCAAGTCTACCATGCCAGATATTCAATGAGACAACAACATAAGAAGAATCAATTTTATTAACTTCAACAGAGGTTACATATAATTTTTATAGGCCTTCAGCCTTATAGCCCTTTCCCACAAAATCCTTTCCCTTAGTGATAATCACTTTTCCAGACTCAAATACAATCTTAAAGCCTTACCATCTAGCACACCACTTGAAACGAGATTCTTGCAGATGTCTGGTACATGTAAAACTTCATTCAATGTGAGGATTTTCCAAGAGGAGAGCTTCAGCGAAACTTTTCCTTTTCCTGCAACCTGTGCTGCAGATGAATTACCCATATAAAGTTTTTCTCCTTCTCCTACCGTCTGATAGGAGGTGAACATGTCTTTACTTCCGCAGACATGTTTAGTAGCTCCAGAATCTACCCACCAGTCTCTCACATTGGTAACTAAGTTAACTTCAGACACCGTGCCAGAAAACTCATTCTTACTACTTTCAACTAAATTTACATTTGATTTCTTAAAATTAGCATCTTTGCGTTTTCTACAATGAATTGCCATATGGCCAGACACATCACAAACATAACATGCTCCCTTAATTTTACCAATAGCAGATTTTGGTTTTTGAAAGGTACCTTTTCTTTTTTCGGGTCAGGCTTGCGCTTGTTGTGGTCCAGACTTAGATTAACAAATTTGTGTTCGATGACGTGAGCTTTGTTTGACATGTCTCTTGCAGAAGAAACATTCTTGTCATTTGAACACAATAATTCTTCAACTTGGATTTTCTTGCCCAATTCTACCATGGAAATTTCACTAGTTTCATGCCTTAGTCTTCTCTTGTATTCAGCCCAAGAATTTGGCAATTTTTCAATAACAGCAGAAACTTGAAATATTTCGTCAATAACCATTCCTTCAGCAATTATTTCATTAATAATTTTTTGCAACTCCAGAAACTGATCAACCACTGATTTATCATTGATCATTTTATATTCCAGAAAACGTGCAACCAATAATTTTTTACTTCCTGCCGTTTCTGCTTCATATTTATCTTGTAGTGCAGTCCATAGATTATAAGCATTGAAATTATCCTTAGCATTGTAAAAATCATATAGAGCATCTTCTAGGCAGTTTAAGATATGATTTTTGGCCATATAATTACTTCTCTTCCAACTTTCTAAGTCCTGTAATTTTTCAGGTTCATTCAGAGACTCATCAAACGGCTTCAGAACCATCTCATCTAGCATGTGGAAACTCAGGAAAAATAACATTTTAGACTGCCATCTCTTGAAGTCCTTTCCAGAAAATTTCTGAGGTCTGTCAACATCAGTCTTCACCATTGTTACAGAAGAAAAATTCAAATAATACAGGTATTGAGTTAAGAATGTTGGAGAATTTTCCTGTAACAGTAAGCAAACCAAACAGAAACTTGAAAGAGATTAATCGTTAGAACAAACAGCACAATTCAGACAACCACACAAGCACAGAGAGATGGAGTCACATGTTCAACAGACTGCCCTTAACTCAATATTTGTTAGTTACACCTTTAGAAAGATGTTGCTATACCTTTAGAGATGATAAATTTGAATCCAGGATAAAACCACCTGATACCAACCCAGTTAGCAAGACTCGTTGGCCCGTTGTGAACTTAACAGTAGAAGAAAATGAAAAAGTAAACTATTGCGCAAATCAAAGCAAGAAGAGGGGAAAAGTCGTCAGGTCAGTGGCTGCGACTGGGGTAAGTAAAAATCTGACTTTTGTTTTTCTTTTAAAGAAGAAGAAGACTGTTGAATTATCAAACCGTAAAAAATCAATTAATTAAACATATTTAATTCGATATATTTAATTAAAAGATTTTATTATTAAACTTGATTTAATTTACAAATTCAAAACGGTAAAATACTTAATGTACAAAATTAAAATATAAAACCGTTGGATCTTTGATGGGCACACGCAGGTACACGCAGGCACATGCAAGGCACACGCAAGGCACACCAAGGGTCACAAAGCTCGCGCCAAGGCTCACGCAAAAGCACACGCAAGCTCAGCAAGCCCGTGGCCCGCGGCACATGTGTGCATTTGCCTACTAGTCCATTTCCTAAGTCCATATCCAATCCACTAGTTCTTTTTCCTTATATAGAACGTTTGTGGTAAAGAGGATAAACTTTCTCCTTGGTTTGCCCAATATGGGACAAACCAAAGGTTTTTCTCATTCACTAAGAAGTGAAAATGGATGACTCTATTTTTCCACTCCAAGTTTGGACTAGTGACCCTTGATCCCACTAAGATATATTAAGTAACAAAAATCATTTTAAGTAAAAATCCATTTTTAATTTTAACATCTAATGCATGCTTACAGGAGGAGATAATGATCTTAATTGGGATACATCCCATCGAGGATCGAGCCATCATCTCCCTGTATTCTGGACTAATTTATAGTTTTCTACTTTATTATTTTTAACCCTTAATTATAACTCTTGGTTTTTCATTCATTTTCATTTGTCTAATCTCTCAGTTCATATTTCAGTTGGCAAGTAGAGGGATGAATGTTTCACGTTTGGAAGTTCTGATTCGGATCGCATTAATGCCAATCAAATACTCGAGTCATGGTCGCTGGTGCTATGATGAGTTTGTTATTTTGCTAGTCTTGTATAGGGCATTTAGGGCTATACTACGTGGTAGCTTTTTTCTTTCTTCTTTATGATAACTAACATTGGGGATACGAGCAACGCCATTTAGGTTCGACATAAAATTCTAAGAAACGTATCGAACAACGGTTAAAGCTAGAAGAGGAGCAGAGGCTACTTGAGGTGTTAAAGGAATATTTATGTTTTCACCAGGAAGATGGAGGGCATACTTGGAATTGATCCAAAAATCTGTTGCTACCATCTAAAGATCGACCCGAAATACAAACCCTTCCGACAAAGGATTCAGAAAATAGCACCGGACTATCAAGAGGAATGCAAAGGGACTTGAAGAAGATGGAGGCTTCGGGGATTATTCGAGAAGTCCAATATCTAGTTGGGATATCCAACTTAGTCATTGTACTAAAGAAAAATGAAGGAATGTGTTGGAAAGTATATAAGTTTGTATACCACATCTATCAATACCCTTATTTCGTTTTCTTATATATATGCCCGAGTACTGGTTCGTCCACTTAAGCTAGTAATATGTCTGAACTAGTACCACCCTTGTATTTTACAAGTTTTATTATAATTAAGTCTACTGATATTGTATTCTTAGTGTTATTGTTGAATTAACCTTTTGTGTTCATTCAAAAATTACAATACAATAAATTCGTGTTAAATGCATACCTTAAACGTAACGACATGAATTGTGTTGCTTACTTGTTGTGGTTAAGAACCGGACTCGACCATAATACAAATATCCGGAACAACATGAATTCAAATAGGAAAATACATAAGCTGGACGAACCACACTCCGTGTACTCTAAATTGTGTAACCTGTAAATTCGTCGTTAACCGTATCCTACATATCCGAATGGACTACATTATTGTAAGGGGAAATTTGTTGGACCGTCAAAAAAACCCGTACCTTGTCAATGGTTAGTCCATCCGGGAAACACACTTATCCATTAGTCCAAAAACTTTTTCAAAAAACCCAATTATCATTCTACCCATATACTAGTCACGTGTAGACATCCCACGTCCTCCACCTCCTACACTACTCTACTTCTTAACGGGCAAAAACTTTCATCTACTCCACCAACACCAGTTACACCACTCGACTTCGTTACTCTCAAAATCAAAAAACTTAAAAATTACGGAAAAATCAAAAATCAAAAATCAAAACCTTAAAAACAGAGATAAAAAACCGAAACTCAACAAGATTAGCAGCATTTGATTTCTTTCAGCATTATACAACTAAAACCTAACCTACTGTCAGCATTATACTACTTCAAAAATTCCATCTAAAATGGGTACAAAACGAAAAATCAACAGAAGTATAAAGGAAACAGTGATTTAAGAACACGATACTCCTAAATCTCCACCACAGAAGAAGAACAAGAAAGCTTCTAAAGTAGATTCTATACCCAAAAAATCAAGAAAGAAGAAGCAGAATGAAGTTGTTGATTCTCCAACAACATCAAAAACAATGAAACAAACTGTTGTTGATTCTCCAGCAAAATCAAAATAGAAAAAAAATAAAAAAGTTATTGGTTCTCAAACAAGATCAAAAACAATGAAACAAACTGTTGTTGATTCACCATCAAAATCAAAAAACAAGAAACATAATGAAGATGTTGATTCTCCAACAACATCGGAAGAAAATGTAACAACTGTTGTAGATTCTCCATCTACAAAGAAGAAGAACAAAGCTCTTGTTGTTCGTTCTCCATCTACATCACAGAAAAAGAAGAAGGGTGTTGTTGTTTCTGCCAAAAAAAGTACATACCATTGGTGCATATCAATATATAACTTACTTTGTTCATGTTCTAGGAGTTAGGTATATTGATATGTACCAATATATATCATTGGTACATATCAATATATATATATTCATGTTTTAGCACATAGATCTAGCATGCAACATATGGTAAATATTGATATGTACTTGGTTTTTAGTATATACTGATCAGTACATATCAATGTATGCTTATTTTCATGTTATAGCATCTAGATATTGGTTGCAGGATAAGTACATATTGATATGTACTTTGTTCTAGATATTGAATTGGATAAGTATATATTGATATGTACTTTGTTCATGCTATATATATAAAAGCATATATATAGATGTATATTGTTCTATACTAAAGCATCTACATATTGCATACAGGATAGTATATATTGATATGTACTTTGTTCTAATCTTGAATTGGATCAGTACATATCAATGTATATTTTGTTCAGGATATAGCAGATACATATCAACATATAAAAAAAAATATATACTTTGTTTTATATTATAGTACATATTGATATATTGTAGGGATGTTGACAGTGTGTTCATTATGCAGTTGGTGTGAAAAAAACCACAAAACATGCACATGCTAGGAAGATCTACAGAAGTGGGTTCGTGGGGATTTGGTCGCTTGTTAAAGCAATCAAGGAAGAAAAGCTTGAGTTGAGTGAAACTCAGTTGCGCATAATCAATGAGCAATCATATGGCAACCTTTATGAGAGGGTTGTGCTTGACACGCTCATGAACTAAATGATTTACAAGCTTCCTCGAAACAGTTGGACTCCTCAACCTATAACCAGCGCCACAAGTGTGCCTACCCATGTAATACTTTATCTTAAACACATCCAAAGACCAATTCATGGAAACCGCGTGAAACATCCAAGAGCAACAGTCATTGATGCATCTGGCTGTGAATCTCTCAAGGTCATTCTTCAATTGTTTAACCTTATATCCAGTCCTCAAACAATATTTCTCACATGCTAACCGAATAGCTTCAACATCACTATGGAAGTGATGGTTTTTATCTTCAAAAAGATTCTCCCAACCATCAGAAAAAAAAACAGTTGCAACCTCTTTAAAATCTTTCAAATAACTGTTCCTAGCACTCAAAACCAACTCAGCACTGTTGTCAAGATCAACACTTCTCAAAGAATTAGATGCACAGGATAACACAACATCAACATGCAACTCAAAGAAATCTGAATTCTTCGTAAAATGCAATGCAACAAGACCTTGAAGAGATACATCAGCAAGGACTGGGACTTTCACTCCATTTTCAACATAATTAACAACAATAGTTGATGGAGTCAACTAGCTCCACGCATTACAAATAGTAAACTTCAAATCTTCCAAAGTCGAAGATAACGTAACCAAATATGCAATTTGGTGTTGCTTGTGGTATACATGAGAGTAACAAAAGTTATTTAGATTAGAACCAACACCTGACATGTTGAACCTGAAGAAATGTGATGCAAATAAAATAACACAAAACATAAAAAGGAAAACATATATTTTAAGATGATAGGAATACTAAATCTACAATACAACATAATATGTACTATTTTAGAAGTATCACACATATTATAGAAACACACATAACAGACAAACAATGCAAACAAATATGTACTGATTCAAAAATAGTATACTATAAAAACAGTATATCGAAAAGTTAAAAAAAACAGTACGAATTAATATGTACTGAAGAAACATTCAAAACATACATAAAGAAAATAACAAAAATCATGATTCCCTGAAAAAAATAAAAGAAAACCAAAGAAAACCTATTATCAAAGAACATTGTAAAAACACTGAATACGACGATCTAATGAACAAAATAGAACGACTATAAAATCAGTTTCAAAAGATGAAAAGAAAACTAAAACACGAACAAAAACGAGATCGATCATGGAATTCAACAAAATGTACATCATAGAAAACGTTAATCATCGGGATTTCAGTGTAAGGAAAAAAAACAAAACATGAAATCAAGTTGATTATCATGATTTCACTTAAAAAAACAAAAACAGAGATTGACGATACCTGAAGAAAAATTCAGAGAAGAAGATTAAAGAAAAATACCTGGAGATTGATGATACCCTAAAAATGAAAACACAACTGAAGCAGAAAGAGAAGAAAAATATGTGAGCTGCCAATTGACGATTTTTTTTTTGGAAGTTTTGATTTTGGCTAAATTTATAGTTCGTACAAGAGAGGGGTATTTATGGGATATTGAAAATCTGTTTTTCATTCTTCTCACGTGAATTGGACGCGCGAGTAAGAAAACTAGTCTAATTACTTGTTTTTGGATTAATGGTTAAACCGGGTTTTGGGGTAGGATTAGAGGTTAAACGGTTCTCTAATATATGATTATCTAGTAATTCCTAGTATTGTAAGTGGGATGCAAACAATAGTTATCCGAACCACGATGATATGGTTCGGTCATGGTTGTTAATTGGGAACTTCCGAACTATTATCCGAAAATAACTAAACTGGGTTACTTCCGACTACATTAACTTTGTCCCCTCAGGCGCCTATAATGTAGGTTCGTTCATCTAATTCTAAAATGTAGAAGTATCTAAATTTTATATGGAAACTCGGATATTGATTCGATCTTGTTCTTAGCAATAAATTTTGAATTTGACTTACTCTCTTCATGTGTTGTCAAGATATTTTTCATGTTCTTTAGCTGCTCTTCACTTCACTGTCGAAAAGAAATAATTTTGATTTTTTTTTTTGGGATATTCTTCGTATTTTTCATCCTTGATCCATCCTGAATTATTATCACACCTTCAAACTCTTCGTCCATTTGGGAATGTTTAAATTATGATAACTTCAAAGAACAAGATCATACGATGGACGGGTTTCTTACAAAAATCATACGATGGATCGACCAAAAAATATAATCAAATCTTTTTTTTTTCTTTACTAAGCTCAAAGGATAAAATAGGGATAATTTTTTTACTGGGTTAAGGGACACTACCAGGTTTAGGGTAAAGTCCCTATGTTATCCGTTAGTCTAGAGTTTTTTTTTTATTTATTTAAGCATAAATTGATATTGATATTGATATTAAAATAAAAACTAGAGAGTAGTCTATTTTTTCTCTTTTTTATTGAGCTTGGAACTTTCATTTTTCTATTTTTCTCCTTTTCTCTAATCTCATTGTTTTATTATCATGTTTTGATTCTATTATTGTGTTTGATTTGATCTTTTGTTAGATTTTCTTGTCGAAGAAATCTAATCTCACTGTTTACTTTGATAATTTTAACTTATTGTCTTTTGTGATTTTTACTTATTTGTGTTTGTGATTTTATGGAAGGTAATAGACATGTTTATATGTCTTATTTGGTCTCTTATTTGTACTAATAGTTTTAAATTTTTGTACTAATATTATTATTGTTTATGTTTTTAGGTATTTTTGAAGAATAAACAATTATGGAAAAGATGGCTTGAAAGTGTTAAAAGTACCACATGAATTGATAAAGGCACCACAGGCTTGGATAAAGGCACCCACTCTCTTTCAAATTCAAATTGAGTTTGGGCGGGAAAATCTACTCTTTTGAAATAGTCGAACTGTGAAGATTTGTAAGAGATATTTTAGATGTTTTGAAGAATTTAAGACAAGAATATCTTCTTGCCTTTTAGTAGGAATTTGCAAACTGTTTAAACACGTTAAATCTATGCGTATATATTTTCTCGATGAAAAAAATCAGGAAGAAAAGTTATTACATGAAACTTGTGATTCTTTCCTAATTTCACATGATTATGTTCTATCTTTTCAGTATCCTTTGAAACAACTTGGGCAACAAAGACATAATCATAAAGGAGTAAAATTCGATCGCGAGTTGCTAAAGAAGAAAAAAATAATCACCGAGAGGAAAAAATTATGATCGTGACCTGCCGAGAAGATTCTCATTAAAATAGTGAAGATTTTTGGAAGATATTGGGGTTAAAGGGTGTTTATGATCGAAGGAATATCACAAAGGAGGTTGGCTGCGAGCCAGGATCGAAAGAAAACTAAAAAAAAATCATAAATTTTTAGGGTTTTCAGTCCAAGGAAGAAGAAGAAGAAGAAAGAGACACATCAAAATTGTCGTTGAAAACCATCACGATATCTTTTATATTCAACGGATTCAACAACAATTATTCCTACAGTTCCAACGACGGTTTGAGTTTTAAAGCGCATAGAAGGTGTCGTTAATTCATTAATTCATCCAATAGTTTTTAATCATTTAACGACACTATGAGTCAGTTCTTTCTTATAAACTTTTATAAATTAATAAATTTAATGGTTTCTTCTCTATCTTCTTCTATTCTTTTTGCCATGAGTAGCTAAAACCCTCATCTAGGATTAAAAAGGAAGTCCTATTATGTTTGCTAGTATTTTGTGATTATTTTCTATGAAAATTTCTCTTGGTCCTCATTCTTAAATTGTCACGATAATGATTTTTTTCATGTGTCCTATAATGCTTGATTAATCGATTTATTTATTCTTTGTTAGAGACTAGCATTTTAAAATGAAGAAAATTGTTAATCCTTTAAGAAAAATAATTATTTGAAACGATTTATTTTCCGAGACGCATATAATTGTCCCAGTTGTCTTGAGTAATAATTTGAGAAAATTATAGTGAATGGTTACAATCATCTAGTTTACGCAGTTGTGATGAAATCTTGAATCCTAGATTTTCTTTCATTTGTATATCATTTTCAGTGTTTTAAGCATTTTTAGAATTTTAGAATATAATCAACAAACGATTTGTCATTGGCACATCAATTAATTAAAGTTATAAATTGTAATTTAAAATTCTTGTGGATGACCCGTGCTTGCATACTTTCTCATCGACAGTCGTGCTCTTGCGGTCTATGATAAAAATATCCTATCAGAAGGCCAACAGGTTTGATTTGCAGCACCTTTTGTTATTTAATGGAGATTTACCAGTCGTGGTATTAGAAGCAGTAGTGCATTGCCTTGTTTCAGTTTGACAAGTCGTGTCCTCCTCCATTAAATCTTTGTACATCACGAGTATAATTGAGAGGGTTATTAGAGTTGCAACAATCATGCTTTTTGAAATAGTTTCTATATTTGTGACAAGATTTATCTTTGATCGTATAATCTGTTTGGAATTCAATCTTCATTCTATCAATCGAGACATTGATCCATCTAGGATCAGAAACTTTTTCCAATTCTCAAAATGAATTCTTCATTGTTAAGGGTAAGATTGGTATTCCATATTGTTTTAAGGCATAAATTTGGAAATTTCAAAAATTTGAATTTTATCATCCTAAGTTTAAGGCCCCATCGTATGCCAGATTTTCTAAACTCTTAAAATATCTAGTCAAGTTTGTTTATGAAACTTTCCTAATCATGAGATAAGTGCAAATATTTCCCAAGGATATATATGGTGATGAAAATCTAGGAAAAACCTGGTGTGTATAACCCTATAAGTATAACCCTAAAGAGTTTTATCTTATAATTTTATTTGGCTAAAATTTCCCATCATCGTAATATCCTGAGTATGGCTTCAAGCTCCCAAACGCAGTTAGCAACAATCATTAAGAAGATGCAAGGTACAACTATTAGTAAAAGGGCCTCTATGCCTACCAAGATAACTCTTATTTCAGCTGAAGAAATTGGTGTGGCGGCTATAAAATGGTCCAATAGTCTTATTGGAAAAATAATTGCAAAAGATGAACTTGCTCTTCAGGAAATACAGAAGGATATAAATGTAATGTGGAAAATTTACAAGACATGGGAAATGGAGGCTATGGGTAATAATTTATTTTTTTTTTAATTTTCAAAGCATGCAAACATGGAGGAGGTTATGAAAAAAGATCCTTGGATTGTTATTGGTTACTTGATGGACCTTTAAGAGTAAGATTCTACTAGAAATGTGTCAGACTATGAATTTACACATCAAGTTTTCTGTGTGCAATTCAAAACTCTTCATCTGGAGCATCTGGATAACTCAATTATTAATAAGATGTGTAATGATATTGGGAAGAAAAAGGATGATGATCCCAAAAATATACGACCAAAAGTTGGGAAGCTAATTAAAGCTAAAATTGAAATTGATTTAAGGAAACCAATGAAAAAAGGAACATGGTTGGTTACAACAGCACTGCAAGAAGTTTGGGTGATATATCAGTATGAAAGACAGCCTAGAAAGATGTGTCATGAGTGTTTCGTTATTCAACATGATGATGAAAAATGTGTTGAATATGCTGACAATCACAGAATAATGAGGATGACAACAGAGGAGTGGAATCAACATTATGCTAAGTATAAGCATCTCTTAGAAGGTCTGGAGGAAGATACTGGAGACTGTTCGAGAGAAAATAAGATAGGTAATAAAGTTGGGCTTGGTAATGAGCCAGATAATACACTTTTTTTCTAGCCAAATCCCTAATCATTATGAAAACCCCCTTTTCAAAATTCAAAATTCAATTTTCAATCTTCAATTTCCGATTCTCCTGACACAAATAGCGAAGATAAATCTTGTCACAAAAGGAACAATGGTAACTCTCTGGATTTCTCTGATGTAAGCATGGAAGGTATAGAGGAGAACGAACAATGAGATGGTATTGTTACATGATACAATTCTTCAGGAATATAATGCATGGTTGTAAATCAGGTTGGTACCCATATTTTCTTGACTAGCAACAAATACGTACTTTGTTTTAAGCTTTACTTTAAACATCTGTTTTCAATCTTAAAACCACTGTGGTTGATTAGAAATTTTAAAGCCCTAATTTTTTTTAAATTTTTTTTAGAATCCCTATTTTTTTCCCAAATAATTTTGTCAGTATGAACAGTCTGTTTCAAATTGTTGCTACTCATATCACAACTAGAACTAGGTCTCGTCATTTTAGGGATTCTGAGATTTACATCATGAAGGTAATGGCATGGAATATGCAAGGATATGAAAATAAATACACTAGACATCATCTTAGGGATCTAATTAGGTCTAATGATCTTGATATAATATTTCTAAGTAAAACAAAATTATGGACAAGAAAATGATTAGAAAATGCCTGAATTTTTCTAAATATTGTTTTGTTAACCCTATTGGCTTATCTGGTGGCCTATTTTTGATATGGAAAGAAGGGTTTGATTTGAATCAATGGATATGAATTCTAGATTTATTGTTAGTATGGTTAAATTTGATGCTAGAAGTGAAAAATCTCCACTTGTTTGCATGCATGTAGCTTTGGATGATATATGAATTGTTAATCAATGGAGTTTTCTGGATGATATTGTTAACATGTTTAATTATCCCTTAGTAATTATTGGTGATTTGAACTTTGTGATAAGACAAAGTGAAAAACAGGGAGGTAACCTGATTATGCAATCTCACTTGGATAGTTTGAAGTACCAGCTCGACATGCTTGGTGTTACTGATATCAATTTCATAGGCAGTACATTCACATGGACTAATAGAAGGTCTGGGAGTGACCTTAATTTTAAAAGGATTGATAAAACCCTTGCTAGTAACGAGTGGTTAAACTATTTTCTCGCTTCCACTGTGTATCATTTGGTTAGTTTTAGGGAGTGACCATCTTCCTATTATGCTAGTAAGTTCTAGAGAAGAGAACCCTGCTATAAAACCATATAGATTCAACATGTGTTGGTTTTTGGATAATAGTTGTAAGTCCCTTATTACTAAAAACTGGAGTCATGATAATAATGGATCTCATACTTTTAGATTAACTAAATATTTATATAATGTTAAACATGTCTTAATTCAATGGAATAAAACTAGTTTTGGTAATATTCAGACTCAACTTACAAACATACAAAACCAACTTGCACATGTCTTGCAGAATGGCTCTAGGGATAATAACTTAGAATCTGCCACTCATCTTGAAAATAAACTCAAGTATTGGTATAAGGTTCAACATGAATTTTATGTGCAAAGGGTTAAAGATGATTTGCCGCTTCAGGATAGAAATACTAGGTATTTCCATGATAAGGTGAATTATATACAAAGGAGCACAAATGTTGTCTCTATTCAGTCTAGTAAAGGAGTCTGAATCTTTTATAGAGCTAGCATAACTAGTGAACTTAGAGAATATTTTCCGAAAATTAGTAGGAATACAAATCCTGATAACTTGATATGTTTTTGATGAATTTGGATCCTTGCATTACTAAAGAAGAAAATGTTGGTCTTCTTCAAACTCCCACTGTAAAGGAGATTAAAAGTGTACTTTTTCAAATGAAGCCATGAACCTCTCTGGGTCCGGATGGCTATCCACCTGACTTCTATCAGCAGATGCGGGGTGTAGTTAGAGATAACATCACTAATATGGTAAAAGGTTTTTTTCATTCTTGGCATTTACTTAAGAAAATGAATCATAGTTTCATTAGTCTCATACCAAAATGTAATACCCCTAAGAATGCATCTGAGTACAGGCCAATTAGACTTAGTAATGTGACTTACTAAGTTATTAGCTAGTAAATTTAAAAAGGTTATGGATATCTTCCTCCCATCTAGGTTAATAACTGATAACATAGTCTTAACAGATGAAATTATGGACACAATGAAAAAGTGTAGGGATAAGAAAGGTCTTATGATAGACACATTTTAGTGTCTAAATTACACCTTAATTTCTAGTGAGTTAGTATTCGATTTTGTGTCTATTACGTGTTTTATTGCTTTTGCAGGTACATTAGAAGAATAAAGATTTGTGGAAAAATTGGCTCAAAAAGTGATAAAGGCACCCAAGGACAAGTGTTATTGGCACCCTAGAAATGGATAAGGGGCACCCTCGAGTCAACTCGGTCAAAATCGGGTCAAACCCGAGTCAAATCGGTCAACCCGAGTTGACCGAGTCAATCACCGATTCAACTCATCGGCAGCAACTGTACACTCAAAATCAACGTGATTTTCGAGTTATTTTGCTTCCAAATTGATACAAAAGCTACAAGAGTCCAAGAACAACTCAAACACATCAAGTTAGAGTGATTTACGCCGGAGAATATTGCACAATCATGAATTTGGACGGAAAAATGGATTCCGGCTTGGAATCGGATTTGTGAAGATTTGGATAGATTTTAAGGAGTTCTATTAGGTTTAGAACTCTCCCTAGGGTTCCTACACCCTATATATATGAAGAGAAGCCGAAGAAATCAAGGAGAAAAGCCTAGAGATCGAAACAGTAAGTTTCCGGCCATTTCCGGTCATCGCCGGCCACCTGCTGCTGCTCCGGCCGGCGTGTTCTTCATCTACCACCGTCTGAGAAGACGACTCAGCCACACTTATAACTGTTGCTGATTCAAACTGCTTCTGTTGCCTATCCTTTTAAACCTTTGTTGCTTAGAAACACTTCTGTAACGGCTGAACCCTATTCTGTAACACTTATAAACGTATCTGTTCAGCTGTTGCACTATTATTTCACCTTGTAATCAACTTTTTGAGCAATGAAAAGATCTTTTGAGCAAGTTTTCTTCTCCATGGGGTAAGTTTATTTACTGGGATGATGGATAAGGTATTTTTCTCAATTTTATGTGATTTAATTATTTTCTAATAATTATTTATAATTCTTTTATTATTATTTGCATGGATTTAAATTAGAAAAAAATGGTTTTTATTAAATAGTTGTGTTCTCTTTTGATGGGTCATGCTTAGTTAATTACTCTTGATGTCTCATGCTTAGGATTTACAATTATTCTTTTAGGAAACATATTTTTGGCAAACTTGAATTAAATTGTTAAAAAGAATTACATGATTAATCACATGAATTGTTAGAAATAACTGAATCCTGATTCCTAGTTTTCTCCATATTTTCTAAAAATCATCTCTAGTGTATTTTCCTGATTTTTATTAGTTTAGGTTAAGTTGAATATTTTCTAAAATCATTACCTTCACAAGTTCGAGAATCGAATCTCTTTTTACCACTATATAAAATCACATCATCTTATGGCCGTGAAGCTTGAATTGTCAAAGGATTTTGGTAGGATTGAGTGAAATTTTTAGTAGCTACTCTTGAAAGACTAGGTTTTCATGAGCATTGGTGTGAAATGATTTATGAATGTGTTTCAACTGTTTCTGTTTCTATTCTCCTTAATGGCCTCCTGGTGATGTGTTTTAACCCACAAGGGGTCTTAGGCAGGGAGACCCCTTGTCCCCCTATCTCTTTATAATATGTATAAAATCATTATATCGTCTTCTTGGGCATGTTGAGCATAATCGTTGTAATCATGGAATTCGAGTTACGTACTAAAGCTAGTCCTTCAATTTGTCACTTTTTTGTTGTTTATGTTTGTCTAGTGTTTACTAGAGCCACTATTTCTGGATCCAAACAATTAGAGGACATATTATTCATAATTTTAGTAAATTTTTTGGGCAGTCTATTAATTTTGAAAAGTTAGGTCTTGCTTTCAGTCCAACGACTAGTACAAGTATTAAGAATCATAATGCTACTATACTTAAAATTAGAAGAATGACATTGCATGATAAATAATTAGGAGTGCCTCTCTTCATCCAGAAAATAAGGTAGAACCTTTTTAGCATTACATGATAAGCAAGGTTCCTGGATTTGGAAGGGTGTTCGTAGAGTACTAGAAATTATTAGAGGAAACTACTGCTGGGAAGTAGGAGATGTAAAAGTATATCCATATATAGAGATGTCTGGATTCCTGGATGGAATACACCACCATGCTCTCAATACGTTTCCTCTTATATGCAGACTGTTGATCAGTTGATTAACCATGAGACTAAAACATGAAAAATGAATGTTTTGAAAGGCCTGTTTGATGGTAGAACTGTTAGAGATATTATGTGCATTAGGCTTCCTTGCACTGGTAAGGATCAATTGCGATAGTTGTCGGCTTCTAACGGTCTATTTTTTGTAAAAACAACATATAAAGTTATTGACTCAACTAATAATGTTGTTACTAACAATGCAGATAATATGAATTTTCCTTGGACTAAGTTTTGGAAAACTAGAGATTTTACACTTCACATGGAAGTGTGTGCATGGGTACCTACCTGTTCGAGATAGGATAGCTAGGCATGTGCCAACTGTTAGTTCCACCTGCCCACTATGTGGCAGAGATAATGAGTCTATGCAACATTTGCTGCTAGATTGTGAGATATCAAAGGAAATTTGGCTAGCTGTTGATACTAACATTGTAGGATTGTTTAATTGTGTTGTTTCGCTGATTGGTTAACAAGATAGTATAATGCAGATCTAAATACTAAAAAAAATCAACATAAATTGATGGAAACTACATGTTTCACCCTTTGGAACATATGAAAACTGAGATGTGCAGTGGTTTTTGACAATGTACAAGTAAATGTGGTTAATATACAGTGAATCAGATTAACCAACAAAGAACTGAGTGGGCAGTTAACAATTGAAATCAGTTGCTGGGAAGAAATTCAGGATCAAGAGTTAGAGTTAACGTTCCTTGGAAGAAACCACCTATATCTTTTGTAAAAATCAATTTTGATGCTTCTTCCTCGAAAGATACTAAACTTATGGGAACTGGACTAATAATGATTGATGATGCAGGAAACTGGAGAGGGGCGGGGTGCATACCAATAATAACTTAAGATATGGAGAAGGCAGAAGCACATGCAACTTTGGAGGGGAGTCCGAATCGATTAAACCATACAGTAACCCCTGAGTCACATTAATCCTATTCAAAGAAGAAAGTACTTCGTCTACACGCACAAATGCATCATCATCTATCTTCATAATATACTTCGCTGAAACAACCTCCGTCTGTTAGAGCACATAGGAAGGTAGACACTTTAGAGAATGCTAATTTCATGAAGCTAAAATGAAGAATCTCTTGTACTGGTATGGAAAGAGATAGATGTTGACCCCAAAGATGCAAATGGCTAACACCTTCTAGGTGATTAGGCTATAATAATCAACAAAAGGCATCAACTGAGTATCTCCGTAAGTTTGTGCTTCATTCCAGAGTTCTTCGTTCACAATCCGATTTTTGTGCTACAACACCTCAATTTTAAAGTCTTCAGGTAAATATCTCACATTATTTATCAACATCACTAATATTTGCGGCAATGTAAGATAATTTGAGTAACTTATAAGGATAAATTAACTATTACTCATTCTCTACACTGTGTGGTACTACAATTAGAGTATCTCTTTACTAAATTTTCATCAACCTACAATCGATATGGTCACTCATTTTCTTATGAAAATAAGAACAATTTCTTACCAGACCAACAAAGAAACATATTGCAACAGCTCCTGACCGAACTGCATCATACTGCATCCATGATCTCCTAACAGCCATCCTTCGTTTGAAGTTGTTGACAGTAGAGAAAACGCCAATAAAGAGATCCAGCGATTTGCTAGGTAGAGGAGGTGCTCTGAGTACTTCTAGGTCCACTATGTGGTCTAAATCCTATGATATGGGTAAACCACTTGCAAGAACAGGCACTAACTTCAAGTCTCCAGAATCCTACTTAACTAACAAGCCATGGCTCCAGGCTCTGTCATAAATTCCAGCCCGAACAAGTTATAGCAAAATAAATCTCAGATTATTTACTAGGATACTGAAAAAGAATTATCAGTACTACCTCACGGTAACCAAAAGAAGTTATATATTTTCCATCAACTGTCATCTGCAATCCTTCTGCACCCACCCTAAGAGTATCAACAAAGAGATTCCCTTGTTTGAAAGGGAAAAGTTGACGTGGTTTGAATCTATCATGTGCCATGGAAGACCGTCTTGAGCTATTGTAATTCTTATTACCCATAAACCTCTGGGTGTCATTTTTACCCACCATCTCATTGTACATATGTAATCCATCCACTGAAAAGAAAAGATAATCTCAGGTTATCAAACAACTGGATCAAAGAAATAAAAATAACCACAGAGGTCATAAATTATTATGAGCCAAAAAAACTAGTATATGTGAGAAACATTTAAATCAGAGAATTCAAATAATTACATGTCTTATTATTGTCACTAACAGGAGAAGGACATCGCTCCTCTTCACCCCAATCATGAGCTAGTGTTCATGTATTTTGGACAATTACTGGATCATCGGTTATCTTATCACCATGGAGGCTGACATTGAAATGCAATACAACAGGAGGATCTGGCTACCATGGAAGTGGCGAAACTGTTAAGTCGATCCAAAAATTGCCAGGAATTCCACTTGGAATACCAATGATTGTAACATAAGAGCCTTGAACCAGACCTAATGAAGCAGAAACATAATCCATTTGTGAACGTTTGATCAAATCCTAATGTGGCAACCAAAAACTTGTATCATCAAAGCCATCTCTAGCTCTACTCAAAACCTGGCAGTGAACAAACAAAGAAAACACACAATTTTTTTTATAAAACAACCAAAAGTTAACTACTCACAAAACCCATTTCAAAATCCATTTCAAAAATTTATAAAACAACCAAAAGTTAACTTCAGAAAACTCTGATTTTACCTCTATTGACAAAACCCATTTCAAAATCAGAGAAATGAAGAAGAAATTTTTTGAAATCGATCTTCATCTTACCTCACAAATGCAAGCTCAACGTTCATTCTCCAGAGTGTTTTGTCTAGACTCTCTAAAATTAACAGACATTTGTAGAAATCCTAACTCCAAAATCTCTAATTTTATCAGAGATTTGTAGAAACCCTTACTCTGAAATCACTAATTTAACAGATATGTGTACAAGCCCTAAAATTTGATATAAGTAGAAGAAATAAATTGAGTGAGATTGAGGAATATTCGGTAAAATTTGGGTAAGGTTTCAAAGAGATGAAGATCAAGAACAAAGACTAACAAATAAAGTGAGGCTTAGTTTACAAAAGGAAAAAAAAATTAAATGGGCAGTGGAGCACCAACTCTTAAATCTTCAGCTACAAGGGGACTGCGTCAATGTGGTGAATGCAATTAATGATAAGTTAGGTTCTTTGAAATGAACAACAAATAGTACTACCTCCGTTTTTAGAAAAGTGTTGCTATCACTTTTTCAATTTAGCTTATCTTTTGACGAAAGATGTAAAACTTTATGCTAACTCTGTTTTTTGGTACGAGGATTTACCATTATAGTTATCTTCTCTTATAATAGAAAAACTTGATGTAACTCAGTGATATTTTAATAAATCTATTATTTTTTATTAAAAAAATTTAAAATAAAACTGAAAAGGAATTACACGTGGATATATTATACCCATTGAGTCATTAATTACAATTTGGTTTACAAAATTTGGAACTGTATGGTCCCATATTGGAACCCTAGTTTGGAGTTTGGTAGGACAATCCTAGACACCTGGTAGCGCACATTCCCTTTGTCAAACTGAAGTTACGAAGGGATAGGCGACATTTAGGCCCATTTAGTTTGATTTTTTGTTATCCCAGACTCGGCCCTATAATGTCATAATTTCGCGCCAGTATAATCTCGGACACATCGCTGTTAGGTTAAACATCGTTGCGTTCACAGTTAGGGTTTTAGGTTTTTATTCACTACTGTATCACAGTAGAACTTCAACATCACTCACACTTGATAAACCTTAATCAATGGCTACTACCTTACCAGAAACTGCGACATCTCAATCAGAAACCCTAATTCCTTCTCCAATAGAAATCGTTACCGATTCATCAAATGTGGAAAATTTAAAATCCGAAGAAACCCAAGCAACGAACGGAGGAGATTCAGGTGATAAACTGATAGAGAAACCTTCAGATAATGATGAAGAAACTCAAGGAGATAAGCGAAAGAGAGAAGGGGAAGAAGATGAAAGTGAGACTAAGGCTCGCCATCCCATGTAGAAAACTAGTTTGTGTTCATTTTACAGACGCCAAGATAAGGATTGTAGTCACGGTGAAAGCTGTAGGTGTGCTCATAGTGAAGAAGAATTAAGACCAAGGCCTGATAATTCATGAGATCCAACTTCTGAAAGAGCGAAGAAGATCATGAAATTAGAAAATGGTGATAATAAAGTAGGAAAATGATGATGTTTTTATGCCTGATGCACTTGTTGATTCTTTGGATCCTTCTCTTGATAAATGCCTTTTGAATCTTCCCAAGAAATGGATTTCTGATGACTTGAAAAGCTTTATGGATGAACTGGTAAGTTCGTATTGATTTTTTAAATTCTTTTAGTTAGTCTTCAAAACAATTGCTGCGTGGATTAGCAGATTTAAATTTTTGTAATTAACCATAAGCATCATATATTGAGTCCCACGACTAGTATCAGAGGCGCCTTCTAGGCGCTAAAAGTGGGAGTTTGGTACCTAAGCACCTCACTCAGTCCAGCCGCCACCTTTTTGTAGGGAAATCTGTTAAGGCCTGATTAATCAACTTAAACCTTCAATAGAGCACTCAGGCATTCTTGATAATCCTGGGCTCACTTATTTCCCTGAGATTAGATCCCCATTTCATTTGCTTTTTGGTTAATGTATCACCTAAATTAGGTTATAGTTGGAAAATAATGGATGACTAATGCCACAGCTCCATATTTTATACCCCAACACCATGCCGTAGACCTTGCCCCAAACAACATAGGCTAATATAGCTGTACCCAATTTCCGTTCATAGTTGGCTTATTTAGATAAACACAACTGAATTATAGTCAAAACAACTTATTACTGTACTCCAATTCGAGTTCTAACCAGCTTCTTCTGATCAAATGTATAGTGGGACAAGCCTGGAAATCTTATCCTTAAATATGAACAGAAGTGAGGCTAACCTTGTATTTCTTTTGCCATTGTAAATTTGTAAGTTATTTAAACATGGAAAAGTGATGTTGGTTACTACAATGTTAAACTTGGGTTAGTTTTTATTAAAAAAAAGTTAAAACTTGGGTTAGTTCTGTCCTTCAAAGTCTCTGTAGGAAATCTTAAGCACTAGTAATTTCTCAAATTGATAAGCTCCAAAACAGGAGGAAATAATATAAGACCGAGTAAATTGTACATGCAAACAAATTTAGAAGCGAAATGCAAAATTCTCTTCATATACATATGATTACTAACATTATTTCATAAAAAACAATGTGTTGATCTGCATAGTGCTCATTCTATAAACTGACACTGCACATCATTGTATAAATACAACCATTAGATTCCTGACTCCCTTAAACCTATTCATGATCGAACACTCTTTTCATTCTTAGTAATCTCGGGCTCTCGAAATCAAGAACCGTAAATTGACAAAAATGGATCAAGAGGAATATATCAGTGCATAGTCGTAATTAGAAAATCTGAAAAACTATAGAAAAGATTTATCAACTTCTTCAAAATGAAAACTCAAGTTCTGGGATAATTGTGAGTTTCTGCAGAACCATAGAAAATCAGAACTTGAGTTTTGATTCTGAAGAAATTGATAAATCCATTCTATGGTTTCAAATTTTCTAATTACGATGTACTGGTATTTTGGTCTCGTCACTTCATTGTTCTTGATTTTACTTGCCCAAAACTATCTCAATTTTGAGAATCCGAGGCTCCTAAAAAGAAAATTCTAATGTGGAAGGAAGTGGAATACAGTAATACCAATCAATTTAAACTGTGATTTGGGTACAATAATAACAGCCAGATCTAGTTATATCAAATTCACGCTTATAGTTCTTGGGAAGTTGAAACGAAATTGTTTCCTATTATTTATTCAACTAGGCATACCGGTATCTTTTGGCCCGCACAACAGTGTTGGGAACTGATACTCATCTTTTGGGTGGTTAGATGGAAAGTCAATAGAGTCAATCTTAACTGTTGAAGGCAAAACTTTCTCCTATTTAGTGTGTGGATGGCAGATGTACTCTCTAACTCTTGACGCTCTATGTTCCTACCAAGTTCCTCGAGAAATCAGTGTTGGATCCGGAACGCGGTTTTTGAAGTTTGAGACCAAGTATTTGGTTATTGTGCATAATTGCTATTTTTGTATGGCAGGGTGTTGTATATAAAACAGCTAGAAAGAAGACAGGAATGGCTGCAGGTTTTGTGGGCTTTGAAACTGCTGATCAGGTTAAGGCAGGCATAGAGGTACTTCTCTGTATTATATACTTCTTCTTTTTTCTCTTTTAGAACCTATTTTTTAAGAGGAGGCCTGCTACGTACAATTCCAGGTAGCTGGCAAAGAAAGAAAGAAAAATCCCACCCAACCCCAATGCCAGTGAGATTTAAAACCCAGACCTCTTGGTACAATTACCAAGTGTCTGACCTACTCAACTGTTGGACACTTACTCTCTGTATTATATACTTCAGTATATGAAAATTCTGAATTTCGAAAACATAATGTTTGTCTTCTATTTTGTTCAACTTGATAGAGGATGGATGGAAAGGCTATTGGAAACAGACATGTAAAGGTCGCAAATGTCCTACCAAGGACATTTGAAAAGAAAGCGATATTAACAGTTCCAGACAGTGACGATCCAGATGCGCCTCTTGCTATAAATGGTTCTGAAGATGGTAATGCTGTCCCAAGGGCAAGAACTCCGTGATGCAGTGACTTCCCTAGCTCATATGTCTTACAGTGATCAATTAGAGCATAAAGAGAACTCACTTGCACAGACACTTAAAAGACTTGTGAGAAAACCCTCTTTAAATCATACTCGTGCTTAGGGGTGAAAAGCTCTCTTGCTAATAAAATATCGGGTTTCTATATAGACTCGGCATGCACGTAAAGCTTGTTCAGGCGGTGTTACTCTTCCAGAGTGGATTCTCAAGTCTAAGGAAATAGGTAATACTCTATCAAGCCTTTCAGATGATACTTCAGAGTGGTTGTTTGTGATGTTTCTTCTTCATCTTGTAGTTGTGCTGATTTTTGCTCATGTGTTCTGATGATCCCTCATTAATTAGTTACTATTACTTTGTAGATGCTTTGCCTGTTATAGTCTCACATCCCACCTTCCCAAACACTTGTCAACTGGCCCTACTCCCACTGAAATATTGTGAACTAATGTGCAATATTGCCTCAAAATTGTCTTTCAGGTGGTCTTCCATGCTAACTAGAAGGTATTGTTGAATCACCTCTTGTAAAGGGATATCGAAACAAGTGTGAGTTCTCTGTAGGATTGTCTGTACAAGGGAAACCCACTGTGGGATTTTTGCTCGGGAACTTTAGGTTGGTAATGCTGCTGGTTCAGTTTTTATTCTTGGGCTGTAAGTTCGTCAGATTCTTGGAGTGACTTATGTTTGTAGGTGTATATTAACAAAAATGCAATTATATGATATTTCAGGGAAGGTGTAACAGCTGTTGAGGAACCTGTAGACTGTCCAAATGTTTCTCAAATTTCTTGTAAACTTGCATCCATATTTCAAGACTATCTACAACATTCAGCTTTACCAGTCTGGAACAGAATTGATAACACCGGGTTTTGGCGTCAATTGACGGTAAGATTACATTGTTTTGTTGAGCTTTCAGTTAAAGCTCATGTATAATTCTTGCCCAGTCCTTAAAGTAGTTGCAGTTGATGGGGTCAGCGATGGAATTTTTAATCATTTTACTATCCTTTCACCTCTTCGTTGGTGTAGGTTTGAGAAGGAAGGAATCCAGGTCTGGACTTCGATATTGAGAACTTTGAAGCTAATATCTCAGAGGTCATGGTCATGGTCCAGGTCTGTATGTTATCAGGGTTACTGCTGTCTTTTTCCATTGGTCTGTTAGTCCCATTGGTCAGGTCTGCTTACATTGTAGTTCATCCCACAATTCTTGCTATGAAAGGTTTACCAACTAAAGTACAAAAACGAGAAAAATAAACAAAAGTTTGATAAATTTGCTTTTCAGTATTTTTCTTGGTTGATACTTTTGGAGTCTCTTTAAAATCGATTGAACAGAAATAGAGCATCCAGTTCAGGATGAGCAACAACTTTTTATATTTTTCAAAGAATTATCTTTCTTCTGAATTCGCATAATGGCTTTACAACTTTTCATATCTTATCAAGTATGGGGAAAACCTTTCTCTCGAGCCAAGTTTTGGTTCACTCTTTCTTCTTGACTTTGCCTGCAGGTTTGCACAACAGGCATTGACGAGGAAATACTAATAAAAGAATTTCAGAGCATGGCTCTAGCTTTTTCTGAAGGAGCTAGTGCAAGTTCTCCTCCTTTACCTTCAACGTCTTTGGTAGTCCAGGTGAGCTGTTCCTCTCTTTGCTTTGTATTACTATCTGAGGTATCTCTTATTGTTTTTATGTTAAATTTTGCTGTAAGCTGAAGATTTGACCAACCACCTTACTTTCCAGTGCAACTCAGTGAAAAATCTCTTGAATGTACTCTTGGTATATATTATCTTTCTTCTCAGTGCTCATTAAGTTCCATTTTGATAATTGTTATAATTCTCTTTGGAACCTTTCCTCTATCTTTTACTATTCACACTGTTAAAATTTCACTCTTACCCGACTAACAGAACCTCATATAGTCATTGTTCATTACGTCTGATGTAGAAGTTGAATTACATGTTGTAAAATATTGATTGCTGGATTGGTTTCTAATTGTCGTCAATTTCTTTGTATGGTTTCACAATTTTTCAGGATCACACCGGAATATCAAATGTAGCACCAGCTGATGCTCCATTGAAACCACTACCCATGTTAAAGGCCAAAAGTGCTTCTGGAGAGGAGCCTGAGAGCAGTGTTGTGGAAGGAATTCATGATTACATCGGAAATCTTCGCTTTTGCATATCACCAACAGCATTTTTTCAAGTTAGGATCTCTTCATTTCTGTCGTCTTTCTAGCTTCAGAATTCTCTGAAGATAAACTGTTTTATCCCCAAGTCTCATAAACCTGCAGGTTAATACGCTTGCTGCGGAAAAACTCTATTCCCTTGCTGGGGATTGGGCTGGTTTGGGTCCAGATACCTTGCTTTTTGATGTGTGCTGTGGAACCGGAACTATTGGCCTGACTTTTAGGACACCGTGTTGGTATGGTAATAATTCCGAAATCCTTTTTTTTTATATATTTTTTTTCCTATTTGTCAAGATGGTGAAAAACACATTTACCTTTCTCCTATTTTCTAACTTAGTCTGTTCATAAAATTTGACAAGGTTGTTGGCATTGAAATGAACATTTCGACAGTTTTAGATGCTAAGAGAAATGCAGAAATCAATAATATCAAGAATTGTAGGTTTATTTGTTCAAAGGTGAGATTTTTTTTGATTACCTCCCTGCTCATTCATTTCTTTGTTCAGTCTGAAGGGCTAAAAAAATTGTTGGGCTGCTCATGATGAGAAAGAAAAAAACACAAGAGAGAAAAATAAGTAAGGATTTTTAAATAAGGATTTTTTATTATTTCTTTTAGAAACTAGATTTGAATATGTAGTCGTATGAGATTGGAGGCTTACTAGACTTAGCTAACTTTGAGCTATTGATAATCTGTTGCAATTGCAGTGTTTACCAGGTGAATTAAAGATAAGGAGTTGTTTTTTTACTTTTGCTTTTCTTCTCTTTTCTATTTGACTTACCTTGGAGATAACAGGCTGAGGATGTGATGGGGTCCCTACTGAAAGAGTATATAGATGTGGCAATTGAGAAAGAAGAACCTCTACGAGTTTCTGAAACCAATGATTCAGGAGATGCTAGTGTTCAAAAAGAAAGTTCACTCGATGGAACAGTAGATCTTGAGAGCTTAAACAATGAAACTGCTGAGCTAAATAATGAGTCTGGTTGTCCCCAAATATGTCAGGAAGAGGTCAAAAGGCCGATCCAGACCACTTGTTCTTCAGAAGACCAGAATAGAAGAAATGGTAGTTTGATGAGGCAATATAAAGATGTTGTTGCTATCGTCGATCCTCCACAGGCTGGGCTTCACCCAACTGTATGTAAACTCTACATATTACTAATTATGATTTGGGTTGTGTATGTATTTTTGTGTTTTATTCACTAGTTTCAGCTGTTACTCTGATTGAAACGTCTCTCTTTGGAAAAGGGTCATATGTACATGGTCTGGCAGATTCAGGAAATTAATTTGGGGGTTATCTTGCATATTCCACAGCTAATCAAAGCGTTGAGGACTCATCCATCTTTACGGCGACTTGCGTAAGTTCTCGGCTTTGGAACAAGCTCTTTATCTTTTGACGTTCCTTCTTTTTCAGTTACATCTCCTGCAATCCCGAAAGCTTAATTGCCAACAGAATAGAGCTCTACACACCGTCCACCGATAAAACTGAGAAAGGTTATACAAACAACAGAGGATGGAGGAACCGTAGTGTTGCAGGTCAAGCACGGCAGAGGGCTAAGTCTATGCCCACCTCAGAGCCTTACCAACCCATCAAAGCTATGGCTGTTGATAGTTTCCCGCATACCCCAAACTGTGAAACAGTGATGCTACTGGAGAGGTAAACTTATCATCTGCTTAAATTACTAATTTACAACATATCAAACAATGCAGCACCCATTTTGATATTGGGAGGTACTGCTTGATCTTACTTTGTTTACTCTATGCAATGATATTAAAAATATCTGTTACTTGCGCGGAGGAAAAGAACTGCAGTTTTAAGAATTATGTCTATCCGTGACTATGTTTATGAATCATGAATTAGAACTTTCTGTTGTAAGACCGGTCAACCAATCCATCATTCTTTTTTCTTTGTTAAACTGTATTGGGATTGCTTTCACGCATAACTAGAGCTGTGAATCCCAATCCGAAATCCAATAGCCGTTTCCGAAAATCCGGGATCCTATAGGATATTATCCGGTATAGCGGATATCGGATGTCAGAAACGGATATTGTATCGGATATTTTCTTGTTATCGAAACGGAACCGACTGAGCCAGTATCCTTCCGATAACATCCGATACCGATAGCATATAGAAATTATCGGAAGTTATCGGATAGTTATTGGAAATTATCGGAAATTTAAAGTGAAAAAACAGGTGTTAAGATTTATATGCTATCGGATATTTATCGGATAATATCCGGTATCCGATAAGCTTATCGAAACGGAATCGGGTTTGAAGTTTAAGATTCCGTCGAAACTTATCGGATATCGGAACCGGCTGAGACAATTCCATTTTGATAGCATCCGTTGACAGCCCTATGCATAATGAAATGGACGCTCGAAAAGCTACCTGTTGCATTTTTTCACCAGCAGCAGTTATTCCAATAACACCACCCTAAGTCTCGTACTATTTCCTATTTATGTTAATAATTAATTATGCCACTGAACTCTAACTGACATCCACCACCATTGAGTGGGCATAAATGTCTTTCCTTCAAAATAGGTCGTTCTTTTTGTTTTTCAACTATGAAGAGAGGCATTTAACAGAGGCACTTAATGAGTCTTCTAATGATTTCTTAACTTATCAAAGTTTTGTGACATCGATTCGTCTTACATCTGCTGGTACTACACATTTTATGATACTATACTATATTGGAATGTTGTTGTTTTGTTAGTGAAAACTATCGGTATGTGCTTGATCTCTATGGCTGTGTAAGATTCGAAAGCCTTGCCGTAAGAGAAGCAGTAGTTGATTGTTGATTGTCTTTTTAGTAGTGGAACGGTGAAAATAGAATGAAATAAGTTTTACAGAAGACAATAACTTAATGATTGATAATTTGATAATGATGTGGAAATTCACTTCCAGTTCCAGATACCCCCAGATGGCCAAATCTTGTTTTAAAAACGGAAATGCCACCTTAGCTTGTCACTAAAATGAAATCTACCCTTTCACTTATGCGGAAAGCTGACTAACAAATGATGGTCACTATCTGATCCAAAAATATTATTATGACGATGTTTTTCATGTCCGAGTCGGAGGACCCTCTGATCACAGGCTCATTGCTACGACAAACTCCAGGTTAGGTGTCCAACAATAATTTCTCAACGAGACCTAATTGATCTTAAATTATACGATTATGATGCTTTGCTTTTTCCTTTTTTAATTAGAAGTAAATGAGATTAGATTGAAGTGGTTGTTATCAAGCTATTGTAACTGAACATTGTACATTTCTGAAAGGTACACAGTCCTATTATTTGTATGTATGGTTTTTCATTCTTTTTGTATTGCAGAAAAAAGGTTATGTGCGAGAATAATAACATCTGATAGTGGATTCACTTATCAAAATTCCAATAATTTCCCATGGAATCTTAGAGAAAAGAAGCCTTCTTTTTATTTCTTTATTCTATAAATCTTTATTGGTTCATATTCCTTGGTCTACTGGTTATGCAGCTCGTGTTCCAGCAAAGGAAGCTCTTTTCTTTCATTTATCAGTCTTAAATTCCATTACTTTTTTCTTAATAGATGTATTGTTACAGGGGATTATCAAATTTTATACGATGTTACCAATATATGAATCCGACCAGGATTATTATTTTATATGAATTTGGTAATCCACTAAAGCTGTCACGTTGTCTTCCATTACTGAGTTTTGTTTCTTTTTGACAAAAAAAATGTTCACAGTAGAAAATCCAGATTACTACTAGTAATTAATAAAGACCCAAAACACCGTTCTAACGAATCTTTAGAAAAGATCATCATTCATCATCAAAGTGGTGTAGAAGAAATAACCTCAGAAATTCACCTTTCCTAAAAAAACAAACAAAAAGCTTTTGGTTTATTATGGCTAAATGAAAATGATTATTTGGTACACCCCACCCCACCTTTCGCCTATAAAACTTTAGGTGTACGTTAGATATGCAAGGTATATAAATGAGATAAAATTAGAGCTCAAAATTCATGAGACTTCTAACATGTTTGGTGTGAGAAATGTACATTACGTGTAGCCTAATCTCAGAAACTGAATTCAATGGGAATATCTCTTAGGGGAAAAAAACGTGAGAGAGACGTGAGAAATGGATTCACAATATGAGTCTCCTTAATTTTGGCCCACACTTTACTTTTTCCTCTGTTTTAACCTTTTCACTTGACCAACAAATCTATTTTAAAGATCTTCTCATTCTCATTTCTTCATCCACAGCTACCATCACTTGTCACACTTATTCTTCTCCTAAAAAAAACAAAACAAAAAAAAAACCCTTCTCCTTTTCTATTTATCTCAGTCTTTAGATACTGATTCAGAGTTCGGGTTTTTTAAATCTGATTTTGGTCAGTTGAGCTCTTTTGGTTCTTTTATTGAGTTTTTCTTAGTGTTTGTGAATTTCTTGAGTTTGTTTGAAGTTTTTTAAATCAGTTAATTAATGGTAGCTGGAGAGGGGAGTGTTATTGAAGAAGATGACCAAATTGCATGCATCCATAGTGCATGCAATGGAACAGTACTCGTGCTTCAAAATCAGAAAGTATGTTCTTTTCTTCATCTATCATATATATATATATATATAGTCTCTCTAGCCCCAACCTTAAAATTGTGCTCCATTTTTTCTCCAGTTCTTTTAATTGTTGTGTTATGTTCTGTTTGGATTTTTCATATTTCTTGAATATTTCCTTGAGATTGGTTTTGTGGTTATTGCTTATTTTTGTGGTTGTTGATTATGAAACCTATATGAATCTTGTTCTTGGGTTGTACTTTGAAATTGTACACTTTTTGTTTGGGTCTCTGTACCTTTGCATTTGCTTTTGTACTCAGGCACAAAACATGTTTGTCCTGGATTAATAAAAAATTAATAAAATATTAATAAAATTATAAAAATATATATTTTTCCTATATTATTTATTATTATTTTTTATAAAAACTAGAAACAATAAATTAGTTTTAGTATATTACTATTATTATAAATAAAGATATATATATAAAAAATTATTTGGAAAATAAAAGTATGCATAGATAATCAAAAATAAGAAATGTGTCTATATAATTTGGACGGAAGAAGTATTAATGTAGATAGTTATTGAATTATGCCTGTGCTTTGTAGTTAAAGTAATTGGAAGAAAATAATTTTTGTTGGAAGTATCTTTTGTTTATGTTTTGTTATTAGGATACTTTTGAGAAATGCTACTGCTCTTTGTATGTAAGGGGGGAAATAATTTAGGGCCCATATGAAAAAAGAACAAAGCCAAGGGGGTGTTCACTAGTCAGTGGTGAATTATTTGCTTTAACTGTAATTCAACCCTACATTTCTTGATTTATTGGATTCATTAGGGCTAGAGTGTAGGCCTATTATTCAGGGCTAACCGATAATGAGAGTTAGTTACCTATCGAGATCATAATCATTGATTCATTGGTCTTGAACAATATTTTATTTGTTTGTTTGCGATGGGTCTTAAACGGTGTTGAACTTCATGTTTTCACATCTAGCTATTTCTTGGCAGTAGTTCTGTTGTGCACATCTTCCTTGTTTGCACTTTATTTAGGCAAGTTCAGAAATACTATTAAGGGTCATAGAGGTTTATAGAGTATGTTGTGTGTGTCATGAACCATCTCAGTGACATTTAGTTGAGTGCATTGAAGTAGTTAAACAGTATACTTTTCGTATCACATTTCTTTATTCCTTTTTCGTTATGTAGGTTGAGGAGTTGACAGGGCTTTCTGAAGAAATGCAGCATAATCAACAGTGGAGTAGACCAATTCATTTTTCAGAAACACCCTTGAAAAACTTGGATGACTATTCACCAGAAATTTATATAATAGACATGTCACCAACAAGTCCCATTGCCACAGGAGTATGTTCGCGCCCACCAATCAGTCTTGCTTCTACAAGAATGGATGGGTCATTAGTCCCGTCTTCTTCTAAAGGTATATCATCTAAGAGAAGCCTCCTCCCTCGATTAAGCTTCAAATATCTAAATTCTACTTCAGAGCTAGAGAAAGCTGCCATCATAGCTGTAGGAGCTTCAACGCCTTGGTTCGAGGAAAGGTGTTCTGTCCCAAAGTCATTCTCATTCACAAAGATATTTACTTCCAGGATGAACAGAACATCATCCCTTCCTGTCCTCCCGATTATGCACTCAAACCCGGAATCTTTGCATGGTAGATACACAATTGATTCATTAAGTTCAAATGTAAGCTTTCCACCATCATTAAATTGATGTCATCTATGCTACTCCTTGATAGTTATAACGAGCAAGTTTAAATTACACGCAGGGAAAAGAGACCGAACAGCACGTATCTCGTTCACTTTCAGTCCCCATGAACATTAAAGGTTCAGGAATAAGGCGAACTAAATCTTTAAGTAATATCTTTCGTGTAATAACATCAAGTCCAAAAGTGATGGATATGAGTATCACTGCAACGAATAGAGCTCTAACGGTAGATGCATGTATATTCTTTCTCATCTTGTTCCCTTTTTTCTCAAGAGATCGGAGTACTAAACATATTCATGTAGCTTTGTGAATGCAGTTGATTTTTCTACCATCTGCAACGTCAACCTTTCAAAGCTATGTTCAATATTTTTTTCTCCTGTTCTCAGTGATTGTGATAACCGACATATTTCTTATCTTAGTCTTGTGGTTCAGAGGATCATAACGACGAGGTTCACGGTGAGGATATTCCCGAAAACGAAGCTGTTTGTAGAATCTGTTTGGTCGAACTTGGTGAAGGGGGTAACACCCTTAAGCTAGAATGCAGCTGCAAAGGTGAACTTGCACTGGCCCACCAAGAATGTGCTGTAAAATGGTTCAGTATCAAGGGCAATAGGAACTGTGATGTATGTAATGAGGAAGTTCAAAATCTTCCTGTCACCCTTCTACGAATCGAAAACAATCCGACCCCTAACGTACGAAGACTTAGATTTGAAGCACCAGTTCAGCAGTACAGGCAAGCAAAACATTACTGAGACCCCTGCAAACTAGACCACTAAGAAGTTTATTTTGTCAAGTTTACTCCATAATTGAAACATTTAAACTGAATAATTAATTTTTTGGTAGCATTGCCTAAAGTTAAACCTTCGCCATTTCTTATCAGGCTTTGGCAGGATGTGCCTGTTCTGGTTATTCTTAGCATGCTTGCCTATTTTTGTTTCCTCGAGCAGCTTCTGGTAAGACTGCCACAGTTTAACTTGAGCTTTTTGACAAATAACAATAATCATTCAGAGCAATATCAATATTTGACAGGTTCAAAAAATGCATACTGGTGCCATTGCGATAACGTTGCCATTTTCCTGCATTCTGGGTCTTCTTGCGTCAATGACAGCATCAACCATGGGTAAGTGGGTGAAATTATTTCAGCTATGTCTTTTACCTGGCACGGATGCGTCCTCCAGATAGGGCATTGATCAAATCTTAGTTCCACTTTTTTTCATAAGTTTTTCGTTGTCGATATCAACTTGTTTTATGATTGGCGCACTCAGTGACAAGAGCGTTTGTCTGGATGTATGCATCAATCCAGTTCACACTGGTAGTTCTATTTGCTCATCTATTCTTCACACTGGTATGCCATTTCCTCTTCACATCCATAACTTGCCAATATAGATCCAGCCAAGAATTAACTCTGAATAGAACTCAATATTATGCACTTAATTGCTTTCTATTGTTCAACAGCTTCATGTTCAGGTTGTTCTAGCTATCTTACTTTCATCGTTTGCTGGCTTTGGAATTGCAATGAGTGGGAATTCTCTTCTCACCGAGTTCTTTAGATGGAGGAGAAGGCACGCTCAATTAGCTAATCAACAAGGTTCACAAGACACATCACAACAAAATCAATCATCTCACGCAAATCAATCCCAGGGTTCTCAAGCACTGCAACAAAACCCTTCTGCAAGACTTCTATGAAACACAATGCTCCTGATTGCTAGATCGCTGATAGTTCGTGTAAAAGTATTAATATTAGTTGGGGTAGCATTTTTAGCAAGTAGTCAAAATGGGTTTTTGTAAGTTTAACAAGATTCAAGTGTATACAACATTGCAGGTCGCCTGTCTTTATATATAATGATGACAGTAAAAGTAGCATTGTCATTCTGTACATGCGGTCTTTTGTAATTGCGTTTGCATTTGACCATACAAAGGCCTCATTTCTGCTTAAAATCTCCTAAATTAAGCTGTTGCCTTGTATGTGTTCATAACGCAATACAGTACTTAGATAGCCAGAGCATGTTGTCAGTAAGTTACCGGATGTTGCACCCTTGCGTTTTTAAAGACAGAAGGACACGAGTCTAGGGTAATAGGGTCCCCGCCGTCAACGTTGAGACAACTAGTAGGATCGTCGGCCTTCAAAATTTCAATCCTGAGATTCCCGAGTAATTCCTACACCCATTTAGAGCATCTCAGATGCAAGAGGTAAATGTCTTAAAATAGCATGTAAGGGATAAAGATTTTAAAATAATATGACATCTAGGATTTAAGATTTTTTCCATCAAATTATCATCTCCAATACAAAGAGTAAGGTCATAAAAAAAATTATATGGTTAAATGGAATAAAAAAAATCTAGATAAAAAATACTAAATAAACCTCAAGGATTTGAGATGCTTTGGGGTCTTCTTACGATAAACCCTTCCCTCGTACTCATAGTCATACCAACAAACCTTAACCCATTACTCTTAACATATTGAGGAATATCTTGTTGCCGCTTCTTTTGCCTCGGTCTCTGATGATTTCTCTGAGTTTTTTAGTTTTTTTTCTTCTTCCAGTTTTCCTCTTCATACCACCACTACTTACTCTGAATCTAAAGAAGCCATCACGTACAAGCCTAAGGTAAGCTTTTTTTTTTTTTTTTCGGTCCGACTGCTGTTTAAATGCAGTGGTAGCTGAAGAGTAGAGTTTAGGGTTTATTGATGATGAATCATATATTCCCTATGCTAAAATGCAAAAGTGATAGTAACACTTTTGTAAAAACAGATGGAGTATTATACTACGATTACTAAGATGTTTGGATTGTGTTTTTAGCTTCACCAGCAACTAAAAGCTCCAATCGAGGATTGCAAACCCATTCAGGATGGAGAGGACCGACGCACATCAAAAATCTGGCCGCAGGATAACAAATTTAGACTTAATTTTGAATTATTATTAACCTCACGTTCTAATAAATCTAGAAACTAATCTGGCTCTAAATATGTCCGCTGGTGGTTATTGAGATTTAATATTGAAGTACTTCTGCGCCACCATTAAACAATACGTAAGTCTGTGTAATTGATACTATGTAGAACATGTACTTGTATCTATGAAGGTTAACTCTTCTTGTTATTTGATGCTTGTTATAGTATATTTCATTATGATAGTGTGTTTTACTACTTGCTATGAATTCCTCCCCTAAGTACATGTAATAAGATGCATACACAAATCATAAATGTCCATTTTCCCCATTGTTAATTTGAATTGGTGTTGTTGAAATTTGTACACATTTACTTACAAAGACTGTCCACAAAATTGCATTTGATATTTGTATCCATCAACTATTTATTGTGCGAAATGGCTTCCGTTATATTTGAGGTGTACTACTTTTTTAGGAATTCTTCTATGGGTTTGGTGTATGCAGTTAATGATTTGGTATCACATATATGTTCATTTTCTACCATTGTTAAGAGAACAGTAAAACATACATTTGAACTTTTATTATTGTTGAAGGAAGTACGATCATACATGTTTGGGATTTTTTTTCCAAACTTATAATTTCGAGTATCAACTTGTTTGCTTCTTGAGTGCTATAAAATGTAAGAACACTGGATTTCATCTCAGAGTAGTAGAAAATACCTTGAATTGATAGTGTTCATCTTTTTCATGTTGTTATATATATATTATTACATATTTGGATATTTTTTTATAAATTGTTAATGATTTAGGCGTATGCCAGAATCACTTCCGAGGGAAGATGAGATGATGATGTAAGTAATCACTTTTCGCCGCTTCTAACAATATTCTTATCAATTTTATCTACCGTCAGGTCTCATATGAGAATGTGAAAATATCGATCAAAAATGTTTTGAAATACCAGTCTGGGAAGGATATGGTTATGAGGTTACGTGGTTTATAGAGGATTGGTTACACCGGTTAAGATTCCGGGTCCAATATGTTTCGTATATTCTTTTTGGTGTTTTCATCCATGTTATTGTATTTGGTGTCTTTGAGAAGAACTAAAGAGAATTTGCAAAACATATTGGATCCGGAATCTAAAGTGAAGAGGCAACATTTTGAGAATGCAACAGAGAATTGGTTGATTGAGTACCTACTTGAGTGCAGTGAGATCACTTAGATCCCAGATTCAGTTATAAAGACTACTAAAATCATCAACAAAATTCACTCCTTGTACTAAACTAATTTCTGATGTTTGGATTGTGTTTTCAGCTTCACAACCAACTAAAAAATCCAATCAAGGATTGCAAAGCAATTCAGGACAGAAAGGACCGACGCATATAAAAAATCTGGTCACAGGATAACAAATCCAGACTTAATTTTGAATTATTATTAGTAAGATTGTTATTAACCTTATGTTCTAATATCTAGAAACTAATCTGGCTCTGAATATGTTTGCAGGTGGTTATTGGGATTTAATATTGAAATACTTTTGCGCCACTATATAGAACATGTACTTTTATCTACGAAGGTTATCTCTTCTTGTTATTTGATTTTTGTTATAGTAGGTTTCGTTATGATAGTGTGTTTTGCTACTTGCCTTATGAATTCCTCCTTTAAGTACAGGTGATAAGATGCATACACAAATCATAAATGTCCATTTTCCCCCATTGTTAATTTGAATTGGTGTTGCTGAAATTTGGACACACTTACTTACAAAGGGTGTCCACAAAATTGCACTCGATATTTGTATCTATCAGCTGTTTATTGTGCGACCAGCACTGCTATGCTTCCGTGTTATTTTAGGTGTACTACTTTTTTAGGAATTCTTCTCTGAGTTTGGTGTATGCGGTTGCTGATATGGGATCACATATATGTCCATTTTCTACCATTGTTAAGAGAACGGTAAGACATACATTTGAATTTTTATTATTGCTGAAGGAAATACGATCATAAATGTCTGAGAAAAAAATTTCTAAACTTAAAATTTCGAGTATCAACCTTTTTGCTTCATGTGAGTGCTATAGAATGTAAGAACACTAAATTTCATCCCAGACTAGTAGAAAATACCTGGAATTGATAGTGCTTATCTGGTTCTTGTTGTTATGTATATATTACTACATATTTGGATATTTTCTATAGATTGGCAATGACTTAGGCGTATGTCAGATTCACTTCTGAGGGTAGATGAAGATCTAAGTAATCACTTTTCTCCGCTTCTAACAATATTCTTATCAATTTTTTCTACTGTCAAGTCTCATATGATAATGTGAAAACATCGGTCAAAAATGTTTCGAAATACTCAGTCTGGGAGGGAGATGGTTATGCGGTTACATGGTTTATGGGGATCTTTTAAAGAGTATAAGATTCTGTATCCAATATGTTTCGAAAATTCTTTTTAGTGTTTTCATCCATGTTATTATATTTGGTGTCTTTGAGAAGAACTAAAGAGAAGTGGTAAAAAATATTGGATCCGGAATCTAAAGTGAAGAGCCAACATTTTGGGAATGCAATAGAGAATTGGCTGATTGAGTACATATTTGAGTGCAATGAGATCGCTTAGATCCTAGATTCAATTATAAAGACTACTAAAATCATCAACATAAATGACTCCTTGTACTGAAAGTGTTCATTTGGTTTTTGTTGTTATGTATATATTACTAAATATTTGGATAGTTTCTATAAATTGGCGATGATTTAGGCGTATGTGAGAATCACGTATGACATAATTAATCACTTTTCTCCACTTCTAACCCTATTGTTACCAATTTTATCTAGACTGTTGTAGATGGTGGGTTTTTATTAAGAGTAAAATAGTAAAATTATGACTCAGACCCGGGTCTGAGAAATATTAAACCTCAGAATTCTGTAAAGAGTTCTTAGGCAGGTGCTCATCTGTGTCCGTTTCTAGGTGCTCATCCTTGTCTCTCTCTATATGTATGACCAACTACATATACTGAATGAATCAACATTCGTTACGGTACGAAATCATCGTAATAACACTGGTGCATATTTCACTTTCCTAGATATTTTATGATTTTTACACTGGTGCAAGCCTATAGCCGCAATTGCACGACGTCTACGAAGTACAAGCAACAAATACGGGTTCATCCATTAGAGCCTTAAGGTCAATTAGTTAGCATTAGAGCCTTAAGTTCAATGTTCTTGTGGCTAAGTCGCCAAGTATAGTCATGCTAGACTAAGGGCACATTGTTCATGGGCATGCTAGGCTAAAGACGCCGAGGAGCTGGGACGCGGAGGCTAGCAAGGCCAAGCTAGGGACGCGTTAGAGCCAAAGGGGGCATATGGCGTGCCAGGGCACGGAGGAAGCTAAGGACGTTGAGGAGCCAAGGACGCTGAGGCTAGCTAAGGACGCATAAGTTTGGGAGACGCAATGGCCTTGGCAGTAACGTTCTAGAGAAACTATAAAGCATCGGCTTGGGAACGCGCTAGAGAAGCTAGGGCGCATTGGAGCCAAGGGACGTTCTTGAGCATGGTAGCGACGCATTGGCCTTGGACACACTAGGCTTTGCTAGGGGCATATCATGCTTTGGGTGCGTGCTATCTATAGGCGTACTGGAGCATGTGACACATTGGATAGTGGCTAGTCATGATAGGCGCTCTCGAGGACGCGTTAGCTAAGGCACTTGGCCAAGAAGAGTTAGTGCTTTTGGTGCTAGGCTTAGGGTTAACACTTTTAGTGCTAGTGTTGAGATGCCAAGGTGGTGATGTGCTAGTTAAGGTCTCTTTAGGCCAAGATATGCTAGCTAAGACCATTTTAGGTTAGTTGGCGCTTCTCAGGTGCTAGGGTTAGCGTCAGAGAAGTTACCGCTTTTAGCGTTAATATGGCTAACTGGTGCCAATGTGGTGCTAAGCCAAATAACTAGTGCTAACTTGGCGCTAATATGAGAAAATGCTAGGGTTAGCCTAGCTGAGAGGTTCAATGCGTCTTTTATGACATGCTTTTTGATTGTGGCGCATCCGAGAGGAGTGACACATAATTTATGGCTTATATTTAAGCAAAGTTCTATAGTAGCATATTTAAGTTCAGAAGAGCAATTTGAGACAAGTTCGTTGCGAACGAAGCATTAAGCTAGAGTATATTTTGGAGTTTAAGCATTAGTTATTCCCAGATTATGCGTTAGCAGTAAATTAATATTTTTTAAATAAGAATTTAGGTATCGAAATTGCTCTAGGAATAACACTAGAGAATACATCGAATACAAAACAAGTTATAGGAATAACACTAGAGAAGACGTTAAGCTCTAGGAATAACACTAGAGAAAACTCAAGTTGCTCTATACTAGTGGGAAACCCATCTAGGAGCTTGAGAATTATTATGTAGAAATTATAGACTACATTGTTAGCATAAAATGCAAGTAGTCTTTTGTAGAGATTGTATCCTCAATTCGCCTGCGGAATATAAGTAAGAATACAATATTTTGTATTTTGATGTGAAGTCAGAAATATGCGCACAAGTATGTGCGGATATTTCTATGTTCCTTCAACTAGGTAGAAGGGAGATTTTACAATTCTGACCCTTGTCAAAAACTCATCATCTACATTAAGTACATGCTTAGTGAGGAACAATAATTTAAATTTAAGTACATGCATATTATAAGCAACATTATTGTTGCTTATAATATGCATGTACTCATCATCTATATTAACTCATCATCTACATTAAGGGGATATGGTCGGCACTTTCTCTCTTTCTTTCTTTCTGAAACATGTCCGTCTAATCTCAAATAGAATCAAGTCAGCTGGATCAATTCTTCATGTATGTGTCCAACAAAAAATATTTTTAGCATCATCTTCTCCAGGAGATGTCTTTGATGCATAGTTAAGCCTTAGATTTTAACTTCCTTGTAAGCAAGTAGTTGGTTCCTGTGCTTGCTTGGATTTTGAGTATGCATCAATCAAGTGCTAGTGATTGCATCAGCCAAGCGGCATTAGATGAGAGACAGGACACCCAGAGACGATGCTTTGAGTTGTAGCTAGTACAGCAAAGTTGGAAATATTGGAAACCGGTAGAAGAAGCTGATGGTAGATCAGAACTGCAAGTAAGGTTGCATTGGACTCCAGTGCTCTTGTTGTAGAAAGGTTGATGAGGCCTTCTTGTGAGATGCAATGCGTCATGACAGGATGTATATCTGAGAATATGAGAGTCCATGGAAAGACAAGATTTCTATAAAGCCGAGTCTTCTAAATCCCGTTTGGAAATCCTAATTTGCACACCATTTGCTTTCGAAGCTTTTGAAGTTTCATACGATGTTGAATTTTGACGCTTGACCCCAACTTTTGAAGCCAAGAAACCAAGATATCATATGCAAAAAAAATCACTCGATTCGGAGTTGGATAGGTCATCCAACCATGCGTAAAAATCTGTGATTAGTAATCCCGTGTGAATTTTCAGATCTTGTAGACTTTAGTGTAAGAACCATATCTCCTAGATCACGTCTCCGATTGAGGTGCCTTTTAGGTATGTCATAGTAGAGACATAGACGAACACTTCTCATGAAGGATGTTTTGACTCGTTCTTCAACGATTGCCATCGATGTATGAATTTATAAATTGTAGAGGTACTAACAGGAGCATCAATGAATAGAGGAGTGGACCGAGCTGGTGCCTGAAGGTGATAGTCGTGAGATGTTGTCATCGTAAAAATGCTGTCTTCGTGAGGATGCTAGCTCAGAGAGAAGGACAGGTGCTAGAGAGTAGGACAAGTATCAGGGAGTATGACATGTACCAGTAGAAAGAACAGGTACCATGAGACTGGACATATACCAGGAAGCATGACAAGTACCAAGAGACGGGACATGTACCAGGAGGACAAGGTGTGCGATTTTCTCCATGGTAAGCATATTACTGGATTTCTGACTGGCAATTTGTAAACAAATATTCGAGAAGTTGAGAGGAGAAGCCTGAATATGAGGTGACTGTATCTTTGAAGTTATGAGCTGGAGATGATTGTGGAGCGAGTTCAACAGTAGAATCATGTGGTTGAAGTAAGTAGAAGCAACAAGGATGGGGTTACCTTTCTGGATGTGATCAGGTAAAAAGAGGAGACTCATTGGTCGTGTGAGTACTAATGTGAGGTCTTGTTCCTAATACCGTTGCTGATTAGATCTTCTAGTTGAAGGGTGGTTACTGTATTAAACTTTCAGAAGTGAGGGAGTCGTCAGTCCCCAAGTGTAACTCACTTGGATCTGCTTTAAGGAAGGAGATAATCTTACAATGTCGTCACAGGTCTATGCTCCCAGGAACTTGACAGGTCAAGGGAAGTCATGAAAGTTAGAGCCGTCCTTTGTTTTCGTTGAAGTGTTGGGGCTGAAGCGATTATCTGAATTGAAGTTGAAGCTATCATTGTAGTTCTGGTCTATTGAGATGTAAAACCATTCTTCTTTAATCTCCTTGACTCAAAGCATGACTATCATGACTTGATTAATTGGTTTATTTCTTTCAGCATGTACGTGTGATACGCCCTTGAGTGGACACTATTCATGTCACTTCTGATAGTCCCCAGTTTGTAAGAAAAGGACTACGGTTAATACTTCCATATTGATGCTTCTGAAGCTTTGGGAGACGCCTTGGATATAAAGGATGAAGATAAGTTGAAGGATGAAGAACTATATGAAGCACCCTACACTGAGGAACTTTGTGAAGAATCTGATTCCAGTGATGTCGATGGAGAAGTAAGTAATGAAGTAATGCCAAAATCCTCCATTGGTTTGGACCCATATTCTACTGTGTATTATCATGATAGAACATGTAGACTCTTTAAGATTCTCATATAAGCATATCCGTACTAAAATTCACAAAGAATTTCATAAATTCCCGTCACTAGAAAATTTCAGAAGTATAATGCTTGGGAAAAACGTTGTAGAATCTTCATACGACCTTTTGTTTTGGATGATTGACCCCTCTATCCTTATTAGAAAAAAAGTTCCGACATCCTACCTAAGAAAAAGTCTAGTTTTTGAGCTTGTATGGGGCGTCAAAACAACCGAACAGTAGAACTCAGGAATTATCCAGGAAATCCTGACAGTTTTCATACTCGACTCCGCTAGCCGATTTTTCCATAACTCTTAGATCGCTTTTCCGATTGATGCCCCCTTTTAATACGTTGTAGTAGACACCATTAAGAAATTTTTATATAAGAACCATTACAATATTTATCACAAATTGTTGTCATCTTCAGAGTTTTTCGAGAGGTAGAAAAAATTGTTTCTGAGGCGTTTTTTTGTAAAACGTCTTGTAATAGGTTGGGCTCATGAAATACCTCAAATATCACTCTATAATGAATGTATAATAGTTTTTATGGTTCATGCTCAAGAATTTCATGTTTGGGATGTTCTGACCTAATATGCCTATAACCTCTCTACTTTTAAGGGAGGAATGACCAAAATCAGAGAGTTGGGCTTGTTATAGAAGGAACAAGAATTACTGTTGATTTTTATGTGGATAGTGTACCTTCCCATTCTGAAAACCATATGCTAGCTCCCCTTTGCGTAATTGTTGAGGATGATGCTCCTACTGACGTTGATTTGCAGAATGGTAGTGTAGCAGGGAATGTGCTAGTTGAGTATCCTAATGCAGGTATTACCGTTGATTCCTCTTTAGTAGAACCCTTCCAAGGTACTTACGTGATGGGTGATTCAACCTTCCATCGGTTTATGCTGATTTGTAATGATCTATCTCCCTCAGAGTGAAATTTGAATCGTCCTCAAAATGGGAAGAAGTTGTTGATGAAGATGAGAATTCTGATCTTGGCATTGTATGGATTTTTCGTCATATGGAAGCCGCATGGGTACGTGAAGTAGGTAGCGCCTTGATGAAGGGACAGGTACCGGAGTGAAGAGTATGGTACCAGAGTGAAAGGGACTGGTACATGAGTGAAATGACTCGTACCAGAGTGAAATTGACTGGTACCTGAGTGAAATGACTCGTACCAGAGTGAAAGGGTTTCCACGTAAAAAATAAAAATTTGAGAACGTGACAGCTGGCTTTGGCTTTTGTTATTGTTGTTGTAGAGTTTTATCTGGCACGTGGATCAGAGCTTGTCTTTTGGCTGGTTGGAGCTGGGAGGATGAGGCTGATGGTGAGCGTTCAATTCTTGACGCTTGCTGAGATGAGACCTCCCTCTTGACCCCTTTGTTTTTACATGACCTCATGAATGATTGGATGTTGTAGTGCTTACTGAACAGACGGCTGCTCCAACAGATATCTCTACGACTTTTGGACCTTGAATCGGCATATGTAGTCCCCAGGATATTCATCGTTCATCTGGAACAATCTTTTCAGATCTAAACATCTTTATCCCCCATTATAGATGGAGAATAACGAGAGATATATCCCCCATAGTGAAATGATCTTTTGGATGGTGAGAGGGTAAAAGGTTGGTGCAGATGAAGTGAGACTGGTCCCTCTTTGCCTTAAAATTGTAAAAGTCTTTCCGGGTCTTCATGGGCGACAAAGTTGGATGGTTGTCTCCTTGATTGTCCTCTTTGAATGCAGATCTCGTCATCATTTTAAATATTGATTTTGATACTATTGACGTTGGTAGGCTTGGAATCGTTGCTTGCTGCAACTAATGACGGGTCTATTCTGTGAAGAACTGTTCCGTTAGAGTTTTGAGGCAAGTGAGTACCTCTTTTGAGTGGTAGCCATGTCTTTTTGTGTTCTGGCAGGATTTTTTTTTTGTCTTTGCATCACATCAATAGTAACCTCCTGGAAAAGGAATACCTGCATGAGTAACCTCCTGGCAAAGGAATCCTTTGAACTTCTGGCGGTTAAGGAGGCCAATGTTGATGGATCGAGGATGAGTCTTTCTTGCCATGATTTCGTAGGAGTCTTTCTAGATCTTCACGGGTGATAAAATCGAGTTGTTGGTACTTTTGTGGTGGGCGGTCAGGAATGATATGAACTTCATCGTTCCTTTGAGTCTTTGACATACCGACGTCAGTGGTTGCTGTGAGGTTGGTCCTGGTTCGCTCCGCCAGGTGATGGCGTTATTCTTGGGAGAGTTGCTCTGTTAGGGTCTTGAGCCAAGCAAGTACTTCCTACTGAGTAGTGGCCACGTTCACATGCGTTTTGGCAAGGACCTCATGTCTCTTCATCAGATCCACTATGTTGAACGGATTTTGAGTATTCTCGGTATCTTCAACGGTCTTGTCACCGAGAGAAGGTGTATTTGTAGTATTTATAGTTGCATTGGTACGTGGAGGTTCAGTAGTAACATGGGTGTTTTCAGAAACACCACCAATAATGCTACCTAAACCGATTATAGGAGTTGTAACCGTTCCAGACCTAAGATCCACCATTTTGAATAACTGAAAATTAGCTTATGTAATTGAGAGGTTGATTTCCTTTTGTGGTCACCAATTGTTTTAGGGTGAAAACAAATATACTGCAAAATGGTACTTTCAAGTAGGTTCGAGAGATCAAGCTCGAACAGGACGAGCCTAAGCCAATATATGGTCATTCGCGTCCTGCTTCCTTTACAAAAATGGAAAGGATTTGGGAAGGTCTTAGGGGAGGGAAGCAAAAAAGGTTGAGAAAATATCAGTGTGATATGTAGTGTGTGAAGAAGAAAGTATTCTCTGCGAGGGATCGATAATTCGGTATGTTTTTCCAGACTGATTGTCTTGTCTGTCCTTGTTTTGTTTCGGATAGATGAGAATCATCTATTTATAGTTCAAAGGAGACATACTTCTTTCTTGTAAGTCATAGGAGTTAGGGAGAGGTGGAGAAGTCAATATTGTGGAGATTATAGTGGGGTGGTGCCCGAAAAGTAGGGAAGACCTGTCTGACTACTACTCTTCATCCTCTGAAGTGCTCTATAACCGCCACTACTTGTTACCTTCTTTTTCGTGGAGGTGGTGCCACCACCCATGATTTCCGTAGACCGCCAGAACAATACCCCAATGAGAATCCCCCCATGTTGTATTTGATATCTCGTGGAAATAGTGGAGTCATAAGCCATTATAGTTTTGATTAAGTCAAGTCAAGTCAAATGACTTCCTAAGTCAGTGAGAAAAGTTGTGCGACTCATTGGATTGATAGTCAGACTGATTAGTATAAAGCCTATGAAGTTTAATGGTCATGTACTTGCTCGAAAGTAACATGGCATATTTAATAGCTAAGTATTAGCTCAAAAGTGACTTATCGTAAGTCTAAAGGCAATTGAGGCCAAACGTTGTAGAGGGCTTCTTAAACAAGGAGCACTTCAATTAGTTAGCACTTCAATTAGTTAGCATTAGAGCCTTAAGGTCAATGTTCTTGTGGCTAAGTCGCTAAGTACATTCGTGCTAGACTAAGGGCGCATTGGCCATATGCATGATAGGCTAGAGATACTGAGGAGCTGAGACGCGGAGGCTAGCAGGTCCAAGCTAGGGACGTGTTAGAGCCAAAGGGGCATATGACGTTGGTCGGTTGTCAGCCAAGAAAAATTAATTCAAGTTCTTACTTCACTAATATAGATTAGAGTATAGTAATAAGAACAAGTCCGTTCCCACAGAGAGGCAGGTGATTGTTAATTACTTTCGATTACTTATGTAAACAGGGGGTTTTGGTTGTGATTATAACTAGATTATACTAAAACAAATAGATTAAAACGAATATCAGAGATAAACAACACTGGTTAGAGTGTTCATCTTCCATCTTCCAACATGTTATCAACTAAATCATACTCAACATTCATGCACTCTCAATATTAATAACCTTAAAGCATCCTATCGCAGGCTTACTCCGGCAAAACTCCTACTATCATCAAAGGCGCAAGAGCCACTCTTTGAAATCCTTTTCAACGAATAACTTGGCGCAAGAGCCACTCAAGTTTAACCCAATGAAAGCAATGGTATTTGTGAGTTGATGTTATTCTAAGCAATACGGCATAAGAGCCACACAGATTTAACCTAGGTCACGCTTCTACACATAGTTGCATGGTAACATCCCGTCATTAACAACTATGTTATGCTACTTGTAACAAGGATCTTTCGACAATTACAGATCTCAAACCCTAGTTTAAATATAGATGTCAATGCATGCTCATCTAATTCGCGACTTAAACAAACAAGCAATCCATCATACAAGGTGTTATAAACGGTAGAACATAAACGATATTGAAGAGATTATGAACATATGAGAATGAATACTTCAATTAATAAACATGTTTCCCAACTTCGGACTACATCTCTAACCAATAAAAAAGGTTTAGCTCATCATGGATTTCTCAAAATCCATGGAAAATAATAAAATAATAAATAAAACAAGTAAAGCAAACCCTAGAAATCGTGATCTTCAATCCGAACTCCAACTCCAAGCCCTAGCTATTGATCTCCTTGTGTTTTTCAAGTCTCCATAAGTATCCAAGATCCCTTTCTAGGGTTATGGAAGTCTTCTTATATAGTCTTCATCATATCTAGGTGTTCGAGTCCTAATGAGACCATGATACCTTGATTTGGAAGTCAAAAACGTGTCTTAGAAGTGGATCCCGTCGAGTCATAATCGGTAGTCAAGACACCCTCCTTATCTACCGATTGTAAGAGCTCAAAATATGACTTTCCTGTGTCCAAAACTTGCCATAGTCGGTAGATAACTATCCATAATCGGTAGATAACTATCCATAATCGGTAGATAACTTTGCCATAATCGGTAGGCTCGATTTGTGTGTTAACTACCGATTTTTGGAGCTCAAAAACGAAGTTTTCCTGTACCCGAACTGCTTATAATCGGTAGGCAATTTCCCTTGTTATCTCCCGATTGTGATGCTGAGTGTTTCATTATTTTCTTTCGGCTGTTTTGCTCATAACTTCCCCATACGGACTCCAAATGACCTTATTCTTTTTGCCTTGGCTTCATCTTCTAGTTCTCTTCAAAATAGTATTAAGAACTCCTAGATTTGAATGAGTTGAATTTGGTATTTGTCCCTTCTCCATTGGCAGAACTTAACCTTCTTGTTCATTTCGTGTCGTAATGAACTACTTTCTTCTTCTTTGGTTGAATACACTTCAAAAATCCTAAGAAACTCATAAAAATAAAAATAAAAGCATAATGATATGAAAACTAGCAAGAAATCAATGAATTAGAGTACCCAAATAATACAAATAATGCACCTATCAGACGTGCCAGGGCTAAGGCGTGAAAGAAGTCAAGGACGCTGAGGCTATCTAGGTACGCATAGGCCTTGGAGACGCATTATCCTTGGAAGCGACGTGCTAGAGAAGCTAGGATGCATCATCCTTGGGGACGCGCTAGAGAAGCTAGGGCGCATTGGAGCCAAGCGACGTGCTTGAACATGGTAGCGATGCATTGGCCTTGGACACGCTAGCCACTAGGGACGCGATAGGCTTTGCTAGGGGTGCATCAGTCTTTGGGGGTGTGCTAGCTATAGGTGTACTGGAGCATGTGACGCACTGGCTAGTGGCTAGTCATGAGAGGCGCTCTCGAAGACTCGTTGGCTAAGACACTTGGCCAAGAAGAGTTAGCGCTTTTGGTGCTAGGGTTAAGGTTAACATTTTTAGTGCTAGTGTTGAGGTGCCAAGGTTGTGATGTGCTAGCTAAGGCCTCGTTAGGCCAAGATATGCTAGCTAAGACCATTTTAGGTTAGTTGGCGCTTCTCAGGTGCTAGGGTTAGCGTCAGGGAAGTTAGCGCTTTTAGCGCTAATGTGGCTAACTGGTGCCAATGTGGTGCTAATCCAAATAACTAATGCTAACTTGACGCTAATATGAGAAAAAACTAGGGTTAGTCTAACTCAGAGGTTCAATGTGTCTTTTATGACATCGCTTTTTGATTGTGGCGCATCCGAGAGGAGTGGCACATAATTTATGGCTTATATTTAAGCAAAGTTCTATAGTAGCATATTTAAGCCCAGAAGAGCAATTTAAGACAAGTTCCTTACGAATGAAGCCTTAAGCTAAAGTATATTTTGGGGTTTAAGCATTAGTTATTCCCAGATTATGCGTGTAGCATTAAATTGATATTTTTTTAAATAAGAATTTAAGTATCGACATTGATATATGAATAACACTAGAGAAGACATCGGATACATAACAAGCTCTAGGAATAGCACTAGAGAAGACATTAAGCTCTAGGAATAGCACTAGAGAAAACTCAAGTTGCTTTATACTAGTGGGAAACCCATCTAGGAGCTTGAGACTTATTAAGTAGAGATTATAAACTACATTGTTAGCATAAAATGCATGTAGCCTTTTGTAGAGACAGTATCCTCAATTCGTCTGCGGAATACAACTAGGAATACAATATTTTGTATTCTTATGTGAAATCAGAAGTATGCGCACAAGTATGTGCGGATATTTCTATGTTCTTGCAACTAGGCAGAATGTCGATTTTACAATTCTGACCCTTGTCAAAAACTCCTCATCTACAGTCTCGGAATGTGTAATTTCTTCCGCTTGAAAAATAATTAATCAATACAACACCAAGTTAAAAGACTATATGAAAGAAATTAATAAATCAATTAAACCATTTATAAAGGACAATGACAAATTAAATAGAAAAATATAAGTTTCTTACATAATAATCTTGACTTCATCTTTAAACCCCGATAGAAAAACTAGCAACTCATTACAAGAAGAAAAGAAGAAGAAAACTAAAAATCCACAAACTATCTACTACTCGGACCAACCGTCCCCTCTGAATATCTCCCCATTTTATACTATTTGCGTTGTTTTATCATTTCGAAATAACCCATAATGAGCTCATCTATATCTGAGAGAATAATCTGGATTCCACAAGAATATCAATATGTTTCTAAAAAAGCAAAAATCTTTCCCATCTCTAGCTCATGAAAAAATCTGTCGTATTACTAGATGACCGCACACAATGAAAGGTCGATAAAAAAACTAAAAAATAAGACATGACGAAAGAAAAATAAATGATATATGTAAATAAAATGTACAAAGGTAAATCTGGCATTTTATGTCATGGAACACAAAATTTCACAAACCATATGACGTTCTACTTCACCTAAGCAAATAAAATGTACGAGAAATTTTAGTATTTTATAGTTCACTTAAAAAAACACTAAGAAATATAACAACATAGTGAAAAATCGGCCAATGAAAATAGAATGCTAAAGTTTAGATGAGTATTTAGTATATACAGTTATACGCAACAACATACGTAATAGAGATCAAATATAGGTACCTGGCAGTGTGAGCTCAATGTCATGGGTTCGCAACCTAGAAACTCATTTAGGTGAAAAAACTTACAAAAGTATAACTTTATTTTCTTTCCATTTTCTTCTACTAAAACCATAATATTTTTTCTCGCTCGCCAATTATGTTTTCATATGATATTTATTTTTATTTAGATTTTAGTGATCATAGGAAATTGTTTTTTCTCACTAAATATGTGGCTCGACCTAAAGAATTTGGCGCGGCCTCCAGCCGCTTTGGTGACGTTGATAATATTAGTCCATGACAAATTTAGAGATTTCAATATAATAAATTTGTTACAAACCGTTGTTTTGTTAATTAAGCCAATTGTGAAACCAGTAGCTGCAATTTCATAGCAAAATAACAACTAGAGCCTAATATATTCCAAGTCTCTTTAAATTCATTTTCACATAAAAACTTGAACATTAAACCATCCGAACAAACAAGGCAACAAGTAAGTCCGAACCTGTACCAACACGTGATGTGCTACTATCCATACGCGTGTGCAGATAATCCATTCCATCGGTCACTTCCCAATTTAGGTTATTTCACTTGTTTTTTTAACTTTAATTCCCGCTCTCTTTCAAATTCTCTGCACCACCTCCCTTCAATTCAGTATTTAACTCAAATTTTCAATCAGCGACATTGAAAATTCCAGGGTTTTATTTTCAAGGATGGAAACTTCAATATTATGTGAAATCCACACGTCTCTTCTTTATTCATCAACCTATACATTTAAAGAATTCTCTTCATTTTCTCAGTAAATCATGTATTGACAACACCACCTCTCTGATAAAAAAAGGCAACACCAACTCCATTAAAGAACGAAATCTTCTTCTTCTTTCACTAACTAACTCGGTGTTGGGTCGGATTTGTAGGCCTGCGAAGGATCCAGAGGAACCCGAATCCAGTTCTCCATCTTCTCCACCCGCGAATGACCCGGATTTGACCAGAAATCTCTGTACATGCTTTGTTTCTCTGTTCTTTTCCCGATAAGAATTTCTTCAAATCAACTTAATTTAGTAATTCAATCCATGGAATTTAAAACTCTTTTTTTTAATCAAATTAAGGTGTCAATTGCTGTATTTGAATCAATTTGATCGATTAGCAAACAATTGAGAAATTTAATTTTCTTGACTTTGATAACAAAATTGATCGATTCAGATCGATTCAATGGATTAATTGATGAACTTTAAACTGGTAATGTGTTACTTTGATTGTGATCGAAGGAAATTGGTAAACAATTTGTTTGATTATCTCATATTGTTTCTTAATTTATAAAATTGTAGAAACATAAATTTCAATTTTGGTTTCTCTGTACATGTAACGAACATAAACCTGTTTTTCATCGTATAAAAGGACTCCCTTCGGTCGGTCGTCCGAAAATGTAGAAACAAAAGGATCACATTCTGCAAATGATGATTGGCGCATGGTTAAGTATGTTATTCACGTGAGATGATGACTTGACTTCTGTATATGCTTAGATAACGAGTCTTCCCATACATATAAATGAGTTGAACGGCATAAACTCCAATGAACAAGGAAACATTATGTATGCTGATAGTATCCAATTTCATTAGTGCCAAGCATGTGCCTTCTTGTCTAGCACTCGTATCCACCGAGAGAAATAAAATTTACTTGTATTCACCCGTGAGAAATAAAATTTATTTGTTTCCCAAATATAATGAGACCACCCATATAATATATAATGCGCGGGTTAAAACCCCATTAGACATACTTCATACCAGTCCTTTCATACCACAAAAATTTTAGCCCAAATAAAATGAAACGAAAACTTTATTTAACCAAATTTGTCTAAATTATCTAAATTCGATCCAATAAAAATAAAAATTAACCCTATTCTTAATCTTTATTCTTTTTCACTACCAACACTATCAGCACCAACCGATACCAACCAGCCCTAGCCAACAACATCCCTAACACCGACCATCAACTAACAGCAGCACCAACCACCACCACCAACGAGCACTACCACCAACGAGCACCACTAACAACCACCAGGTCCACCACCAACGAGCACCACCAACCACCACCACCAACGAGCACTACCACCAACGAGCACCACTAACAACCACCAGGTCCACCACCAACGAGCACCACCACCAGCAACAACGAAAATCAGAACCAACACCAACCACCACCAACAACCAACACCACTGCCACCACCAACACCAACACCAGCACTATCCCACCACCACCAACCAGCAAACACCACCACCGACCAGCACTATATCATCAACACCACCAACATAAACCAGCAACACCACCATCAAAATCTTACCATATTACTAAAACATTGGTTTCAACGATAAAAACTAGGCAAAAAAATGATGAAACCAAATTTGGTTTCAACATAAAATTGTCACTTCACCAACACAACTTCAATGAAGAAACCAAATGCACAAAACTAAATAAACTAGGAAAAAATTTCACCACTAAAACTTTGGTTTCACGATAAAAAGTAGGTAAAAATCAGATGAAACCAAATTTGGTTTCAACAAAACTTACTGTTTTCACCAACACAAACATTGGTTTCGACATTGTTTATTTTTGTAAAATACATTGGTTTCAACGTTGTTTAGTTATCGTAAATTTTTCTGATACTTCACCAACACATACATTGGTTTCAACGTTGTTTAGTTTTTGTAAAATTTGATGAAACCAAATTTGGTTTCATCATTTTTCTGACATTTCACCAACACAAACATTGGTTTCAACGTTGTTTAGTTTTTGTAAAATTTGATGAAACCAAATTTAGTTTTATCATTTTTCTGACATTTAACCAACACAAACATTAATTTCAACATTGTTAGTTTTTATAAAATTTGATGAAACCAAATTCGGTTTCATCATTTTTATGACATTTCACCAAAACAAACGTTAATTTCGATAATGATGATGTATCATTATTTTTTGATGATGATTTTCGACGATGATGATCTGGAGGTGTTGATGGTGTTTGTAGAGAATATAAGGAGGAGGCGGTGGAGTCAGAGGTGTTGTTGATCAAAAATCAGAACATGTAGTGCGTTTGGTGGTGGTGTGGGAGAAAGAGAAGGAGATATTGGTGGTGTTGGTGGGGAAGGAGGAGGCGGAGTTGTTGTTGGTAGAAAATCTTGACATGGTGGCTGATTTGGTGGCGCAGGAGGTGTTGTCGTTGGTGGATCTGAACATAAAAATATAAGAAAAGAGAAGGAGGTGTTGGTGGGAGAGGAGGAAGAAGAGGCGGAGGTGTTGTTGGTGGCGGATTTGAAAATTGTAGAGGGTTTGGTGGTGGTGGAAATACTGTTGTTGTTGTTGGTGGTGGTGGCGTGGAGGAGAAGTCGATGGAAGAAGAAGAAGAAGAAATAAAAAAAAAAAAAAGGGAAGAAGAAAAAGTTATATAGAAAGGGTGGTTACGGTAATATTAAAAAATAAAAATGATAAAATTTATTTTTTAAATTTTTTTTGGGGTTTTTATATCAATTTTGTCCAATATGGAGTTTTTATGGATCCTAACTTATAGGTGGATTTTTTATCTACTTAGTTTGATCACCTTGGTGTTGTACTCTTTTTTATGAATATAATGTAATGGCTTAGTTCATAGTACACTACGTGTACATCAATTTTATTGGTGAATTAGTACACTCCGTTTTATATTAAGTCCGACCAACAACATCAACCTTTATTTCTAATATTTTTCTCCTAGCTTCCAATTAGTAGACAATCTCCAAATGCAGGTGCGCAAAAGAGTCCAAATAATTGGTATAAACCATTTTAGAGCCAAAATCGGGTTTTATCAACGTTCTGGCGAAGATCTATACCTTCAGATAAATTAGACAACAACCGGATTGGCTTCCCATTTCCAACTATTTTCACAGCAAAGTTAGGCATTCTATTCCATCAAGTTTTATTTACTAAAAATCGCAAAACTAACAAAAAATATCAAATATGCAAAAAATTAAGAACTAAATAAATATAAATTAAGATGTAAAAATGACGTGTTTACATACTCATCATCTACTTGACTAAAGTACCACAGTTGTGCTTAGGTACCAAGTCAAAATTGTTTTAAACACAATAGCTTGTGTTAGATAAATCTAGCCCTAGTCACCTTAATCCTTGCTTAAGGAGGCAACTAATGTGAATGGCGTGAAAAAAAATTCAATTTAGGGCTGGAAATGCTAAAAATAAGTTCGCAACACTTATAAGCATCTCAAACGATCAATGAACACTTCCCAACCTTAATTGTCAAAGGAGATGGCTCAAAACTGGATTTAAAGCGTTGCAAATGTTTTAGCCACGGTTCTTATCTGCCTTAGCTAGGATATTGCCACGATTATTATCCTCTTTAGCTAGGATATAACCACGATTCAGTCCTCTTAGCTTGAGATATGGACCTTGTCCGTCTTAGTCAGGCTATAAGCCTTGTCCGGCTTAGGCAAAATGACAATCCTTGTACGACTTAGTGATGTAATTTTAAAAGTGGTAAATAAAGATTCATTACTCAGACTTGTGAAGATTGATTTTAAATTTAATTTCTAAAACTAAAAGTATGAAAACTCAAATATTTTTTATAAGGTTGAGAGAAAACTGAGGCTAGGATTCCACTATTTTCCAATTTCAAAGTGATAATAATTTTAATCATGCAATTAAAACATTTTAATTTGATTCTAAATCATTGCAAAAATAGATTTTCAAAACAACAACTGTATAACAAAAGCATGGAGCATCTAGGGACCTAATCCGAGGCATGCACCATCTAACGGAATCACAATTGCTTAAAAAAAATCTTTTAAATCAATTTTCAACGAAGGCAATTAATCATAAATAAATTGCATAAATTAATTAAATATATACCACATAATTGTTGGAAAAGTAGCTTCCTCCATAGCCTCAAAGAAGAAGTTTAGCTCCTCATAGTAATGGCAAAATCCTCAAAAATCATTAATTATTACTCAAAAATTGCTTACAAGGAGAATATGATTGCACACAGTCGATTAGATACGACTATAAGTGTTGCTGGAAACACTTCAGCTCGTAACAGAAAGTACTTTGAATGACTATGCAACAGAAATTGAAGATTCGTTGCTGTAACGGCCGTTGCAAAATGTTCTGTGTTCTTCAAGCTTCTTCAATGGCGGACAGCAGCAGCAGTTTCAACTGTTCACTTTTTTCACGCTGTTCTCTTGATTCCGAGCAATTCTAAGCTTCCCCAATCTCCTCTCTCCCTCTGGACACCTCTAAGCTTCCTTTATATACTAATCAAAGCCTTAATCATCCTCAAAAACTTCCTTTAATTCCTTGCAGGATCACCGATCAACAATTTCCAAAAGAGAAAAGATTTTTCCTGATTTCCTTTTTCTTGCTCCGTTTAGTGATTCTATGATTAGAAGAATATTTAGATCTTTCTTCTTTTCTTCTTATTACCCAAATAACTTGATTTCCTAAAACAACTTTGAGAAGATTTCCAAAATTAAAGCTTGTTTCCATATTCAAGCTATTTCCTTTACGTGAGAATTGTTCCCGCCAATTTTTTCATTTGAAATTTGGGGTGTGGTTGCCTTTAACCAAAGTGTGGGTGCCTTAATCCAAGTTGAGGGTGCCTTTAACATTTCTCCAAAAATACCTAAAAAGCAATAAAAAACCATAATAAGTACAAAATCGAATACTAACAATATATAAAATTGAGATCAAGTCGGACACAAAAATCAAACTATCAAATACCCCCAAACTTATTATTTGCTAGTCCTCGAGCAAATCTAATCTAGAAAATAAAATCCTAACTCACTTTCGCAGGAATCGCGACTATATTTAGCATATGTAATAATCCATTAAACCCCTAGGTGTCCCTAGTGGACGAGTTTTGTCTCGTGAGGGCTTACAAGAGGTATACCCACAAGACCTTTACTCCAGATTTTAGCGACTCATGAAAAATTAAGGATAAACATTAAACAAGCTATTTAGTTGGCTTACTCAATTATTCGGCTATGGGAATCATTACCCTATATGAGTCCAATTGTTGTACACGAGTGTTTACTCAAGCATACTAAAATTCATATATAAGACAACAGAGCTCTACTCAGATAATCGTTTAACCACAAGTCTCAGAATCTATCACAGTTCAATCACATGAAAAGATTTAGAAGATCAACATGGAAAACATGAAGGTTGCACGTGTTGACTAAGGTTACGGTGTTTCCCATATCTGTCTGAAGGTCATTACCAGGATGACACCTAATGAATTTGAGATACGCAACCACTATTCTTAAATTTTATACTAATATCAATTCAACTGGTCTATACTCGAGTTCCCATGGATCATGCATTCCACGCTTGCTTAGGCGACGGAGACAGGGAGAACCCACACAAATTTCTAATAATAATAACTTTTTTTTTTTCATATATATATATATATATTTTTTATTTTTTTCATAATAATGGGGCTTGATCTCAAAACACTTTATTTCATCCTGACGCCGATAACAATTTGATGCTGGGCCCCACCAAATCACTTAGAGAAACACAAATTTGTAAAAATAAAAACAGAAAGTGATATGGTAGTGATAGACTCTGAGATGTGGTGACAATTATCATGTTATTTCTAACACCTGTACTCTGTCCTTTTATGAATAGACCCTTTCACTGGGGACACCAATTCCTATAGAAAAAGAGCTAAGTTTCCATCTACCTAGAATGGTTAGTGTCACCCTGAAGTGTTCACAAGTTTCTAAATTCTAGAGCTTTATTATTTCACTAAAAAGTTTCCCCCTTACCCCCAAACTTAAATTAAACAGTGTCCTCAATGTTTCTAAATATGAATGATTAAGAGCATGAACAAGGAGAAACTGTTATCAATTGAAAAGAGCTAAGGAAAGATATTACCGTGTTTCTTGAGCATGGGTTACCTCCCAAGAAGTGCTAAGTTTAAAGTCTTCAGCCAGACTTAGAAAGAATTAGTCACCTCATAAAATCATATAGCAATAGTCGGAACAACTGTGGGTCATCTGAATCAAATAGGGCTACCCAAAATAGAAGAAAACTGCAACATGCCAAGAAAATGAACAAACCGAGCACACCCTTATTTAGTTTTCTGTTTACGACAACTACTTCTAGCTGTGGTTCAGGTTCAGGCTCTATAACAGGGTCTAGATAAAATATTTTCATGGCCTGGATTTCTTCATAGAAGGGATCAAAAGAATCAGGTTGTAGAGTCTGGAATAACTCAATGAGGATATGTCTATGCATAAATATACGTATAACATTTGAGATAAAACAGGAAACCCTAGTTTTATCCTAATGAAACAACGCTCATATCGCAAATCAAGGATGTGTTTACTATGACAAGGAAGTAGAGCGAATGTGGGTATATTCTCGCGTTAAAAAAAACTAATCTTTCTGACTATGACTAATTATGCTAGATGGACGACTCTGGAAGTAACGAGAGGGCAATAATACGACAACCAAGCCTCACATGAATAAAAAGCATACATACTTGATGTTAATGCTAGCTACTGGTTGATATTGAATCTTTAATAACTTCACAGACGAAGTAGAGGAAACAAAAAGACAAGCTCGCCTCACAAGAAGGAAATAACGCTGCCAACAAAAACTAAAAAAAATAAAACAGTTCACGTGAATAATTATTCACGTTTAAAAAAAAAAAAGTTTCGGTCCAAACCCTAACTTACTAGAGTATCGTGGTTGATGGTAAAGTTGATACTTTTGTGCAAATAGAAAGGATTAACAAGGTCTGCAAAAACTAGGGTTTCAAGAGGTTATTGGTTCAAACAAACTTATGAGAAGCTAGAAAAATAATAAAATTAATTGGGAGTTGTATACTTATGTAAAAGAGATAAGACAGATCTTATCTTATTATTTTTAGTACCTAAAAATTGCTCCTAGGCAAAACAAATGCACCGCTGTGGTACTTTATTTAGATTCAGAAATCAAAATCGTACATGACAAGCCTAAACCAAGAAAATAGCCGTTCCGTCCTGCTTCGGTCATAAGGAGAGAAGATGGGTTGATCTTAGGAGAGGGAAGTAAAGAAATTTGAGGAAATTGTAGTGGTATTGAATTGTGTGTAAATGTGTGAACTATGAAGAACAATAGAGCTTGTGAGAATGATCAACTTGTTCTGTTTTCTGAATAGGCTAAGTATCCTGTTTATAGTAATTGGGAATACACGTTGCTTTCCTCGTAAGTAGTGGAGGTAGTGAAGGGATGGAGATATAGAGATTGTGGAGGTAATAGTATAGCCACGCCTTCCATGTTTAGGAAGTTTCTGGAAACTTCTAAACCATTACTCCTCCATCTCCTCAAATGTCGTAACCGTCACCACTACTTATTTCTTTCCCATCATGGGGTGTTGCCACGCTGCATGTTGCTATAACCACCAGACCCATGTAACATGTTTTGATTTCTCGTAGGAGTTAGTGGACTTATGGACTAAAGGCACGTGAGTAATTGAGAATTTTTTGTGAGGTAATGCTACCAATAAACTTGTTCCAACGAAGCATTGCAAGGGCATGTTTGTAGCATGTTTACAACATACAAGTTGTGCTAGCAATAATGGTGCATGCGAGTGTTATAGGAGTGATTGAGATTTTTGCTAGCCATGCTAGCGTCGTGGCTACGAGCTAGGTGATGACGCTAGCAGCGAAGGATGACGCTGGCACGAGCAGGCGAGGATGGCGCTACAACAAGAGGTAAGGATGGTGCTAGGGATGGTGCTTCTGGTACCACTTGCGTTGGAATTATCGCTGGTGCTAGCACATGCACTGCTGGCATTGGCGTTGATGTAGGCGCTAATGATAGATGGTGTTGACACGTTAGCGTTGAGAGCATGTCTAAGGATTTCTAGGGTTGGTACTTGCTAGTGCCGCGACCATAGTCTATGCGCCGCTAGCGTTGGCACTTGTTAATGCCATGGCCATAACCATGACCTGCTTAGGGATTCTCAGTCATATGAGATTTATTGTTGGCATTATGCTTGGCTTTTATGCAGTGCATACAAAATATATTCAAGGAATTCAATCGTGGAAGTTTTACGACTTGAGATAATGTTCGACCCGACTCTGCATTTAGATGGTATGAATCTAATCTGCGTTTTCATTCAGAGATGACATAACATTCATTCTGAATGTTCATAATTTTACATAATCATCGTGTTCTGATTAATGCGGATAGTTTGCATGGACGCACATGAAATAACGAGGGTTTAGCCGAGTAAATCCCTGAAATTTCTGAGGCGCATGCATATATAAAAGAGCAACATGATTGATATATCCATGGACTCAATATGCATTCTCAATTATCTTGCAGAATATAAGACATATATACATATCCATAATTCTGACGTCGGGTCAAAGATTTTATTATATTTCTGCAACCAAGCAGGGTGATTTTACAATTCATGCCCTTGTCAAAACCCACCATGTACAGTTATCAATATTTGGTTGGTGCTATGATGGTTGAGTAGAAGATAACAATATGAAGATGAGAAGGGAGTTTTTCTTTGATCAGTATGAAAGAAGGGAGGAGCAAAGCTTCCTTTTTATATCAAATAATTACTTCGAGTTTGAAAAGGGAATGTATTGCCTCTAGTCCGTCCATCCAAACATGGCATCATGCTTGTCCACCTACTACCAAGCCTGCCTTGTCCCCCTTCAAACTTTTCCGACCAACTTCGTCTCCTGGCTTTCCCGTCCACCAACTCCACTAAACTTGTTCGTTCAACAACTCTAGATTATCCGCCCTAGTTTCAGTCAAGGCTTTTCTTACATCCTTTGCTCCATCTTGTCCGCACCAGCTCCATCCAAGGCTTGTCTGTCCAATAGTTCCTAACAAGCTTATCCGCATTAGCTTCGAGCTATAATTAGCTGACCAATTTCAAATCTTGTTCTTGTCTTTTAACCATGGGTCTTTACTTATCTATCCAGGATGACTTCCTAGATTACTTATTCGAAGTTCAAGCCAATTACTACTCTTTTGGTAATATCTAACCATTAAACTATAAGAGTCATATTTCTTTTTATTTCATCTGATGGACCACCATCTAGTGCTTACCACGCAATATTACTCGTTCTGTTCTAAGAAGGGGACTTAATGTAGATGCATGGTAGGTTTTTATCAAGGGTAAAATAGTAAAATTATGTCTCAGACCCGGGTCCGAGAAATATTATACCTCAGAATTCTTCAAATAATTTTTAGGCAGGTGCTCATCTCTATCCTCTTTTAGGTGCTCATCCATGTCCCCTCTTTATATGTATGGACAGCTACATATACTGAATGAATCAACATTCATTACTATACGAAATCATCAGAATAACACTGGTGCTTACTACGACTTTCCAAGATATTATATGATTTTTACATAAAATCTTAAGCTCCTAGATGGATTGCCCACTAGTATAGAGAAATTTGAGTATTATCTGGATGCTATATTCCGCAGCTGAATTCCAAAAATTACCTTTATGTCAAAGTTCATGCTGAACTGAACAATTTCGAATCACTAAATACCTATATGGCTTTATATAGAAGATTACATACGAATCTACTTGACTAAAGTACCACAGTTGTGCTTAAATACCATGTTGAAATTGTGCTAACCAAAATATCATAGCTTCTACTAGATAAATCTAGCCCTAGTCACCTTAATCTTTGCTTAAGGAGGTAACTAATGTGAATAGCGTGAAAAGAATTCAATTTAGGGATTTGGAGACGCTAAAAATAAGTTCGCAACACTTATAAGCATCTCAAACGACCAATGAACATTTTCCAACCCTAATTGTCAAAGGAGACGACTTAAAACTGGATTTGAAGAGTTGAAAATATTTTAGCCACATTCTTATCCTCCTTAGCTAAGATATAGCCACGATTTTAATCCGTCTTAGATAGGATATAATCACGGTTCTTATCCTTCTTAGCTAGGCTATAGCCACGATTCCTGTCTGTCTTATCTTGAGATACAAACATTGTCCATCTTAGTCGGGCTATAGGCCTTGTCCGTCTTAGGAAAAATAACAATCCTTATACGGCTTAGGTAAGGTACAATCCTTATCCATCTTACCCTTAGCACAATGCTTGTGCGTCTTAGGCATTAACTCCACATCTAATGCGTCTTAGTCATTAGCTTCATAATTAATGCCTCTTAGCATTTTCTTCTAAGCTAATCCGTCTTAGGCATTAACACCTAATGCTTGTCTATCTAAGCTTTCTTCACATATATAAGTTCCAAAATCCTAGCTTGCTTATCAAAGGCCATACTATGCCCCACTCACATAAATACACTTATGCTCATCATGCTGCACTTGTTTCTGCAAAACAAGCATGTCAATGCAAATTGACCTAGTCGAACACGGTGTTCTTCAACAATAAAATAAATGCATATATTATTGGTCTTTCTAGACTCATCAGGTCATTCAAGCAGGACAAGTCCTTAGTAAAAAAACTAAGAAAGTCTCATTCTATTTATTATTAATAATGCTTAAACTTAACATTAATAATGCTTAAATGCTACAAATTAAACAAGACATCAAATGTCACAAATAAGGGGATATTCATTAGGGTGTTGGTATGGTGGTCTACGGCATGTGGTCCAGTAGTGCATCCACAAAAGGGAAAAACTATGGAAAGTTCGATCAACAGTTGAGTAGAGAAGTGGTAGGTTAAGCAACCATCCATTCAATCTTAAACAGAGTGGGGAACAGTTATCAGCACTTTCTTCACCTTCTCCACTCCACCACTACTAAACCATCGACGCTTTCTTCTAGAGAGGAGGTCAGGTGAACGGTTACAATAGCTATGATATAAATAGATTTTCTATCTATTGAACAGACAAGTCTAAGTCTAACACAGAACAACATCGAACAAATCGATCATTCAACCTTCTCACATACAAAGAATTTTTCATAGTTATTCACACCTATTACATCCCACAAAGTCTGATACTCTGACCTTAATCTTTCTCTCTCTTCCTTCCCTAAGACCAACCATTTTCTTTCTCCTTTGTGACTGAAGTAAGACTGGAAGGGCTATTGCTTGGTTTAGGCCAAGATTATACAGATTGATCTCTCTAATATAAAGAAACTACTTCAACAATACAAGTGTTTAAGAATTAAACGAATTATCACCTGCTCACCCCACTTTTCCTAAATTAGCCTTCAAATTCGTTTTCCCTGCAAACAACTATTTCCTCTATTTTTTTCTTATGATAGTTTGGTCATATTCTTCTTTTTTATGATAATTTGGTCTTTACTTAGTCGTCACGTCTTATATGAGAATGTGAAAACATCGGTCAAAAATGTTTGGAATATCCAGTCTGAAAGGAGATGGTTATGTGGTCACGTGGGTCATAGGGATCTCTGAAAGAGGTTTTTTTTTTGTGTTACCCCCTGGATAATATGTTAATTTATATTACCTCCCCTATTAATTAATAATAGGTGAAACCTCCCTTCTGTTAATTTCGTTGTGACATCCCAATTAAGTGAGCACGTGCAGAACACGTGGTGACAATTAAAAAATATTGAATATTTAAATCCAAAAATACCCTTTAGACAAATTGTAAGCTGGACATGTGTTATAGAATGAGCGATTTAATCTTACGGTCCCAAACAGTTAAACAGATGGACGGTTAGAAATAAATCAACGGTTATAAATAAACACTTGTTATCATAAAAAAACAAGAAAAAAAAACGAGATATCCATTTTTTCTTCTCCATCGTCGTCCAAACCTAAGTAAGTCTGTGTAATTAGAGTCGATATATATTGGGTTCACCCACCTAAACCAGTATACACTACAGATCTATAACCATTATACAAAAAAAATTTGACATCTATCATTCACAACAAAAGCAAAAGAAAAAAACTATTAATATTAGAACCCCAGAGCTTATAAGTTGGAGATCTAATTGTCCCCTTCTCTGATCAAAATCCAGTTTGGTTAGTGTTGGTTCAATTCGTTCAGTTATTATGGTAAAGCTTCAATTATTGGTTTAATTTTGTGTAAAATCCATAATTTCGTTTCAGTTGCATTAGAACTTAGTAAATGTTGAAACTTTATCTTCCAAGAAGATCAGATTACTAAATTGAGCCCATTTTAACTCCCTGATGTTGTATCTGATTCATAGGATAGGATTAGGATAGGCTTTTGCATAAGTATATATATGTTAGAATTTCAAGTGATACATTACCCGGATGTCTTATGTAACAGATTGATTCAATGTTGAATATTATTGATTTTCTTTTTATATGTCACAAAGAATAAGCATGTTGAGTCTTCCATTGGATATCATATTAAATTTTCTTGATCGACTACCGGTTGAGTCTTCTGTTCATTTAAAAAAAAAATTGGAAGAAAAGGAAATAGTTAGACACGATTTTATTTGGTGATTGTATATGATTGGTGACGGTGATTATGGACACCAAGATTGATTGAGATGGTATTTTGGGTCACCTTTACCAAGTCTATTTTTGTGTCTTCCAAGAAAATATGGTATATGGAAACTTGGACGGAAACGGAGAAGAAGAAAAAGATATCTCAACTTTATTTTTATTTTTTATTTTCTTTGTGACAACACGTGTTTATTTGTAACCATTGATTATTTTCTAGCCATCCATCCGTTCAATTATTTGGGACCATAAGATTAAATCGCTTATCTTATGACACATGTCCAATTTTAAATTTTTTCAAAGGGTATTTTTGGATTTTAATTATTTTATACTTTTTATTTGTCACCACGTGTCCTGCACCTGCTCACTTAACTGGGATGTCACTGTGGAACCAACAGAAGGGAGGTTTTACCTATTTTTAAATTAATAGGGGAAAATGCAAATTAGCACATTATCCAGGGGTAACACAAAATCCCCCTTGATAGTATAAGATTCCGGATCCAATACATTTTGCAACTTTTTTTAAATGTATTTGGTGTCTTTGAGAAGAATTAAAAAGAAGTTGCACAACATATCGGATCCGAAATCTAAAGTGAAGAGACAATATTTTGGGAATGCTATGTGATAGACAATATTTAGAGCCCCAACCCAATCCAGGAGGTGTCAATGAAATGGCGACGGGTGAGAAATCATCAAGTCACGTGAATGCAGTCACAACCCTCAGGAATTGTAAATTGGTGGACAACGGGGTAACTGGGCCTGATAGTGGACATACTGTAGTTCACCCTGACCCAATAGCCGAAGAGACTGATAAAGTCTCTGATGAGCCTGAGGAAACCCCTCGGGCCACCGATTTTATGCCTAAAACCCCTTATCCAAGGTTGTTAGCACCTACTAGGAAGGATCCCATCTTAGAAACTGTACACATGATAGAGACCCTAGTTCAGGAGACATTACCAAACACTTTGATAGAAGACTCATTAGAGAAATGTCGAGCCCACTTTGGATTAGATTTTCATGAGTTGGACTTTAAGCATGATCCACCAGATACCCTGATAAGTAGTGAGTTAGGCCCATCAGAAGAGGAATCCAACCCGTCTAGTGAGATGGAGCATAGGCCCAACCCATTAGAAGATCAATTTGAAAAATGCCTAACCAACTACAGATTTAATGGCGATAATGATAGGGTTAGTGATGAGGTGCATACTTTGTTAGGCTTTGCACCACCGGATTGTAATTTAGAAGAAGCAGTTGACTATTTTCGAGAATCTGACGATCCGGAAATGAGGGAAATTGTTATAAGTCTATCTAGAGACACTGAAAACTCTAAGTTTGGGGGTGACTATCATTCTCCATGTGCTATATCATTAACTCTTAAGAAGGTCCCTAGCTTGGGACCTGACATAGGCACGGCTGCAATTTTACGAGATCATCCTCCAGTTAGATTTACCAATCCTCAGTTGCCAGAAACCCATCCTCTGGTCGATGTGGTTTACCTAGATAGGGATCAAGGTGTACACAGATCGTTTATCCTCTTAGCTTGCTGCAGTTTACTTCTACCATGGGGCACACTATTTGATTCAGATGACCCACAATGATTATTGCTATATGATTTAAGGGGGTGATTAATTCTTTTCTAGTCTGGCTGAAGACTTTAAACTTAGCACTTCTTGGGAGGTAACCCATGCTCAGGCATTCTTTTCTATCTTTCTGACTCCCTTACTTTTACTCTTTTGGTATTGTTCTATACTTAGAAACATTGAGGACACTGTTTAATTTAAGTTTGGGGGTATTGGGAGACTTTTTAGGTTTAATAAGATTTGGAATTTAGAAGCATGTGAACAATTCAGGGTGACACTAACCACTCTAGGTAGATAGAAACTTAGCCATTTTGCTATAAGGATTGGTGTGCCCAGCTAGATGGTCTATTCATAAAGGAGACAGAGTTCAGGTGTTAGAAATAACATGATAGTTATCACCACCATATCACGTTCTGTTTTATTATTTGCAATTTCGTGTTTCTCTGAGAGTATTGGTGGGTCCTAGCATCGACGTGTTAATTAGCGCTGGAATGACATTTAGTGTGTTGAGATCATGCCCCAGTATGAATAATATGTTATTGTCTTAGAGTTATGTGTGTGATCCCCCTGTCTCCGTCGCCTAAGCAAGCGTGGAACGCAGGATCCATGGGAACACACATATATTAGGAGTCAAAAAAAAAAAAAAAAAAAAAAAAAAAA
>JAJJMC010033901.1:110809-160636 GCA_023531435.1 Papaver californicum | reverse complement strand
TAAAAAAAAAAAAAAGAAGAAAATAAGTTAGAAAAAAAATTGAGAAAAAAATAGTATTTGGTATTTTCAAGTTCTCCCTGTCTCCGTCGCCTAAGCAAGCGTGGAACGCAGGATCCATGGGAACTTGTAAATATTTTAGTTAGTAGTAACTGTTGAAAATAAATGGGGAGTATCTCGACACACTAGGTTTCATCTCGGTACTGACCTTCAGACAGATATGGGAAACACCGTCCGCCTCAGTCAACATTTGCGACCTTCTACAGTCTACTTTCATCTTCTAAGTCTTTTCATGTGATGTGTGGATAGATAACTATCTGAGTAGAAATCTGTTGTCTTAGATATGAATTTTAGTATGCTTGAGTTAACACTCGTGTACAGTGATTGGATCCATAAAGGGTAATGGTCCCTATAGACGAATAGCTAAGTAGCCAACTAACTAGCTTGTTTAGTGTCTATCCTTAATCGTTCACGTGTTGCTAAGATCTAGATCCAGGTTTTGTGGGTATACCTCTTGTAAACTCTCACGAGACAAAACTCGTCCACTAGGGACACCTAGGGGTTTAACGGCTTGCTGCATATGCTAAATGTAGTCGCGATTCCTGCGAAAGTGAGTTAGGATTTTATTTTACTTTATTTTTAGAGTAGTTTGCTCGAGGACTAGCAAAATAGTAAGTTTGGGGGTATTTGATAGACACATTTTAGTGTCTAAATTACACCTTAATTTCTAGTAAGTTAGTATTCGATTCTGTGTCTATTACGTGTTTTTATGCTTTTGTAGGTACATTAGAAGAATAAAGATTTGTGGAAAAATTGGCTCAAAAAGTGTTCAAAGCACCCGGAAATATGGATCAAGGCACCTACACTTTGGATTGGGGCACCCTTGGATCGGGCTGAGCTGGATCGGGTCAACCCAGCGAGCCAGCGAGTCAACCCAGCGAGCCAGCGAGTTAACCCAGGATCGGCCGATCCAACTCATCGGGAAAGTCCTGTTTCAAACAGGAATGGATTTGGTTGCGATTTTTGGGTTGTTTTCGGCAATTGAAGATGACCCATTGCAATTAGAGTTGGAAGAAATCGAAAGACATCAAGAAATCCCGTGAAATCAGCTCGAGAAACCCATTTCTGGCCGGAATCAGGACTCGGTTCCTGTTTGGATTGGGATTGAAGAATTGGAGTGATTCGAGAGAGTTCTATTAGGTTTAGAACTCTCTCTAGGGTTTGTGAAGTCTATAAATACCAAAAGAATCGAAGAAAAACATATACAGAAGCCTAGGGAGCAATTCAGAGAAAATCCGGTGAAGTTCCGGTGCCGCCGGTGACCTGCTGGTGCTCCGGCCGGCGTGTTCTTCATCCACCATCACCGAAGAAGACGACTCAGTAACATTTATAAGTGTTGATGTTCCACTGTTGCAGCTCTGCTCCTGTTGCGTTAAGTTTTGAAGGTTCTGTTGCTTAAAGCTCTTTGTAACAGCTGAACCCTGTTCTGTGACACTTATATACGTATCTGTTCAGCTGTTGCACTATTCTTTAACCTTGTAATCAATATTTTGTGCAATGAAATCAACTTTTGAGCAAGTTTTCTTCACCATGGGGTAAGTTTATTTACTGGGATGATGGATAAGGTATTTTTCTCAATTTTATGTGATTTAATTATTTTCTAATAATTATTTATAATTCTTTTATTATTATTTGCATGGATTTAAATTAGAAAAAAATGTTTTTATTAAATAGTTGTGTTCTCTTTTGATGGGTCATGCTTAGTTAATTACTCTTGATGTCTCATGCTTAGGATTTACAATTATTCTTTTAGGAAACATATTTTTGGCAAACTTGAATTAAATTGTTAAAAAGAATTACATGATTAATCACATAGATTGTTAGAATTACCTGATTCCTGACTCCTGGTATTTTCCATATTTTCTAAAAATCATCTCTAGTGTATTTTCCTGATTTTTATTAGTTTAGGTTAAGTCCAATATTTTCTAAAATCATTACCTTCACAAGTTCGAGAATCGAACCTCTTTTTACCACTATACAAAATCACATCAATTTTTGGCGCCGCTGCCGGGGACTTGTTTTTAGGTTTGGGTTTTAGATTTATTTTTAGGTTTTTTTTTTTTTTTTTTTTACTTTGTTCTATTTTACGTTTGTTTTGGTATTTTTCCTTTTTACTACAGGTTCGATTTTGGATCGAAAAGAGATTACGCCCAAGTTTTGGAGTTAAATCTAAAGACTTGGAATTAAAAAAGGGAAAAGCTTAAAGAACGAAAAAGAAGATCGAAGATTTTTTTTTTTTTTTTTTTTTTAATTAGATTTTTAGTTTATTTTAATTAGTTTTAATTAGTTTAGAAAATTGTATTAGGGTTTTTATTAATTCTGTAATTTTTATTTTATTTTTGGACACTTTTGGACATTTTTAAACCCTACGGAAGGGTAATTTTGAATATCAAACTGTGTGCAGGGACGGACGACAATTACGATATTAGTTATCTGCTATATGCATTACAAAAGAGATCTAAAAAGAGGTAGAGAATGTACAAGCTCTTAGTTATCTGCTCAAGCAGATTAAGTTAAATAATATTTCTGACCATAAAATAAATAAAGATTTCAAAAGGGTATATCTTAAGTATATAGAAGCGGATAGTGATTATAAGTATGATGATTTATGAAAGGATGGAAGTAACCATAACAATGAAAGTGTTGGAAAATGCAAAACAAATGATTTTGTATTGCCTAAATTAACTAGTGGTGAAAATACCATTTACACTAGAAGATATGGGACAAGATTCAAGCGATGAAGATCTTTTAGGGTGAAAACAAATATACTGCAAAATGGTACTTTCAAGTGGTTTTGAGAGATCAAGCTCGAACAGAACGAGCCTAAACCAAGAAACAACCATTCACATCCTGCTTCGATTATAAAAATGGAAGGATTATGGTAGGTCTTAGGGGTGGGTGGGGGTGGAAGCAAAAAATATTGAGAAATACCAGTAGTATGTGAAGAAGAATGAATTCTCCGTAAAGGAATCGCTAATTCTATAAGTTTTGGTTTCTTCAGACTGATTGTGTGGTTGTCTCGTTCTGTCTTGTTTTGAATAGATGAGAATCATCTATTTATAGTTTGAAGAGGACACGCTGATATTCTCGTAAGTCGTAGAAGTTAGGAAGAGGTAGGAAGTGATGATTGTAGAGATTTTAGTGGGGCGGTTCCCATAAAGTAGGAAAGACCTGTCTGACCATTACTCCTCATCCTCTCAACTGCTCTGTAACCGTTCACTTCTTGTAACCTTCTTGTTCGTGGGGGTTGTGTCACCACCCACAATGCCGTAGACTGCCATACCAATACCCCAATGAGAATTCCCCCATGTTGTATTTGATATCTCGTGAAAATAGTGGAGTTATAAACCACTATGGTTTTGATTAAGTCAAGTCAAGTCAAATGACCTGCTAGTTAGTGAGGTAAGTTGTGCGACTCACTTGATTGATAGCCAGACTGATTATTATCGAGTCTGGGAATTTTAGTGGTCATGTACTTTTTTGAAAGTAACATGGCATATTTAATGGCTAAATATTATATTAGAAGCGACTTAATGTAGGACCTATATTGAGAAGAAATTCATATTTTTGAGGAAAGTAGCTAGAAAAGCCAAACTAGCTAATTAGCGCAAATAAGAAGGTACTAACTCTCTTAACCTAAAAGGATAGTGTGCTAATCAGGAGTAAGAACAATATGCACAACTTTTGGTCAATATTAATTGTACTAGCGCTAGGAAGCTAAAGAAGGTTTGAAATTAGCACTGAGGTTTTAACACAAATATACTTGTAGCTAAGTCGCTAAGTATGGCTAAGGACGCGCTAGCCCTAGAGGCGCATTGGGTCTTGCTAGGAACACATTGGATCTAGGGAAAGGGCATCATAGGGATAGGGCAAGGGCGTCACGTCCAAGAGCCTCACGACCAAGAGCGTCACGAGCCAAGGGTTAGCGCTTTTTTCGCTAGAGTTCAGGTGCCAAGATGACAATACATGGGATAAGGCTTTATTAGGATAAAATGTACTAGCTAAGACCATTTTTAGCGTTAACTGTGGCTAACTAGTGCCAACGCGATACTAAGCCGAATGGCTAGTGTTATCTTGGCGTTAATATGAGAAAAAAAAATAGGATTAGCCTAATTGAGAGGTTCAATACATCTTTTATGTCATTGCTTCTTAGTTTTGGCGCATCACATAGGAGTTACGTATTATTTGTGGCTTATATTTAAGCAAAGTGCTAAAGTAGTATATTTATGCTCAGAAGACCAATTTGAGTAGCATTCGTTGCGAATGCAGCGTTAAGCTAAAGTGTTGTTTTGGGGTTTAAGGATTAGTGATAAACACATTTTTATGTCTTATTTGTCCTTCATTCTCTACTTTGTTAGCACTTATTTTGTACTTATTATGGGTTTTTATGTTTTTGTAGGTATTTTTGGGAAATAAATATTTGTGGAAAAATCGGCTCAAAAAGTGATAAAAGCACCCCGAATTTTTTTTCTAAAGACACCTACACTAGTTGATAAAGGCACCCGTAGATTAGATAGGACACCCCTTCCTCTTTGTTCAAAAAAGAGAAAATGGCGGGAAATAAACTTCTCAGCTGCGAATTATTTGGGAAAGATTTTGTCGATGATTTGCTGGATTTTTTCAAGTTTGATTTGGTATGAGTTGTTATGACACAACATGATTGCTACATATGTTGGAATTGAGAGAAAATAAGAGTTTTCAATAAAAAGGATAGGAGAAAGTTTCAGAATTTTCTGATAAAGGTTTGGGAAGTTACGTGGGGTTTGGAAGGTGGTATCGAGCTATCTACATGAAGAAACAACTCCAACACGTCAAATGGCGAGTTTAACGCCGTGAATAATGGTTGGAAACCCATGTTACAGGTGGAAAAAGAATTGGTTTTGGATTTAGATTATCATGAGTTTTAATTGGGATTTGGATAGAAGCGAGAGTCCTGATCGATTAAGAAAGACAAATTAGGTTTTACTATACCTATAAAAGCAAACAGATGGAGGAAAAACCGGGGGGGGGGGGGCTCTCAGGAACAATTTCTCTCTGCTGCTGCGAGAAAGAAGACGAAGAAGAGGGAACCGTCGTTCTTCTGTGACGGTTCCTTCAACTGGACAACAACGTTTATCTTCATTAACAACGTTTATCTTCATCTATAACACTAAGCAGTTGCAACAGTTAATCTGTAATGCCTATACAACGTTGCAGATTCCCTGTTTTATTATTTTTAGCTTCTTTTGTTCTTCTCAAGCCCTTTTGAGCTATGTACCAATTTTTTGAGGGTGTTTTGAGCATGATGAGATAAACCCAACCACTGGGACAATGGAGGAAGCCATATTTCATGAATGAATGGTAACTTTTTTTTGATTTTTAATGACTTTTGCATTGATTTTTAATTGATTTATGATTTTTCTTAATTAGTTGGTTTTTTTTTATGGTGTATGCTGGGACTTAAGAGCTTTTGATGCGCCATGCTTATGATTTACAGTTAATGTTTTAGAAATATACTTTTGGCAAAGAAATATAGTCAATAAAAGAGCTATAATTGTTAAAGAATCATTGTAGAAATCAATAAGAAGTGATTTTGGTGGAATCCTGAGTTCCAGTTCTTCCCAACATTGTTAAAATCTTTTACTTATTTTCTAGTTTAATTCAGAATTATGTATAAAACGAATCTTCACAAGTCTCAGCGACCGAACATATTTTTACTACTTTTCTTAAACGATCAATTAGCTATTCCCGAATTTGGTAGATATTACCAGAACATCGATGGGCACTCGAAGTAAGTTCAAGGAATTCAGCCGTAGAATTTATGCGACTTGAGACTAGCCCGATATGGCATAAATGTTGTGAGTATTAGGGAGGATGCAAGGCCAATGGAGAATGTTTGTAGTTGTTCAGAGAAGACTCAAGTTTGCTCAAAACTAGTGGGAAACCCATCTAGGAGCTTGAGACTTATTTTATATGGAGATTATGGACTACATTGTTGGCATGGAATTCTTGTAGCCTTTTGTAGAGACTGTATCCTTAATTCGCCTGCGGAATATAAGGAGGAATACAATATTTTGTGTTTTGAGGTGAAGTCAGAAGTATGCGCACGAGTATGTGTGGATATTTCTATGTTCCTGCAACTAGAAAGAAGGGCAATTTTATAATTTTACCCTTGTCAAAAACTCACCATCTACAGGTAGGGATGTACATGGTCGGTTTCAATTCGGTTTTCAGCCAAACCAAAACCGAAACCGTTAATGTCGTTTTTTAAAAATCTTACCATTATCGAACCGTTAACCATCAGTTTGGTTTTTAGCCGGTTTTAGCCCGTTTCGGTTTTTCAAGTGGGTTAACATTAACAGATTGTTATGTCAGTTTCTTGAAACTGACACTTCAAATCTTAAAAAAAAAACAGATCACAGTTCAATGATTTTTAAACCTACCTACATACATTTATATTTCATATACATTCCAAATTCATAAACATTCCAAAACACAACATAAACATTACATCTTCATTTAGTTTCACCAAAAACTTAAAAAAAAAACAACAAAAATACTAGTCATACTAGATAACCGGTTTTCCACTGGTAGTTCGGTTCGGTTTTGAGCACAAACTAAAACCGAAACCGTTAATATCGGTTATTAATTTTTTTTACCAAAATCCTTCCACTACTAATTGGTTCGGTTTTATCCTAATCGGTTCGGTCCGATTTTAGCGGAAAACCGTTACCATGTACAGCCCTATCTACAGGAGATTATCAGGATTAAAAATATGTGATGGGACAAGTTTGGTTGCGCGCAAACTTTTGGTCTTTTTCTTGGAGATTTGCATAAAGAACATATAGAGCTAGATGGAAGTGACATATAGAACTAGATGGAAGTGAAAGGTTATATTTAAGAGTTGGGCGGTCTGATTAAAAAGATTGTGCTGATATCGAAAAAAAGTAGATATTTCTGAATGGTGCTTCAACTAAATCCAGGAGATTGTGCAGATACCTAAATGAGAAGGTCTTGTATTAGAGGTGGTACATCAAAAGGAGGTTACCAAAATTAACTCTTCAACATATGTCGAGTTCTTAATTGATTGCTCGTAAACTACCATGGTGGAAATAGATAATAATTACCTAATAATCAAAATTTTATGTTCAAAAAATAGATCAATTAGATGGTCATGATTTTCCTGTATAAAATAAAATAATATTGTTGTTAGTCTGATAAATCTTCTAGGATCTTTAGTCACTCTTTACAATTGAGCAACTGATCCTTTGAATTTTCAAGCGATCAGATCCATTGTGTAATTGACTTTTACTCTCACACAGTTACCCAGAAAATGAGACCATGGATGATATAAAGAAAGGAATTGGATAAGTTTCTGAAACAATGGAAACGTCTGATGATGATGGCGCGAGTTTTTAATGGCTAAGTACCTCAAGATGCTGGCTTTCAACATCAAAGCTCATTTCCTACGGGGTTAAAGTTTTTTTATACCCCTTGATATGTTGCTGACATCCTGTTTGGCCTAGTCCTTTTGTAAATTAATTTTCATTTTTGGATTTGGCTTACTATCTTATTGTTTTTTACTATGTATTCCCCTTGTTTGTCAGAATCGAGTTTGTACACATATATATATTTTCTAGACTATTTGGCGATGAAAACACAATGAAATTTAGGAAAAATGTTGGATTCAATGAACTAAAGATTGAATGAGATTTGAGTTGGAATGCATTATGGGGTACATACATCCCAATTAATCTCCATGTGTGGACCAAAAATCACCTCGTCACGCGTAAACATCGCAAGATACAAATAAAAGAGAGACAGATTGAAGCCTAAAAGTTAACCATATACAACATATGGATACTTCTCCATTTCATAAGATCAAGATATATGGAAAGCACTAGTGAGAGATCAACGGTCAAGTTTGAAATTGGCAGATGGGCATTTAATGCGCGAGCAGAACGGTCATAGCAACAATATGTTACTTTTTGGGACAAGTGAGGAGGTGTAACTGGATGAAGCTTTAAGAGATAAAGACAATCATACCAAAGGCTACTTGGTGAACTCATCAGCGAAGTTAAATATCAGCGAAGAATCTTCCCCAAGCAAGCTACAACGATATTTTCCCTACGAAGGAAGTTGGCGAGCGAAGTGAGCTGTACCCCACTTTTGTAGTTTTCCTATAAATAAAGTTGAAACGATGTAAAGAGGGTTGAACATTTTGGTGAGAATTGTTAGAGAGAACATATGAGAGGTATCTTGTACTGGAATGAGATCTTCTAAACATCATATTTCCATAGTGAAATCGCTCCCGTGGACGTAAGTTTTAGCACTGAACCACATAAACCCATTGTGTCGATAGCTTTACTTATTATTGTGTGAATCTTGACCTCCAAATCTGATTGGCAATACTGATAATAGTTTAGGATTATAGCTTGGGTGTGTTGTAGGATTTCCTGCAACTACATTTTGCACTAGAAACAGGAACTAGAACATTGAAGATTTACATTACCGTACTCGGTTCTTTAAAAAAAAGTTTATATCTAGAGTCTTTGTAGTTTTTTTTTTGAAAAAGAGAGAGTTAGATCTCGTTTGTTTTGAAAAAAAAATTCAGATCCGAGTTTCTAAGAGAAAGCCTATGGAAAAGCAGCAATCTAAGGAAAAAAGACTCATAAAAACTTTAGGTTTCAAAATATAAAATCATAAATTTGGTTAAAACATTTTCAAAAAGTGTTAAAACTTTGGATCTCGTAGAGAAGTTAAAGTTATTTTCAAGTTTGTGTCTTCATAAAAGGAGTAGATCCTCAAAACCATGATATTTTGCTTTCAGGAGTACTTTTGAAAAAGATCTAAAACATGATTTTTTTGTTCTTGACAAGTCTGAACCAAAGAATTTGTATTCTTATCAAAACAATACTTTTAACGGTTTAGTCAGTAGTAGTTAAGTCTTTTCTTTAAGATTCATTCTCGAATCTGTTGAGGTAATATGGTTTGAGATAAAAATTTAATATTTTGATCTAAGTGTCAGATATAGAGTTTGGGAACCGAATTGTTATCATTAACAGTGGATCAACATTCAATATAATGAGTTATGGGATCCACTCAAATTAACTCGTTGAAAGGTACGAAAATACTTTTCTATTTATTGTGCAGAACTCAGAAAGGTGAAGATGGTGTGGAAATCAAATAAGGGAGCCCCAGGGTTAACCAGGAAGAGTTCTACAATCGGAACCAATCAAGTGGAAAAACGTAAGAAAGAATCAACACAGATGAGACAGTAAGAGGGAGAGGATCTCATGGCAATGAAGATAAAATGAATCCAGTGCAAAGCGTTCGAATAGAAGAAATCAATGGAGAAGAAGGTTTCACATCAAATGAAAGCGATAAATCAGATGATACACAAGAAATGACAGTGGAAGAGTTGACGGCGAAGCTCGCCAAAATAAAAGAGGTGAAGAAGAAATTGTCTCAAGAGCAAGAACTGCTTAAACGGAAAAACTTGGAACTCGTAGAAGAGAACCAAAAATTGCAGGAGGAAATACTAGAGAAATCAGGTTCTTCAGTATCAGATACGAATAGAAGAAAATAACCAACCAAAAAGCGACGAGGGAATCATGAAGAAAGCCCCGAGGAGCGTGATGCAAGAAAGCGTAAGGAGGGAATGGAGCGCCAGCTAAAAAACACCAAAGAAAAGGATGTGAACGAAGATGTTCTGAAGGAGTTGAAGAACATGCGAGCCATGATTCAAAGTTATGGGAACAATGGGAAAGGACAACAGTTAACATATGCAATAGCGGAAGCGAATCGGTCTCCCTTCAGCGTCGACATCTTATACACGGCTCTGCCTCCAAAGTGCACAATGCCAACCTTCGGAAGTATCTTCGACGGGATAGGAAGTAAAATACAAAGTGTCAAAGTCTATCAACGATCGTTGTTGCAGTTGAAGCATCGTGACGAAGTCATGTGCAAGTATTTTTCATCCAGCTTCAAAGGAGAATCACTGGCTTGGTTCAACGCTCTCCCTGAATATTGTATCACATCTTTTCATGAGCTTGAAAAGGTATTCCTCGTAGCTTATATGCACAACAACCTATTGAGGCCCAAGGTGGAAAAATTGTTCAACTTAAAGAGGAGAGTAGAGGAAACCCTGTGAATCCTGGTGAACAGATGTAGGCTTTTATGTAGCAAACTCATGGGTCATGAGACAAACTTTTTTTTTTATTTCATAGCTTCATAAATGTATTATTTCCAATTGATTTGTTGTATATGGCCATATTCAAGCATAAGAATACATTGGCCATGCAAGAGCTCTGAGAATTTTAAAAAGAGTATATTGCCTCAGAAGAAATACTGAAAGAGGCGTTTCACATCCTACAATGGCGAAGGAGGGTATCTTCCGAAATCCTGCGAATGTTCAGCGAATTACAAATGCAGTAGGTGATGTACCACGAGTAGATTACATAGACATCTATCAGGAAGAGCACCAACGAGCACCTCAGCGAGACATGCATCTAAGCAGAAATTGGACGAACAATGATGCCGGTAGATTCCAGCGACAATGGGAACATCCATCTCAACGAAGTAGATAAATAATCAAAGGTTTGGTGAGCGAAAGCCCAATGCCCCAAGGTTATAGGACGTAAATCTTCCTAAGTTGCGTGCTCTATTTTCAGCTGTCATGCTATATCTCGAGATACCGAATCCGAATGCATCCCGTATTCACCAAATCGAGGGGTGGATCCACCTATCTCCAGGTATAGTAACCAATATCATCAATTTCATGGTCATACTACTGACAATTGCAGGAACGTACAAAGAATAGTGCTACGCTTGATAAAGCAAGGAAAACTTCAATAGTTTTTGGGAGATCTGCCACCTCCACCACCTTTGCAAGCGGAACTAGAAGTACCACGCGTATATAAATCGAGATTGATCAATGAGACAGCTATTTACGGTGCAACTCTATCATCCATTCAGCGAGAACGGAGGACAACTTCTACAATAACATCATGAGCAGGATGCACAAGCGAGACCATAGCGGGAAGGAAATTTTCAGCATTGAAAAAGCCCCACTTTTGGAGAAACGGGTGGCGTAACCGATAGTATTTTCAGCATCAGAGGCACCACAAAATGAGAAATCACATACTGATTCTCTCGTAGTTATTTTAAAGATGAAAAATGGGCAGTGGACAAGGTTTTGGTGAACACAGGAAGCTCGATGGATATCTTATTCTAAAACACTTTCAAGCGAATGGATTTTCTGGATTCCATGCTTATTTCATCGACCTATAACATTTACGGATTAAATAGAGCGCCTTCAAGACTAAAAAGAGAATTCACCATGGTAATATACCTCGAAAAGATGGAAACAATTACTACCTTTTGTGTAGTTGATATGGAATCTCCTTACAGCGCCATTGTTGGATGACCATGGGTTCACATAATCAAGGGGATAACGTCAACTTATCATTAGTGCCTCCATTTTACGACACCAGATGGAGTAGCCGAAGTCAAAGAAGATCCTGCGGAAGCAAAATACTCCAACGAAATAGATGTTCGCCAGTACGGGGAACAAGTTGACAAGATCAAGCAAAAAAAAAAGCAAGCCAAAGAAGACAAGAAGGAGCAAGAAATGCAAGTCTATAAAGTAAATGCGGCGAATGGAAATGGGCTTTCGAGCGACATCACATATAAGAAGGTTCGTCGGCATAGAAATTAAAGATCCCAACCCCCCTCGGAGAGCCGAAGATGAATTTCATAGAAGCAGAGCCCACCAGGGACGTAAATTTGGGAACTAAGGAGGAAAATATGTACGAAGTTAAAAGAGCAAGAAGGGGAAAGGTTGAAGAAGTTATTGCGAAAGTATGTAGATGTATTCACATGGAAAATGGAAATATGCCAGGTATAGATCCTTCGGTGGCATGTCATCGGTTAGATATTAATTCTAAGATGAAGCCTTTCAAGCAGAGAATCAGGAAGGTCGCGATGTTCTACCACGAAGCAATAGAGGCCGACCTCAAAAGGATGAGCGAGTCAGCGAAAATCAGGCCAGCGAAGTACCCACAATGGGTTGCAAACATGGAGATTGTTAAAAAAAATTAGAATTTGTATAGACTTTAGTGATTTGAATAAAGCGTGCCAAAATGATAGTTTTCCTTTCCCAGATATACCATAAATGGTTGAATCAACAACTGGAAACAAGACACTCTCTCTCATGGATGGATATTCCGGGTACAACCAGATTCCTTTCGCCGAAGAAGACGAGCTGCATACTTCTTTCTTTACCCCGAGAGGAATATATTGTTACACCAGGATGCCCTTCATATTGAAGAATACAGGGAAGACTTATCAACGAATGATGGAGAAACTATTTGCCCAATGGGTGCACTCCACGCTGGAGGCGTATGTGGATGATATGTTAGTGAAAAGTAGAAAGTCTGAAGACCATGTGAGAGATTTAAAGGAAATTTTTGACCAAATGCGCAAGTTCAAGATGAAGATCAACCGGCGAAGTGTATTTTTGGGGTCGCCTCAGGAAAATTCTTGGGATATATAGTCTCAAAGAATAGGATAGAGGTGGACCCATCAAAGGTGCATACAATTCGTGACATGCCATCCCAAGCAACACTGAAAGATATGCAGAAACTTAATGGACTACTTGCAGCTTTAGGCAGGTTCATCGCAAGGTCTTCGGACAAGTGCAAACCGGTTTTTGACACCTTAAAGAAGGGAGTCAAGTTCGCTTGGACATAGGAATGTGAGCATGCACTTCAAATCATTAAAGAATACTTGGCGAATTTGTCAGTTCTGCAAAGACCCGAGCTTGGGAAGGTCATATTAGTATATCTTGCAGCGACTTCTGATGCCATCAGTGCAGTATTGGTCCAAACAGATGAAGGAATTGAAAAACCCATATACCACATCAGCAAAACTCTTGGTTCGGCGGAAATGAACTATACAAAAAATAAGCAGTTGATATTGGCTTTAGTCTATGCAACTCAGAAGCTATGAACTTACTTCCAGGTTCATCCCATCAAAGTAATGACGAAAACACTTATAGAGTCAGTATTAAAAATCCTTCAACGAGTTGGAAAATTTTCGAAGTAGAATGATCAATTAGAACAGTTCGGATTAGAGTATGGAATACTAACATCTGTAAAGTCTCAGGTCATCACAAATTTTATGGACGACTTCCCATTGGAAGAAGACGAAGACATAGAAGAAATGATGAATTTGGAAGAAGATCTTATAGACCCCAAAGACTTTGTTAAATAAAAACACCCGAGCAGGTGGGAGATATTTGTTGATGGGTCATCAAACAGTGAAGGAAGAGGAATTGGCATTGTCTTCACCTCGCCAGGAGGGGCTAGAGTTGTCCAATCGTTTCGGTTAGAATTTTCAGCAACAACAATTAAATTGAATATAAAGCGGTGATACATACACTCAGAATGGCAATCGAAATGAAGCTAGATGACGTCAGGATTACAACGGATTCTCAGTTGGTGGTTCGGAAGATAGAAGAAAGACATCAAACATTTGATCCGTTGCTACAAAAGTATCAAAAGATTACAAGGTATTATGCATCACATATTCTGAATCTCAAATGGCGACACATCTTCCGAAAAGACAATAGACTGGATGATGCATTAGCCTTTGTATCTTCAATGATGAGTGACCCGGAGGCCACTTCAATGAAAATAGAGTGGTTGCGTTATCCTTCAGAAGAAAAAGTGGCTCAAAGTATGAAAGATTTAGCGATCAACATTGGGGAAGACGAACAAGCAGACGACTGGCGAATTCCAATTCAAGAATACCTAAGCGAGTGAAAATTGCCCAGAAACAGGCTGAAGGATAATAAAATCAAAAGAAAATCCACGAATTACCCAGTTGCGCAAAGGCATTATGTATCGTCAATCTTTTCATGAACATTGTTGCGATATTTATCTAAAGAGGAAGGAATGGAGATCTTAAAAGCCATACACTATGGAGATGCGGTAAACCACAATGGAAGAAGGTCATTGGCACAAAAATCAAGAGATCAAGGGTATTTCTGGACTTTCATGCACGAGGACGAAAAGGAGGTATCCCAGAGGTGCGAAGAGTGTCGGAGATTTGGCAAAAAGATTCATGCTCTGGCTAAAAGTTTACATTTTGTAATAAGCCCTTGGCCTTTCGCAAAGTGTGGAACTGATATTGTAGGACCGTTGGTACCTGGATCAAAGCAGAGGAAATATCTGATCGTAGCCACAGATTACTTCACCAAGTTGGTAGAGGCAAAGCAATTGAAGAACATAGGTGAAAAATGATGTGTTTGCTTTTATGTTTGAACACATAATTTGTAGGTTCGACATACCAGCGGAGATTGTTTCGGACAATATCAAGCAATTTGAAGGGGAGAACATCGTTATGTTATTCAATACATTCAAAATTCAACAATGCAAGTCAACTCCAATTTATCCAGAAAGCAACGGGCAAGCTGAGGTAATGAATAAAACCATCGCAGACAATTTAAAGAAAAGTTGGATGAGAAGCATAAAGAATGGTGCGCAGAGCTACACAATGTGTTAGGGCATATAAAACTACTCGAAGAAGCGCAACAAGAATGTCTCTATTTCATCTAACATACGGAGTGGAAGCAGTTCTCCCAATTGAAGTGATGATATCAACAACAAAGAGGGAATCTTGGATCAAGAATCTGACTTCAGACCTAATTTTGTCTAAGTTGGATGACTTGGAGGAGAATCGGGAAAGGGCCTTGCAACATATGGAAAATTATCATCGGAGGCTGGCAAGGTAATACAACAAGAAAGTCAAGATACGATATTATAAACCTGGCGAGATGGTTCTGCGAGAAATACCATCATACCAAAGGGGACCCGAAGGAAAGTTGGAGCCAACACGGGAATGACCATACATTGTAAAATGACTTGTTAGAAGTGGAGCATATGAGTTGGTGGATCATGAAGGGGAGAAGTTGGTTCATCCATGGAACCCCAGATATATCAAAAAATATTACCCATAAATCCGAAGTGGAAAGCGAGGGCGCTCAAGGAAGGTATGATCACATCCTGAAATAAGTCTACCAGTAATGCAGAAAAACCTGGATTCCAGGCTAGAGCCCCATGGGATATGCCCGAAAATCTGTTCATGAGGCGAGGGAAGTCAATACATGAGACCTATTATTCTCCCAAGAGGCAAGAGGCAAATTTGTAATCCCTACGACACATTAGATGGACAAGTTCTAGGGATATTCGCCTAATGGCAAGCGGAACACTGAGTAAGACATATAAATATTCGTCTGAATAAGGCGAGGGGAAGCTAAGACCTCATTAGGAGGCAATTAAGAGCTATCTGCCTAATGGCAAGAGGCACACTGAGTAAGACTTATATTCGCTGAATATCGTCAGGTTATGATTCGCCGCTTCTGGCCGCATCATAGCCTGGAGAAACACATTCGGCAGAAGGTATAGACTACGCAAGAGACACCGAGGTACACAGTTGAAGTGTTACCGACTATTTTCATATAGGCTAAGTCCTTGGTAGTTTATGCCTGGTCCCCAAGACACCTCTCTTAAGGTGTGGACCTCGTAGCTGAGCTAAACAGGCGAATGAATAAGGGTTCCATGAAAAAAAACTAGTTGTTGCATAACGCGATGGGAGGAGCTAGGTACACCTACTAGAAGTAAACTTCCTTGAACGGGCAATCAGGGGGAACATAAAGGGATGACACCCTCCTCTAGGGAGCTGAGTAACCAGATAAGACGAGACTGAGAGACTATTGCTCGCGGGAGTATTTAGGCCCGCAACTTCACCGAAGAATTAAATAGGCATTATAAATGCACCGCTTCATATAATAAGATAAGGCGAGGTTAAGGGCCTAATGTTTGTAGGTATATTTGGGCATGCGACTCCGTCGCCGAAGCAAATGGACATTAAAAATGTACCGCTTTGGTTATCATTGACTTTTGTCTAAAGAAGTTATCTAATATTTATTCAATACTGAGAAGATGAAGAAAAATATTATTAAGAGAAATATTACTTTGAGAACAACAACAAAGTCATGAATAAAAAGAAGCGCAAATTTACTTGAAAACAAATTCAACTAATAATACATTCGTTTCATTTAAGCTGGTGTTAAATACAACAAGATATCAGTTTATCCCCCCCAAGCTTGGGAGCGCCCAGATTGTCAAAAAAAAAAAACCCATCAACAACATTGTTTACAAGCAAGCAAAGGAAAAGAAGAAGTAACAAAAGAAGCAGAAAAAATGCAGATGGGAACAAATAGATCTTCACAAAGTAAGTCCAAGCTCCATCATTGGCAGGATCTGTGTTAGTTCCATTTGTAGAGAAGCTTTGGCAATTCCCTTTGGTGGAGGTCCTTCGTGTGTCTGCTCTTTGTTAGTGTGCTCTTTGTGGATAGCCTCGTCGTCTTCCTCATCATTTTCTTCTTCATCATCATCTTTTTCGTCAGATTTCACCTCGGAGAAATCTATAGTCACTTTGCGAAGATTAAAATTTTCGCAGAAATCGTTGGCGAATTTCTGGCAGATCTTGTTCGCAGATTTCTGATAATCCTTTTTCACCTGCTTGATGGAAGCCTTGGTATTCGTCTTATATTGATCAAACTCCTCATCAAGCTCCCTAAACTTGTTAGTTTCAGGATCTCTTTTGTCTTGGGCATTCGCCACATCCTTGCGCACCTTCTCTAACTCCTCCTTCATCTTCTTCTCTGACTGTGCGAAAACAAAAAAAGAATAGTTAGTCAGATAACTCACACATGTAGTAACAAGACGAAGTAAATACGACCTGTCACGATGATCTTCTTTCTACGAGATAAACTATTCTCAAGGTTTCTTCAACATCCTCTTGCTTGCTCGCCAACTCAGCCATCCTACATTGGGTATCCGACAATTGATCCAAAACTTTATCGGACATTTAGTCAAATTGTCCTTTATAAAGAGCAATGATCTTATCCTTTTCCTTCAAGCGATCTATCAAATCCTTATTGTCTTTCAATACCAATCTATTGGTCTTAAGAATTTCATCAATATTTGTTCGTGCAGTACGAAGGTCTGATTGAGTATTGAGAAGATCAGTTTGTGCTGTGTAAAGGTCTGTATGTGCCTTGTGAAGCTCTGTTCGTGCAATGCGGAGATCTTTCTGTGTTGTGCGAAGACTCTCCTGCGGTGCGCGAAGATCTAACTCGGTGGTGCACAATTTCGCCCCGGTTGTTTCCTTCCTTGTAAGAAACTTCTTCTTCCAAGCTTGCAAGTCTTAGACCTCTCTTTGAAGCTCAGTGTTTCGGCGAACCAGTTCCACCTTATCCTTCTCGAGATGGATATTCAATTCATCGACGCTTTCTAGTTCGTGAATTAAATAATCTATGTAATGAGCAAAACTAAGGGTGTCAATGGGTGTCCGAAAACTCCGAAATTCGTTCGAATTCGCATCCGAATATCCAATATTATTCGAAAACTATTTTCGGATTTGGATATCCGATTTTTTATCCGAAAATATAATTAACCAGATACGAATTCGGATATAAAGGTATCCGCATCCAAAATATTCGTATCCGAAATTTTAAACATAAATATATATATATATATATATATATTTAAACCTAAAAAAATATATATCATATTATTTTTTTATTTATTTTTCTTTATGTTTATTAAAAAATCACTTACAAATATCATCATCCTAATTAATTTTTATTATGTAATATTAATTTGATACAAAAATACAAACTTTCTAATGTTTTATTTTCTTAGGATTTCGGATCGGATAATTATTTGATATCCGGATAAAAGTTCGAATTCAAAGTGAAAAAACTATATCCATTCAAATTTCGAATTGAATTCAGATAGTGTATGAAATAATCAGATTCAGATACAGATACAAAGAGTTTCCTATTCGCATCCGTATGCATCCGTTTACGCCCTTAACCCAAACCTTCCACATTCTATAACTCCCAAGTTAAGTGGTCAATGCGCTGCTTGTATTCTTCGTGCTTCTCACTCATGGTTTACTCTGGTCGACGACTCTTTCTCGTGTTCGGCAGCGCTCTTTAGGGTGGAATAAACCTAGGTATTAACTAACAAAAAAGAAACAAGGGATAAGGTACTGAAGAAAAAGGCACGAAGCTTACCACGAAATTCATCGTTTCTCTGTCGCAAGGAGTTCGCTGCTTCCTTATTCGAGTTCAACTCCATCAGCTTGACGAGCGTTCTTCAGATAGGCAAGATTGCGGTTGTATTCCTGCACACGAATATATATATTCACCAAGAAAAAACGAGATCACTTCAGAATATGAAGAACATAAAATGCACTCACCAATGTCAGCATCCCAACATGTTGAGCTTGGGTCAGCGCAGAGGACACCTCAATCTTTGATTGTGCATCTAGGGAGGAAAAGGAATCTAAGCAAAGCATCATCATCGCGTTTCACACTTGTTTGTGGATGTCCACCAACTTTCCCTCCTTTTTAGATTCGAACATTTCCACCTAAGCACTCATTTGGCACGAGAACCTCTCATCAATACTTTAAGTGACGAGCACATCCATTTGTTCTCTATCTCCTTCTCGGTCTCAGGAATTTTAAGGCCTTCGGGCTCTCTTGGGGCTTCATTTGAAGGCTCCACAGAGATGGCATCATTTTGAGGAGAAGGAATTTTTTGAGTCATCCTCTCCTTTTGGGATCTCCTCGCTGACTTTATTTTCTGTATCCTTCACGGAGGGAGTGCCTTCTTCGTTATTGGTCTCAATCTGCTGTGAAAGTATGTGCCTTAAATCCGCAGTTATTATTGTTGGTGCCTTGAGAACAATGTTGTTCTTTATGAGGCGACGAACCTTTTCATTTGGAGCAGGAGGAGGAAGTTTGCTCGCGTTCACCTTCGTAATCCAACTCATCTGCGTCAGCTAACGAACATAGGCAAAAAAAAAGAATGAATAAGAGGCACATGTTATATTCTTTACCTGCGAAGAGGAGGTGGGTTCCGGATTCTTCCGCTTGCGATACTGTATGGGGGATTTTAATTCGGAAGGAGCATATTGTGAATAATAATGATAAAATGAATATCAAACATAAAAGAAGAGCAGCGAAGCAAGAAAAGAGACATCTTAGCTGAATGGGTTGGGCTGGTTTGTCTGGCCAACCCAGAACCTAAGGAGAAAATGAAGATAGTAGTTGTTGGTGATCTTCAAGAGGACCTTGACGAGGAGTGCCATCTTCATTCCCCAGAGCCAGGGACCCTCGACAATTAAAGGAATTTTCATCCAATATTCGTCATTGGAGTGACGTGAAAAATTGTTTGACTTCTCTCCTTTTTTGTCAAGGTCACGAAGAAGGAGTTTGAGATCGTCGACGATGTTCGCCCAATTGAAGCGAATTACCCAATTCTCGACTATATTGAGGAGATTCTGGACGTAGTTCGACAAAAAGGTGGTAGAAGTATAGTGCTCGGTTCAAAGTCGTCTACATGATCAGGAAGAGTAGAAAAACCTAGCAAGCAAGATGCAAACTTGTTTAACAGAAGAATGACGTTCCCACTCAGTTGAAACATACCACGCTAGGGGACCAAGCAAGATAACACTTTGCAGAAAAGGGGACTCTTCGGATTGTATAAAGGAATAGGAAGACTAGCTTTTAGTTTCCCTAAAGTAATTATAATCATGTTGGCATCCTAAGTCTTTTTTTCAATCCAGGATATATCAAAATTAACCTCCTTACACGAGCCTTCGGAGACAATGACCTTAACACCTAATGGCAAAAAATCCGCTGCATAGTCATAAACCTCTTTTTGAGAAGTTTTCTTTGGTGTTGTACTAAAAAACAAGAAGACAAAGAGCACAATCAGAAGGGTTCAGACAAAAAACCCATGATAGCAGAACCAAAATCAACTAAAAGGTTCGATCAAAGGTTAGCAGTATAAAACTTACCTTAAAGATTGATGAGGAGAAGCACTTCGTTTAGGAGACATGGTGAAAAGTAGTTGCAGACAATCAGAGGCAGAGAAGAAATTGCAGAGAGAATGTCGCAGAAGAAGAAGAAGAAGTTAATAAGGGAATAATAGTAAATAAGAGTGAGGATTTTCTAAGGGGATTATTTTTACTCGTGCTAACCTGCTGAAAAGGTGGAAAAGTAATAATTAGAGGACGTGTCAGTCATAAAAAGAAAAGGGTTAAGGTGTGGTGATAGTTAGTTATGCGAGAAATACGGAGACGTAGCGACGGTACAAACTCTTCGAATCTCTTCTCATCCCATCCTTGTTCGAATGAAAAGAGAAGATGCAAAATATATAGAACGAAAATCACCTCGCCACGCGTAAACATTGCAACGCACAAATACAAGAGAGACGGATTTAAACGTAACACTGAAGTTAACCTCATACAGCATAGGGATACTCGTCCATTTTATAATATCAAGACACGTGGAAAGCACTAGCTAGAGATCAACAGTCAAGTTTGAAATCGGCAGTTGGGCAGTTAATGCGCAAGCAGAATGGTCAGATCAGCAGTTTATTATTTGTCGGGACAGGTGGCTAGATGTAACTGGATAAAGCGTAGAGAGATGTCGACAATAATAACGGAGGCTACTTGGCGAACTCATCATCAAAGTTAAACATCAGCGAAGATAAACTCTTCCCCAAGCAAGCTACAACGAGATTTTCCCTGCGAAGAAAGTTGGCGAGCGAAGTGAGCTGTACCCCACTTTTGTAATTTGCCTATAAATAAAGTTGTAAACGACATAAAGAGGGAATATTTTGGTGAGAATCGCTAGAGAGAACATCTGAGAGGTATCTTGTACTGGACCGAGAGCTTGCAAACATCATATTTCTATAATGAAATCGCTTCCGTGGACGTAGGTTTTAACACCGAACCACATAAACCCATTGTGTCGATAGCTTTACTTATTATTGTGTGAATCATGACCTCGAAATCAGATTGACAATACTGATAATAGTTTAGGATTATAGCTTGGGTGTGTTGTAGGATTTCCTACAACTACACTCCTATCTCCTATATTAATAAAAATAACTTGTATTTGTCATGGAGAAAGTAGTATTTAGTTTGGAATTGCTTCTTTGTGTTGATTTGAGAAGATCCCAAACCTTAAATATGGTCAAGCAGTTAGAGAGATGATCTGTTAATTGAATATTCATATATATGCAATATTGCAGTTCACTTGTCTTTATATGATGACAGTTAAAGTAGCATTGTCATTCTAAATGCTATAAGAGTATGAATGCAACTTTAAAAGATAAGTTATAAGGCTCGAACAAAGTATTATAAGCCAACAAAAGCATTTGTATATGACCAAATCCACCTAGTGATGTTCAAGGCACGGTTGTATCTCTTGGTAAGTATTCATCCATATTACCACAACACCTGTGTATAAAATGTTAACGCTTTTAAGAAGAAAGTCTAACTCACCTCACTACAAATTACCAATTTTAAAAGTTGGTAAAACTGATATGAGTGTATAAGGTGTTTATAAAATTAACACTTAAAAAGTTTGTGTTGAACCGTAAAATGTTATAATTAATGTTGTTTCAAATTTGTAATCAATGACTTAATACCAATAAGTGACACCTCTTTTAATTGACATTGAAAATTGCTTCACCTTGATTGGGTCAACTTTAATTATTTTCTTACAACCCCCTTAAGTTGCCCAGTCTTACATCCTTGCTTCTTCCTTTTTTCGATAGAAAGCCATGAGGCTATGCTGTCTATGGTAATAGGGTCCTTGGTCAACGTTGAGACAACAAGGCCGCCAACCGAAGGCCCTTTTAATCCATATCCAGGATCTAAATAGACATGAATCAACAGTATTAATTTATCAAAGGTGATGTAAAATAAATTCACTAAATTAAAGGTTGTTCATATTTTTAGTGAGTAGAATTTTTTTTTGATTTGTGGGCGAACATTACTCTATTTGATAATCATTATAAAAATAATTTCCATCCGACCTGGTAGCATGGTTTTTTACTCGTCATGATATAGCGCTCCGCTCTTGCGGTTTTCACTTCTCTATGTGCACGTGATTAATGGTCCTTTTTAAGCTTTAATCAAGCCAAGCACTATGATGAAGTCTTTTTGCTTGTCTATAGTTAATTATAGCTAAGCAAAAGAAGGAGATAAAAACTACACTATGGTAAAAATCCATTGCTTGGATCCAAATAGTGCTAGACGGATACTAGGTATCCGCCCAATTTTTTTTTTGTTATTTAGTATTTTTTATAGATTAAAAACTAATAAAGAGAAATATATTAGAGAAATAAATGGAAAAAAAGAAATTTGAGTAAATAAAATAGTTAAAAAAAAATATATTGGAGAAACATTAGGAAAAAAATAAATTAGAGTAAATAAAATAGTTAAAAGAGAAATATTATGAGTTAATATAGGTAAAACATCGACTAATTAAGATAGAAAATTGGAGAAATAATATGATTTTTTTTTGGAGTAAATAAAATAGTTAAAAGAAAAATATATTGGAAAAAATAGAATTTGTTTAGAGTAAATAATTCAGTTAAAAGATAAATATTATGAGTTAATTTAGGTAAAAAAATCTAATTTGGTTTTATTACTGTGACGGATACTGAGTAGTATCCGTCAAAAACTCATTATCCGTAAAGAAAACTATAGCCAAGCTATAGATCTCACCATAGTGTTTGACCTTCAGAGTATAGAAAAGTAAAAATTGCTAAAAACGCGGGGCGTCAAATCAGATGAACAGGTTTTCAGCTTCTCAACTTCGTCTCAGATGAATTTCCCCGCCAAAATTGCTGGAAAATTTCCCGTTTTGGGTGGTGCTCCATTCTCACACCCATCTTCTATCAGAGTTGCTTTTTATTTATATTTTTAGAACATCCCTCTCTCTCCACATATTCTAAGCTTACTTGGTCTTTTTTTTATTTTTTATTATCTTGTTTTTAGTCGTTATTTGTTTCTAAGCATTATTGCTTCAAATTTTTTTATTAAAACCTATTTCATTCAGGACTACCCAAGTTGAGATTTCTTAATTCTCGGCATCGCATTAGGGGTTTTATGCTGGGTCTTTCAACAGCTATGGAGGCTTTGGATTTAAAAAGCTGTGGTTTAGGTTTAGATAATAGAATAACAAGAGCAGTTCTTCCTGCAACAGAAGGCTATGTTGATGAAGCTACTCAAGCTATCAAAGAAGGGAAAGTTATTGCTGTGCCTACTGACACTCTTTATGGATTCGCTTGTGATGCCTGGTACGGTTTGAAATCTAATCCCTCTTGTTTTAAGATTTTAATATTAGTAGCTTCCATGAAATTTGTTTGTGATTTACTTAAAAAACCTAGGGCACTCAACCCTAATAAGCTTAAACCTCTGAGCTATATGTGAAAAGAAAAGCCTTTGAAGTAGTCTCACACACAGGACACCTACCCACATATTATCATATCTGCACATGTAGCTCGACCCCTCTATTTTGTGTCTGTTGAGGAATACTTAGGTACTTAAGTATTCCTCTATTGTGCTGTTGAGGAATACTTAGGTACTGACCCCTGTGTTCATGTGAAATTTGTACTTTACTTCAGTTGAAGTTACTTAGTCGTGGCATATTTTCTACTAATTACTATGTTGCAGTTCAGCAGAAGCAGTTCATAGGATTTATGAGATTAAAGGGCGTAAACAAACAAGTCCATTAGCTATATGTGTTGGGGATGTTAAGGACATTGAGAGGTTTGCCGTTACAGATCATTTGCCTAATGATTTGCTTACCAGCGCAAACTTAAGTGGGCAACCAACCAGTGTATGCATCAAAGACTTTGAGAACCTTTGGGAGCATTGTAAGTATGTGTATGATGGTGGTTTGCTTCCTTCAGGACGTGCTGGATCGACCGTGGTTGACCTCACAAAGCTAGGAAAGTACAAAATCCTAAGACCTGGAAGGTAAAGAAAAACCAAAGTGGTTCTATTTACAAATATGCTTCTACTGAATAGTTTATTAATAGTTTTTGTTCCATATCGATATTGTAATGCTTAAATGAGTTCAAGACCTTAAGTTGCATTTAAGGAGCTTAAGTGGAAGGTGGCTCAGACCTGAATCTCACCTGAGTTGAATAGACTTGAGTTAAAGTGTTCAACACAGAATTCAGATTGCTAGTATTTGGTTTAATTTTCCTTCTTTTTGTTTTACATTTTATTCATGACCACTGCAAAATTTAAGTTCACTGACTCAAGCCTCTGATCATAGATAGTCTTCGAATACTAGACATTGATAGAGTAATCCAGAGTCATATCTTTTAAGACCAGTCGCCAAGAACTAGATCAGGGATGTTGAGCTTTAATTTGATTTAATTCCATGTGATGATGTTTCCTATAAGGTCTGGCTAATCATATTAAGAGTGCGTGGAAGCAAAATGATAAAGTCATGTTTGACGATATTAAGACAGCCAGACAAGCATAATATAAGTAATGCTTCCTAAAACTATGCACGTCAAATTTCATTTCCATGGCAAGAAGCACTATTTGTTGCTTGAGTAATAGTCACTGATGTTGCTGTCTTTGTAACTGCATTGCCATGGAAGAGACAGTAGCAATCCTTCAGAGTCACTCCCTACAAGAGGACAAACAATGATGCAAAAGCTCCACAATGAGTGATTGTCAAGTTTTCAAGTAACTTCTTCTTTTTAGACTACTGGTGTAACATTATTTCATCGAGTAGTCAGATTTCACTCCTTGAAGATACCAAATTGCATCAAATGATAGCTTGTACTTTCTTATACCGAAGGTAGAGTGTATAAGAGATTAGTGCAAGGATGTAACCAGAAAAAATGTTTAAGATGCATGTAACATCTAACAGTCTGTTTATTATAAGTGGTCTGCCCTTTTTGTTGTTTCAAAGGAAGTCTATGAGTGTCTTGATCATTTAAGTTTATCCATTCTATATTTCTATGTTACAGTCTTGATCATATTTGTGTCTGAATTAGATTGTTTTCTTTTTACTAGCTTTCTCAACAGGTACATAAGTAGGTATAGGCTCTCTATTAATCCAGTATCATCTATCTGTAATCTCCGCATACAAAGGATCAGTGATGCCAGGTTTTGATAGATGTTGATTATGTGCCATCAACAGCTAGACATTTAATTCCTAATAATCAGATGGGTGAAAGAAAAAGAAAAAGAAAAAGAAAAAGAAATAGAAAAAGAAAAGCAAAAGAAAAAGAAAAGCAAAATAAAAGCAAAATAATAATACGCGCCAGGTAGGGGTCGAACCTACGACTTTCTGCTTAGGAAACAGACGCTCTATCCACTGAGCTACAGGCGCTAGTTGGTACCTTATATCAAAGGGATAAACACTAGTAGGGCTGCACAAACCCGACCCAACCCGCCAACCCGAACCTACCTAAATTTACCCATCCGTACCCGGCCCGCCAATAAACGGGTCGGGTGCGGTTAGTTTCTTGAAACCCGACTTTTGACGGGTCGAGTAGGGTGATAGCTCCTCTCACCCGACCCGACCCGCCCGCCCGCCTTCTCTCTTCTCTACTTCATCGACCGAGTCCTCCATCTTTTCTCTTTTCTGAATCTAAACTAAACAGACTGTTTTCTTTCAATTATCTCTTTCATCGACTCTTCTGTTTTCTTTTCATCGCCAGAAAATCCTACGTATTCTATATTTCTATCTCGATCCTGTCTCTCACACATTTCCATTTCCTCCGTAAAATTCTTTTCTTGTCTCTTACTTTCACATCTCTTCAACAGAGACACAGAAGAAAAAAACAAAACCCTAACCCTAGTTTATTCAAAAAATTCACAATACTCGAAGAAAGGAGACAAATTGGAGATTTTTCTCACCCTTCCAGTAAGTTGTTGGTTTTTTCTTAGATCTGTTTTAGTTTGAAATTTGATTTTGGTCAAATTTTTTTTGTTGTGTGAGTGCATGTAATCTAGGGAGAAATGGGGGTTTTGTTGTTGTTATCTGAAATTTTTAAGGAAATGGGGTTGTTGTTTTCAAGTGAACTCGTATTGTTTTTACATGGAAATTATTGGGGGTTTTTGTTTGAGTAATGCTGAGAAGAAGATTGATAATTTCTGAGGAAATTTTTCAACTTTCGCCCGTTGAGAGGAAGATTGAAGTGATTTTTGGCGCTGGGGCACTCACTGGATTTGAGTGATTTTAGGTTGGTAATTTGGAATTGAGCATTGTTTGTTTGTTTGTTGCTCAAATAGTGTTGGTGGTGGAAACTAAGTTAGTGAAAATGGGGGTTGAGAAGAACATTTCTAAGAGTGGTGGTGGTGGTGGTGGTGGTGGTGGTGGATATGTTGGTGGATTTCTTCAGTTGTTTGATTGGAATGCTAAGTCGCGGAAGAAGCTACTTGCAAAGTCACAAGGTATTGAATGCATTATCTCGATTAATAATTGTAGTAAAAATGTACTAATTGTAAAAAGTGTTCTGATTGTTGTTGGGTTTCAATTTGTGTTGCTTTGTTGATTTATTTTCTCTATTATGGTGAATTTTACGAAGGGATCAAAACAAGGGAAGAAAAATGTTCGGAATTTGCCAGCGTCAAGGTTTCGCATGGTGAGTAGTTGTATTAGAATGCATTATTACATTATACTGAATGACTCATATTATGCAATGTCAGGAATTTCAGCTTGTTAAAATCACTGCATTTCCCTGCATTCCGATTTTGTGTCAAAGTTGTTCTATCCGTTTTTTTATCATTGTTCTTTGGTGTATACTGAGTTTTTTGGATGAGGAATTTCTGATTTATCTGTCTTGTGTATATTATTTTCAGATTGACGAGGACGAAAATGGAGCTTCAAGTATTAGAGGAAGTAGTGACTATAGATGTGCCTCTTCAGTGACTGATGATATGAAAGAAAGCTAGATTAATTGGTCAAGGGAGCCCTGAAGGTTGGTGATGATTTTTTAATTTAGTCTTGTTGTGCATACAGTGTTGCAATTGCGAGAAAATACATGTTTCAATTTGTTTGAATTGCTTGGTTATAGTGTCATTTCGGTCGTGAAACACAATTGAAACAGTGATCTCAAGGTCTTGTGTAAACTGTGAACAACTTATTAAGCATCTAGAAAATAAAAATTCTATGTTGAAGAAGTTTGCTCCGCAGTGTTTTTAAAAGCTTAATTGGATGAGGTCCATCAGGAGCATTGAAAATTTAGTTCATACTATATTATTGACAAATAAGTAGGATTTGTTACGAAATTGATAAAAAATGCCACTAAGGAACATGGTAAAGCAAAGAAACCTCTTGATAGCTTACTTTTGCATTTGACTGTGTGTGGAATTAATTTATAGACTCATAGCAACTGTATTTAATTTAACATTGGTCTGCACTACTTGTCTCCAGCCTGAAGGTTGCAGCATTATAGTTAGAAGATAGTTGGTTATAAACTATTATACATTTGCATTACCATGAAACATGAGAAAAACACACTACATTTTTCTGGGAGGATATGTTGCAAATGCTCGTGCGATCTTCCCTGAGAATAGAAAGCAGGAGACAGGAGTTCAGGATATCACTTCTCATTTTCTTTTTCTTTTGCTATTGGTAGTAGTGCATGGTACTAGTAACACCTGAATATGCTGCTTCCTGAGTCATAAACTAAAGGTTTTGAATCTGGACGGGTGACCCGCACCCACCCTATCCGACCCGCTGAAATGGCTGGTCAAGCCCGACCCGATCCGTCCTAAGTCGGGTTGGGTCCGGGTGAATGTTTCAATTACCCGTCAACTGACGGGTTGGGTGCGGGTGGGGCCAAACCCGACCACCCGACCCGAGGTGCAGCCCTGATAAACAGGTATTTTTTCTTACTCTGACAAGTGAAGAATATTTCTGGAAACACTCCTCTGAAAACAAGCGGGAAAGGATGAAAAAAAAACAGCTGTCGTTACCTTACTATGATCCCCAAATGTCGATCCTCTGTTTACGGTCTACATCACCATATCAAAATCCATAATTTTAGCAGTTCAGCTGACGCAATTTTTTCACCATTCAGTAATACAAACTGTAACCAGTATTTCGAGACTCCCCGTCTTTACTAAGTTCTAATCTTCAAATCCAAAACCCCTCATTTGAACAAGCACAAAATGAAATCCATAACTCTACGCAAATTCTGAGACATACGAGAATCTCATTAGTCGATACGAGGGTTCTACGAACTCGAAAGACGCTGAGATACTTAATTTACAAATCATCAAGAATGGATACAGTAGTGATATGTGCCCAGAAAGTATTCGATGAAATGCCTGATAGAAATGAAGTTACTTGGTATTGCATGATGTCTGGATATAGCAAACAGAAAATGTCTAATCGGACATGTTTGCTATTCCGTTCTACGCTTTGCTCCGGAATATTGCCTTCTCATTATGCATTTGGTGCTGTTCTTCGCGCTTGCCAAGATTCTGGACCAGATGGACTTAACTTTGGAATGCAAGTTCATGGTTTTATTATGAAAACTCGGAACTCACTGGATGTTGCAGTTTGTAATGTGCTGATGACGATGTATGGGTCTTGTAGTTTGGATTCCATGGAATATGCTCGCCGTGTCTTTGATGAGATACCGATGAAAAATTCCATATCTTGCAATTGTATCATTTCAGTTTATTCACGTACAGGAGATGTTTTGTCAGCTTTTGAGCTTTTTGTGGCAATGCAAAGGGAGGATTATGGGTTCAAATTTTTTCAACCAAGTGAGTATACATTTGGAAGTTTGATAACTGCTACTTATTCATCTTTCAGTAGTTTTGGTCTATCCCTGCTCGAGCAAATATTCAGTCGGATCCTTAAATCCGGATTCTTCGATGATTTGTATGTTGGTAGTGCTTTGGTTAGTGGGTTTACAAGGTATGGATTACTTGATGATGCTAAGAAGATTTTTGAACAAATGAGAGAGAGAAATGCTGTATCCATGAACGGATTGATGGTTGGGTTGGTGAAACACAAAAGAGGAGAGGATGCTTCAGAAGTTTTTAGGGAGACGAGGGATTTGGTCGGGAGAAATTTTGATTCCTTTGTGGTTCTTTTAGTTTTAAGTGCTTGTGCTGAGTTTGTGTTGTCGGGTGAAGGGAGGAGAAAGGGTCAAGAGGTTCATGGATATGTACTTAGAAACGGTCTTATTTGATTCGAAGGTTGCAATTCCAAATGGACTGGTTAACATGTATGCAAGGTGTGGTGTCATTGACGATGCTTGCAAATTTTTTAAGCTCATGGGTGTCAAAGATGAGGTCTCGTGGAACTCCATAATAACTGGACTTGATCAAAATGGACGCTTTGAGGAGACAATGGCAAGTTTTTGTAGAATGAGAACTGTATTTTTGCCATCAAAGTTTTCACTAATCAGCACTCTAAGTTCATGTGCAAGCTTGAGGTGTATTCAACTGGGAGCACAACTTCATTGCGAAGGGATCAAACTGGGTCTTGATTTAGATGTTTCTGTTTCGAATGCACTCCTTGCACTGTATGCAGATTCTAGGAATCTAATTGAATGCCGAAAGCTTTTTGCTCTGATGCCGGAATTGGATAAAATTTCATGGAATTCTATGATTGGGGCATTAGCTGATTCAGAGTCGCATTTAGAAGCAGTTGAGTGTTTCTTTGGTATGATGCGTTATGGATGGAATCTTAATAGAGTAACATTCATAAATCTTCTCGCAGCCATTTCATCGCTCTCAATTCTGGAGTTGAACCAGCAGGTTCACTCCCTAGTGCTAAAACATTGTGTTGCAAATGACGATGTTGTTGAGAATGCACTTATATCTTGCTACTGGAAGTGTGGACAAATGGATGAGTGCGAAAAGATCTTTACTAAAATGTTTGAAAGGAGGGATGAAGTATCATGGAACTCTATAATTGCCGGATATATCCAGAATGGTCATATCTCCAAGGCCATGGATTTAGTCTCGCTTATGATGCAGAAGGGTCAGAGTTTTGATTGTTTCACCTCTGCCACAGTTCTCAGTGCATGTGCCTCTGTTGCAGCATTAGGGCGGGGGATGGAAATTCATGCTCGTGGAATGAAAGATTTTCTGGCATCTGATGTTGTAGTGGGAAGTGCACTTGTTGACATGTACTCTAAAAGTGGAAGAGTAGATTATGCTCTGAGGGTCTTTCGTTCGCTGCCTCTGAAAAATAAGTTCTCTTGGAATTCAATGATATCAGGTTATGCACGGAATGGGGTCGGTGATAAAGCATTAGAGTTGTTTATGGAGATGCGTCGGGTTGGTCACAAACCGGATCATGTCACCTTTGTTGGTATCTTATCGGCTTGTAGCCATGCGGGCTTTGTTGAGCAAGGATTCAAACATTTTGAATCTATGAAAAACGAGTGCGGATTGGTTCCTGAATGGAACATTTTTCATGCATGGTGGATCTCCTTGGACGGGCAGGCAAGCTTGATATGGTAGAGGGCTTCATTGAGGCAATGCCAGTGAAACCAAACGCTCTTGTATGGAGGACTGTTCTTGGGGCTTGCTGTAGAGCAAATGGTCGCAGAATAGATTTAGGAACAAAGGCTGCAGAATAACTTCTGGAGTTAGAGCCTCAAAATGCTGTAAACTATGTGCTTCTTTGTAACTTGCATGCTTCTGGAGGCAGGTGGGAAGATGTAGCAAGAGCCCGGTCCATGATGAAGAGGGCAGCAGTGAGAAAGGAAGCCGGCAGTAGTTGGGTTACCATGAAAGATGGTGTTCATGTTTTTGTAGCAGGAGACAAGTCTCATCCAAACATAGATGAAATCTACGCAAAGCTAAGGGATCTAACCAGGGAAATGAAGGATGCCGGTTACTTACCTCAGACAAAATTTGCCATGTATGATCTTGAAACAGAAAGGAAGAGATTCTAAACCACCACAGCGAGAAACTTGCAGTAGCTTTTGTTCTCCTTCAAACGTCAGGATTGCCGATAAGAATTATGAAAAATCTTCGAGTGTGTGGTGACTGCCACTCTGCTTTTCAATACGTATCTAAGATTGTTGGGCGGCAAATTGTGTTGCGGGATTCACACAGGTTTCATCGTTTTAGTGATGGCAAGTGTTCATGTGGGGATTACTGATAAAATTAGTGAATTACTGTTTATGCAGTCATCCTGACCCATTGCCTTGTAGGTGGTTTTGTAATAACTGAATTAGTTCATCTGGTGATCAAGAATCAAATCCATATAGGATCTCTACACAGTTCAAGAAAAGAAACGTGGAATATCCAATTATAACCAAAATGGGTATTTTAGTTGATGGGAGAAGTTACGAGTGTTTTAGATAGAGATGGATTGTAACTTAGCTGCCTATTTGAGACTATCCAATTATCCAGATCATCCTGATGCTAATATACCATCAGCGGTTTTGAAGGTTCACGAGGAGAATTTAAATTTTATAATTATTTGGTTCACCACATCAAACCTTTGATTTACCTCTTAACTGAGGTTCCAAATTCAATTATGGATTGGGTGCACTTAATTCTGTCAATGCTATTCTTAAAATAGTTGTTTGCAACAAAGCATTTCACGGAGTACAAATATCAATACTGAAATTCACAAGTACAGAAAATATTTTATTTGTTCAAGTCATCAATTACCAAATTGACAAATTCAAAAGAAATATTGACGCAATTAAAATGGGGAAGTCAGTACACCACATTCACCAATAACAGGCTTAACTGTGAACAGAAAGAAAAAGGAACAATCTGCATACAGGTGCTAAGCCAAAAGAGCCACAACAAGTAACAGAGAAACATAACTCTAGGTCTTCACGCTCAGCACATGTCTCATGAGCATTTGAACAACTTCAGTAGAGATTCGAGAGGACTCTGATGTAAGGGTATTGGTCTTTTCCTCGGTCTCTATTTCAAGTCGCTTCACATTAGCTAAAACAGGACACGCAAAATATAAGCATTTAGCTAAAACATAATACACAGAGGCAGCATAACATATGGAATAATGCATGACGTTGGTGAAAGCCAGGAATTTTTTCCTAAATATTATAAGAGATTACCTCCTGACTTCAGTCATGAGATGTGCAACAGACAAACAGAACGGATGATAACTCATATAAAGTTGTCAGTTAGACTCCAATTGCATTTTAGTTACCTCGGCGACTTTTCTCTGAAAGTCAGCTTCCACTTGTGCTCGGAAATCGCTGATATCCTTCCCGGCCTCTAATTTTGCCTGTTTCATCCTAGTCATTTTGTCTGGACAAGGAGATTTAGATTCAGTATAATAACAAATACATATGGGCATGCATTGGGCACATACAAATTATCAAATAAAAATCAACTGTAGCCTAAGATCTTTCTTATGATCCCGAATAGACAGTAAGTTACATATAAATTGTAAATAACAGCACATGTGGGTATAGTTATTAGGGTGACGAAAAGACATTCCAAATCTGAATAAGTAAATTACAACAATTGCAGATTACAATTGAAAATAAACACGATCCAGACTGAAACGCATAAGAAAATTGATACCATTTTTTGAAGCATTGACAATGCTCTGGGATTCTTGTTCCGCAGCTAACAAGAGCTGAATCCCACCTTGTTTGCCAGATTCCATCTTTTACTGCAAATGCTAAAACATATTCAGAAGAAACCCTAAAGAATCAGATCAAAGTAACCCACACAAAGAAATATAACAGATTCTTATCTTAATGTCTAATTAGATCATTATCAGATGCAATTAGATCGACTTAAACCATTAATCCTTACAATTTCTAAATGGATATGATCATAATCTAGATTCAATTAAAGCTTGTGAAATTTTCCAGTCAATTTCTATATAATATTAAGAAAAGACACAGATCAAAGAATTTTCAGTAAAAGATAATTTTTCAGAGATCTATAGTAGTACTTTAAGATTGGATCACTGGAGAAGTTATTGACGAATCTAATTGCAACCGGATGATCTAATCAATTAAAATTGAGAATGTAAATATCAACATTATAGATTTTGGAGGAGAGAGAAAGAACCTGAGGAAACGGAATTGATCTAGAGATTCAACTGAGAGAGACGATCGCGAGTATTATGATGTGCTGGAATTCGGAGAGCGCCAATATATCGCTGGAGAGTGGAGAGGACTGGAGAGAATTAACATTGGCCTGGATTTACTAATATGCGCTCCTTTGCCTCGGTGATTCGTAAAGTTATGTTATTTTGAATAGTTTGAGGGTTATAAGCCAAAGCTGTCACCGTCCATCCACGAAAACTCTATTAAAACAGGGGGTGTAGACTTTTTTTACAGGGTGCAGTGGATTAATGTGTTTTAAATAGAGATATAGGATGATTCGATAGTTATATCAAAGATCAAAAACATCCTTCCTTAATAACTATCCTAAATATAATACAAAAAGAAAAACTAAATCTAAAGAAACTTTTAATTTTATATTCTCCTTCTCCTTTTCTCTTCTCACCCGTATTTTCTATCTTTTTCATTTCCATTTCATCTTCTCCATTGTTCTTCGTTTATTCATCGATGATTCTGAAAATTATTTTTTCATCGACGATTAAACTCTTTTTTATAAAACGAATACAATGAGATCCAAGCAAGCAGTCAATTTACATAGAAGAAGAAATCAACCAGCAGGCAGTGATTCAAGTTATTTTGCATCCGAAGAGCCACCCCATCAATCAAACAGCGAACAAGAAGAAGAACCTCCTGTTAATCCACCAGAAATGGCTCACTTAAGGTATGAATTGAAAAACTCACACTTTGTTTATCAATTTTAGTGGTTAATTAGGGTACATTTTTAGATTTATGGTTTAAAAAAAAACAGTTTTGTAACTGCATAGGCTAGGAAATGTTGATTTCCTAGCCATAAAAGCATATATACGGCTAAGAAAAGATGAACTCCCGTCCGTAAACTTGATTTGTTCCAACTTACGTTTGGGAAGTTATGAACTCCCAGCTGTAAATCAGTATAAGTGTTTTGTTTACGGTTAGGAAATTTAACAATCCTAACCGTAAGTAGTAGTTACGGCTAGTTCGATGCATGGAAAAGCCAGTCAAAGTGTAACGCTTTCTAGCCGTAAATGACCCTGAGTTTGGGTTGAGATTTTTTTTATTGTTTACGGCTAGGTCAGTGCTTAGAAAGGTCAGTCCGTAAATACCTTTTTCCTAGCCAAAAGAAAGCCTGAGCTTGGGTTTAATTTTTTTTTTTCGGCTAGGTCAGTGTTAGGGAAAGCCAGTCGTAAACATTTTCAACCCAACCGTAAGTAGCATTTCCAGCCGTAAACGACCTTGAGTTTCCTGTTTTGAAGTGTCAATTTTTTGGATTTTCATATTTTTAGCTATGTTTTCTTGTTATATGTATTGATCATGCCTTTTTAATTTGTCTTAGGCCACGGAAGGACAAGAAGAAGAGAAAAACGTAAGAGGTAACACCAAGAGCTGACCCGACTCCAACCCCTCGTCACAAGAAAAATTTGGCTGCAGCCAAAAGGAAACCAGGTGCACTTTATAATTAAACGTGCACTTGTGCTTTCTCAACAATGACAACAACATGAGATTGTGGAAGAACATAGGGGTGATACAAGTGTTGATCCATTGGTTGGTCCCTCCGATGTAAAAGGGAAAGAAAAAGTGAAAGAAAAGAAGCCAGCAACTCCTACAGCAAAACAAGTGATTGACAACATGGTTCTTTTGTCCGGCAAGGAGAATGGAAGACCTTGTGGGTGATCCAAGGGATAGATATTTCATCTTATTTGGTTACTAACATTCATGGGCAGAAAGGGTTTGTTCATGGTTGGTAATAATCTAATCTAATCTAATTTAATCTAAAGATAAATCTTTATGTATTATTATTAATGTTTGTTCCATTGTTTATGTAGGATCATACTACAGCGGTCCCGAAACTCAAACACCAAAGGGAGAGTTTTTGGCCATTGGAAAGCGAGAGCTTACCAGTGATATCCCTTGTACAGGCTTCGGGATTATGGCCTGCAATAGCCACATGTCAGAAAGCAGTACGATGTTGTTACAGTTTGCTCTTTCAGGGAGAGGTATTTTCCCGAGACAAATACTTTTCATCTTCCGGTAGGCGAGATGACTATCACTCCCGACGATGCCTCAAATTATAAGCTTGTCCGTTGATAGAAAATCCGTGCATGAGGGTTTCGACAACTCTCTTTATTTTGAAGATCTTTTTAAGTTGTCTGAAGAATGTCTTGGATGGGGCAAGGTGGAATCCCAATAAGAGTTTGAGGTAGGATCCGTAGAAGCGCCGAAGGGAGAAAATGACTTTGCCAACAGAAGGAAGAAGAATAAAGCTGGTGAAATGGTTTCGACAAGTATGGCAAGAAAGCTAAACTTGAGTCGTCTAAGGGATAAGTTCCAAAAATCCAAGGATAAGGAGATGGATGATGCAAGGGTTAGACACACAGATACATCTTACTTGTTGTACGCACTTGGCACCATCATTTTCCCCGATCTTATGGTTAACAGGGTGAACGCTAGCTATCTACAACTCTTACAACATCTCAGTCTTAATTCGGAGTTCAACAAGGTAGCAGAGTACTCGTAGGGAACTATCACCCTCTCTTTCTTGCTTGAGAGTCTCGGTAAAGCTTCAAGGTGGAAACAAACACAAATTACAGGGAATGTTGACCTTTTCCAGGTAATTTTGTTTTACTATTTCCAATGTTTGTTCAGTTTTTAATTTGATTTATGTTTAATATAAACTCTCTTTTTGCGCAGTCATGGGTTTACGGCTATTTTCCTACCTTGACGAGACCAACGAAGGATAAAAATTAGCATTTCCCTACTCCAACTGGAAGCATATATCCATTCTCAAGAAATCAGGAAAAGGACAAAGAGGGTAAGATGGTTCAGATGAGGGGTCAATTGGACGCTCTGACTGTTAACGATGTGGAATTTGACTCATACCTCAGGATTGATGAAAATAGTTGTGATGCTTGTGAATTTACCGATGTGTCAACCTACAACGGACCACTCTATCATCCAACATGGTACATCATTTACAACCCTCGTAGAACTCTACGTTAAATTGGAGTTGTGCAGAGAGTTCTTCACGATGAGGAGGGGGTCTTTAAAGTGGACATGGAAACTCTAAGCTCTTAGTTAATTATGTTAGAATGGTCTACAACCCTATCCCTTCTCACGACGATTGGAAGGGTCGTATTCGATACCCCAACCAAATAGATATGAGTGGGTATGAACACATTTTTGGCACAAACTAGCCGAGGATAAGTACTTGATATGGTTTAACAGATGGGGTCATCCTGTTGTGCTCAATATGGATGCGGAAGCAATACCATATTTTGAAAAGATTGTGGATCATCCAAGTTCATAGAAGGGAAAAATTTATTAGAATAAGAGATTTTTTATGGTGGTACGTAAACTATTACATTTCTTACTGTACTAGTTTTTTCAAATTTTATACAAATATTTAAAATTTGGACATATTGTTTTTCCAAAATAGGTCGAGCGAGTTAAGTGGTTGGTAAAGGAAATAAGTCGTTGCATTGATGGTGGTTCAATGTTGAGGGTTGACGATCAAAGACGACTACGAGGTAAGATTGAAACTAGCTGACCCTGACTCTGCACATCTATATCGGTACATCGATGAAGAAGAGACGAGGGGTTCCAAGAGAGATAGGTCTGAATCCAGTAGTTATGTAACACCTACTCGTACTCCCACTATATCTTCATCTATCTAGGTCCAAATGAAGATATTGTTCAAGACCAACCTCAAGGTAAAGGTCGAGGGGGAGGTTAAGGTCGAGGTAGAGGTCAAGGTCGATGTGGAGGTCATGGTGAAGCTATAGGAAGAGGTCGAGGTTGAAAGTTTTCTTATGTTGTTGTGGATATGGATATTTAGTACTTTGTTTAGTTTATGGATTTATGGATTTTTAGTTATGTTTGGATTTATGGATATTTAGTTAGTTTGAATGGATGATAATTGGTTTTCTTAATATGTGATTCAAATACAATGCAAAACATCACAAAATTTAGTTAAAAATAAAAATTCAGGTTCACTTACGGCTAGGTCAAGTCTTGTAAACCTAACCGTAATATATCATTCTTTCAATTCTATCAGGCTTACGGCTAGCTTGAGCTTCAAAGCTGGACTAAGTGACCCTGAAATTCAGTACGGACAGCAAGCCTAGCCGTAAAATTTTCCACAATGGAATTTATTTCAGTTTTACGGTTTGGATTATTAGAAAATCCAAGCTTAAAAACCTCATTTATTATTTACGGCGAGCTTTATGAACTGATCTAGCCGTAAGCGACCCTGAATTTTGATTACGACTAGGTTTGTGCATTATCCTAGTCGTAAGTGACCATGAGGCATGGCTACGGCTAGGTCGTCAAGGATAATTCCTAGCTTTAAAACTTAAATTCTCTAGAAAAGCTATAATTTCCAAGGCACCCAACGACTGGATTTTTCAAAATTTCCAGACATTGGGGTGTTTCATCTATATATATAGCACACTCTCTTCTCTTCTCAAGAAACACACCTCTTATTTACTTCTCCTCTCAAATTGTTTCTCTTCTCAATAAATACTTCTCATTTATTCATAATCCAAAAAAACAAACCCATGACTGCTAGGTTCACAACTAGAGAAGATGTTTCTATAGCTCGTGTATGGTCGACCACAACACAACATAATCGAGAGCTAAACATTAACCTAGATCAACCCTCCGATAATTTTTAGTTCCATGTCTTCATAAGTTTATCACGTTATACGGCAATCGAAATGGAAGATCATACCAAAGCATCAGGGAAAGATTCAAATTACTTTATAGTTGATGTGAAAATCTTAGATCGATTACGGTGGAAACAAGAACGAGGTATCCTACCATATACAGTGAAGAAAATACAACTTCACTAAGCTCATTTCAACTATGCTATTTCGAAGACTCGTTATAAGAAAACCTTTGGAGAAAAATTCAAGGATCAAGAGTTCTATGATGTTTTGATGGAAAAGAGCTCGTAGTTTAATGTTTAACTTATCATGTAACATCAGTTTATACTTTATATCTTTTCCCTTATTGTAATTTCATTCCCTTTAATGACAAATATTATTAAATTTCCTTCTTAGCGTCACTGAATGAGTATTAGTGTTCAATCTCAACTCATTTGAAAAAAATCAAATAAATTCAGGGTCACTTACGGCTGGGTATATAATAGAACCCAACCGCAAATAATCTCTACGGCTGGCTCTAGTACAAAAGCCAACCGTAGATTACTAAGATAGTTTGACCTACGGCTGGATTTAATAAAACACCTGACCGTAAGTTAGATCTACGGATAGGTTGATATCCATAAACCCAACCGTAAAATCTTTTTTACGGCCGGGTTTATGCATTACCCAGTTGTAGTTGTTGTTTACGACTGGGAGTTTATATTTTCCCCGTCGTAAGTATAATTTGATTTTGTTTTTGATTTTTATTTTGATTCTCAAATTGTAAATTAAAATCATAACATTAACCTAATCAATCATTAATCTCAATTAGTTTAACTAATTAACTTAATTAACACTAATTAATATATGTGCATTCTAGGATAATACAAAATACTAAGATAAGGGAATTTTGAGTTGGATTCAAAATGGCCCTATTTTATCATCTTGTAAGCCCCTGTGAGCCAAGGTCTGCAACTCCAATAACATGGTTCTAAAATAAAAGTTCCATAAAAACCTTATTTAACATAATATGTCTAAATTAGCTTTTTAATTTAAATCATTCCAATAAAAAAAAATAACTTCATCCCTAATTTCAATTCTCTTCTCACCACTAATACTACCAACACCAACCCACAACGACCAACTAGCAACACCACCAACCAGCGCCACCATTACCACCACCACTATCACCGCCACCACCAACCACCATCGGTGCCACCACCACTACAGTTGCCAACTAACATAGCCACCGCCATCCACCAACACCACATGCACCAGAAATACCACCAGCACTTCACTACCACCAACCAACACCACTATCAACATCGGCACCACAACCACCATTGCCACCACTAACTAACACTACAACCACCACCAACACCAGCACTATCCCACCACCACCAACTAATAAAAATCACCACCGAACAACACTACCACCACCACAACAAACCACCACTACCACTATAACACCATCACCAAAAACTTACCATATAACTAACAACGTTGGTTTCAACGACAAAAACTAGGTATGTTTCAACATAAACTTGTCATTTCACCAACACAACTTCAGCGATGAAACCAAATATGTTAACTTCCAAGTCAGACTGAATAAACTAGGCAAAAAATCAGTTGAAACCAAATTTGGTTTCACGATAAAAAATAGTCAAAAATCAGATGAAACCCAATTATGTTTCAACATAAACTTACTGTTTCACCAACAAAAACATTGGTTTCAACGTTGTTTATTCTGTCAAAATTTGTTGAAACTAAATTTGGTTTCATCATAAAACTGTTATTTCACCAACACAACATTGATTTCAATGGTAATGATGTATTATCATTTTCTGGTGATGATACATCAGAAGAAGGTGTTGGTGGTGGTTGTATAGGATAGAAGGAGGATGCAGAGGTGTTTTTGGTGGCGGATATGGAGGTTCTGGTGGTGGTTGTAGATGATAAAAGAAGGAGGTAAAGGTGATATTGGTGGAGGATCTGAGATGCTGGCGGTGGTTGTAGAGGATAGAAGAAGGAGGCAGAGGTGTTGTTGCTGAAGGATCTAGACATTGTGGTGGTGTGGGATAAAGAGAAGGAAATGTTAGTGGGGAGAAAGAGAAGGATACGTTGTTGGTGGAAGATCAGGAGATTTTCGTGGTTTTGCTGGTGGTACGGAAGTAGGAGGAGGAGGTGTTGCTGGCGGTGGTGTTGTGTGAGAGATAGAGAGAGAAAACAAATCTCATGTGGAGAAGAAGATGATGAATATGAGGGTATGATGGGTATCTTTTTAAAATGAAATAGATGTAATTTACATATTTTAAAAAATTTGGGATTTTTGTATCAATTTTGAAAAATATGATGTTTTTATGGATCTTAACTTATGGTTGGGTTTTTGCTTATTTAGTTTGGTCATCTTGATATTGTATCCCTTATTATATATTTTGAAATGGTAAGCAAAATAACTTAACAAAAATTCTTGGTGTACCGCCCAAATGGACACCATATAAACCGCCCCCTCACAAACCCTCACGCGTGGACCCCACAAAACTAGGCCCCCTCCAAATCCTGAAGAAGCAAGGCCCACTCATTATGAGTTGTCGGTTTGTAGGTCGTTTTTCAGGCTGTATGCCTAGAACGATTGATAAATTAATTTTTGTTAACAAGAAGAAAAGGAGAAAAAAATGTTCTGAATCAAAATTTAGTTAGGGAACAACTACCCCGGTCAAAGACAGTTGAGTCAAAAGTTGGAAAAGTCAAAGTTGTATTGGGGAGGGCCGGTAGCCAAAAGTCAAAAATTCATACTCCCTCAGTTTCTTAAATTTTGAGTTATATCAAGTTTGCACAATTCTTAAAGCAAGGAGAGAGGAATATTAATAGGTATGTTCACCAATTATATCATTAGGATAATAAAATAGTAAAATTTAGAAATGACATATCTCTCAAACTATGCCACAGATATTTGTAAACTTTGTATCATTGGAAAACATTTGAAAACACTATGTAATGAATATAAACATGACTATCAAATTGTACATATTTCTTATACTAATAATAATCAAATAAAAAGGTAATTTTAGAAATATTGTCTTGTTTAGTGAAATAAGTCAACTACAAAATTAAAAAAAAAAATACTCAATTTTTGAGAAACGAAAGGATCATTTGAGTTTCCAATTGTGGTCACTTCGGCGACCTAAGTCAATATTAGAATCATTTGGAAGAAAATTAGTTTTTCTCATTTGGAACTAAAAACTGTAAATTGAACAATCAGTAACATTTAGTTATTCTCTTCTTTAAACTTCATGTTTACTGGTTTATTAAAACAATTATTTAGTATGTTCTTAATCGAATTAAGGATGTACAAACTTTGAATTCGATAACGTTGTTCTTGGGTTTTATTATATCCTGAAGCCAATAATTTTGAAACATGTTTGTACTTGCAAATTATATTCGGTAGGGCCAAATTATTGTCTAAAAGAATATTGCATCAGAGCCTTGAAGCCAGAGGTGCAACAACCATTGTTTTAGTGTTTCATCTTCCCAGTCCAAATAAATTTTCGACCAGTTACTACGTCAAGTTCAACCCTCAACTTCACCGGCTAAATGTGGTTGATAATGCAATCAAATTAATAATAATAATATAACCCATCTTTGGTTATTCAGTTCGTGGATGAATTTTATACGTGATGGGGAAAAAAAAGCAAAAAAAATGAATAGATGTTTTCCTGCTCGAGTCTATCGAATCCGAACATGGATTTCCTTGCAGATCCTCAAGCTATTTTATCAATGGCTTTCTTAGTCCTAATTTTCTAGGATAGTTGATTTAGAGATTTGAAGTTTTCTCTTGAAAAGTTGAAAAGTTGCATCGGAATTGATCACAAATCCATTCATTCATCAGAACGTGAGAGGTGAGATTCACATTAATCAGTTTGTGGTGGCAACGAATCATATTGAGGTTTTATTATTTCAACTACTAAACCTTGCATCAAGGTTTCGAGTACAATCCATTAGAGCTTCTACAGATAAATACCAAAAATATTTGTATGCTTACAGGTCGATCGGTTTTTCCAAAAGCCGATGTTCTCAGACCACTAATGTTAAAGGTTCTGATACAGTAGAATTGAAGTTTATGTCTGGTCGAACACTTCTGTTGAAAGATATTCTCCACACTCCATAATAAGAAAGAACCCTTTTTACGGCTACTTTCATAACGAAATTAGGTTGTATCAAATTATTGGGTTTGATATTTATACTATTAAAAAAACAAATGTTTGTAGGAAAAGGTTACGCTACTGATGTAATGTTTTAGCTTAATGTTAAAATGAATAAAATTGCATCTTCTTCTTATATGGTTTGCACTTTTAATATTTGGCATGCTAGACTGTGTCATGTGAATAAGAACTAATAAACAACATAATAATGTTAGGTTTCCTTCATGCACTTTCTATGAATAATTTTTATAAATGTTAATTTTGCAGTCAAGCAAAGATAACTAAGATTCCTCATAGAAATGTTGTTTGAAAAACTAAACTTTTGGACTTGGTTCATGATGATATTTGTGAATATGAAGGTATTCTAACTAGAAATGGCAAAAGATACATCATGTTTCATTGATGATTACTCTAATTATACATTTTTTTACTTGTTGAGCCATGATAATGAAGCTGTTGAAAAGTATAAGATTTTTATTCTTGAATTTATGTTGAAAATCAATTTGATAGGAAAATTAAGGGATTTCATAGTGATAGAGGTCTTGTCTTGTCTTGAATAAGAATATGCTTTATTTACTGAAATATATCAATCTTGTGGAATTACACATGAAAGAATAACTCTATATAATCCTGAGACGAATGGGAAAGTTGAAAGAAATAACCGTACTCTTACTGAACATACTGTATCATGTTTGCTTATTTCTAGAGCTACTTCTCACTAGTGGGGAGAATGTTTGTTATTTTTTGAATCATTTTCCCAGTTATAAAAACCATGATATCCCCATGAACTTTGGAGAAATAGAAAACCCAATGTCTCTTATTTTAGAGTATGGGGTTGTTTAGCTTATGCTTGAAAAAAAATCCTAAAATACACAGGTTAGAAAGTAGAGCTCATGAATGTGTTTTTGTTGAAAATGCTCAGAATAACAAGGATTATAGATTTTTAGATATTAATAATAAGGTGTTATTGAATCAATTGAATTCTTTGAAGATATAATTCCTTTGAAATATAGAATATTGGGGTATTTCCAACCTAGTATCGTACCAAGTACAAATTCTGGAATTAGAACAGAAGAATCTAGAAATGATGAAGCTAGACATAACAAGAGAGATAGGACTGAGAAGAACTTTGGTCCTGACTTTTATGCATATAGTTTAGTGGGTAAAACCTTTTAACTTGAAATAGGAACTTAGTTCTCTAGATGCCAACCTTTGGCAAGAAGCCATTGGCAGTGAAATGAACTCCCTTATTTTTAACGGAACTTGGCGCTTAGCAGATTTACCTCGTGGTTGTAAAGTTATAGGTTTTAAATGGGTCCTTAAAGGAAGCTAAAACCTGCTGGTTCAGTAGAGAAATACAAAGTTATGTTGGTATCTAACTGTTTTATCCAGAAGAAAACTTAGATGTCTTTGCATTGATTCTTATGTTACTAGAATAACTTCTACTCATGTTTTGATTGTTATTGTTGTACATAATTAATTTTATTATTAATCAACTGTATATTAAAACAACTTTCTTAAATGGTGAGTTTGCAAATGAGATTTATATGGACCAACCTGAAGTCTTTATAGTCATTGGTCAAGAACAAAAAGTTTGTAAGTTAGATAAGTTACTTTATAGTCTGAAACAAGCTCATAAGCAATGGAATGAAAAGTTTTTGATGATTTTGAATAGTTTCAGAATTAATGAAAGTGACAAATGAATATACTATAAGTTTGAGAATAACGCATGCATTATTATATGTTTGTATGTAGATGATTTGCTGTTTTTTGGTTCAAACTTATCTCTAGTTATTTTAAAACTAACAAATACTGAGTTCTGACTATGATATGAAAGACTTGCATGAAGCAATTGTAATTTTGGAATTAAAATTAGTAGAACTGATAATGGTATTTATTTAGATCAATCTCATTACATTAAAAATATTTTAAAGAAGTATAATTATTTTGATTATATACCTGTCTGTACTCCTTTTGATTCTAGTGTTAAATTGTTCAAGAATATTGGAGATAACATTAGACAAAATAAGTATGCTAGTCGGTAGTCTTCGTAATGCAACTGATTATACAATAAAATATGTTGCATATGCAGTGGTTTTTTTTAAGCAGGTTTACTAGTAGTTCTGGTATGGATCACTGGTTGGCAATTGAGAGGGTTATGTGGTATCTGAAAAGAACCATAAACCTAGGATTACACTACAAAAGGTTTCCTGAAATCCTTGAAGGATATTGCGATGTTGATTTGGAATATTATTTCAGATGACTCCAAATCCATCAGTGGATATTTATTTAATATTGTTGGAGGCGTTGTCTATTGGAAATCCAAGAAACAAACTATCTTAGCTTAGTCTATGCTGGAGTCTGAATTGATAATACTAGAAGAAGTCAGTGAAGATGCAGGATAATTGAGAAACCTACTGTTAGACATCTTTATATGAGATTGAACCAGCCATTTTGATCCACTACGATAGTATCGCGGCTATCGCAAGGGTCCAGAACTGTCATTATAATGCTAAGAATCGACAAATTCGTCGAAAGCACAACAAATTTAGGTAATTTCTCACAACTGGTGTTGTAAGAGTGGATCATGTAAGATATGAAGAAAATCTGGTTGATCCTTTGATGAAAGAATTAGCAAGAAAAAAGGTATAGAATACTTCAAAAGGCATGGGACTTATGCCCATTAGTAACTCAGTCACGTGTGATAGATACCCTACCTATAGACTGGAGATCCCAAGAAATAGTTCAAAGGGAAAAACATGTCAGAAAGGATATATACAAAGTCACGCATCTTCTCATAACATGATATCCAGAAGCGAGTTACGTTGAGGCTTTAAAACTCTTGATGCTGTTTATAACTCTACTTTGAGTGGGGTACTAAGCTACAAGATTACTCTTGATGGACTTACTATATGAATCTAAAGGTGTGGATGCCTTCTATGAACTTGGGTATTTCTTTAGAGTATTCATTAAAACTGGGATATAAGCACAAGGGCGTAATGTGCCGACTTTTGTACTTAGGCCAATTCCTTTGAGGATTGGAAAATTAACCAATTTTCAATCCAGGTCGATGGGAAAAGGGACTCACTAAAAATGGTAATTGGAGTTAAGCGGTCAAGTATCTTTTGAGGGCCAAGAGTCTCCGGCTCGGCGCAATCTCTACCGCTAATCGTTATTTTTATAGTCATTGCCTAACGGCTATATCCCCCTATATACAATATATACACTTCACTTCACTCTAAACTAACTGACACCTCTCTTATGAAAAATCCACAATTATATACCTATTTATAAAATAAATTTCTCCATTTTAAATTTTTTTTCTTCATAATTGATGGGTTCTTCTGATAAAGAGATGCAAATGAATATCAATGGATTTAATAATACAAAAATAAATATATATTCATATATTGCAATAACTGGATGATGAGTCAGATGAAGATAGACAATTGAAAACCACTATGATGCAATCGGGGAAGATACCTATAGCTTAATAGCCAAAAAAGATAAAATAACAAGAAGATCGGCATTTCGAAGTCTAGAACTTTACCACCAGAAGCTGATATACGATTATTTTGTTCCCAATTGTGTGTACTCTAATAAAAATTCATGGGGTCAATTATGCATGCCCCAGTACTTGGTGATAAAAATTATTGGTCATCTTTGTCATGTACAACCTTTATTTCATTATCAGTATGATGCACGTAATATTATAGGCCATTGTCCTAAACAAAAGGGAACTACAACCCTAAATATTCTAGGTTATGGCATGCCAGCGGATTCCACTGATGAATACATTCGTATGGGAAAAACAATAAACAAGTATTTGTCATTCTTTTGTGAAAATAATTAATCATTTTGGTCAAACGTTTTTACAAAACCAACCCAGACAGATGTTAGAGAAATACTACTATAAAACGATGATAGGGCTTTCCAGGAATGCTATGCAGTCTTGATTCCATGCATTGGGTGTGGCAAGGATTCCTTACCTTTTGGCCAGGTCAATATAAGGGTCATTACCCAAATTACCCAACTGTTATTTTGGAAGCTGCTAATACTTAGAATTGTTAGACATGGCACATTTTTTTTTGTCTTCCGGGTTCACATAATGACATAAATATTTTGCGCAGATCGCTTTTGTGTGAATACCTAAAGTATGGAATTCTATTGTACCCACCCAACCTTAACATGAAACAAATGGATTTGGGGAATGATGTTGAACGAGCATTTGGAATTTTGAATAAAAAGTACGCTATCAATTGTGAACCATTCCGTTGTTTTGATCCTCTTAAGTGCATAAGTTTATGCTCATTGTTGAAAATTTCTCTTGAAAAAGACGACTTTCTTGAAGCTCTTTATTCTGGATTTTTCGGTCAACTGATCTTTGTTTTTCAGATAAACGTTGGTTCTCCATGAACTCGGCCATGTTAAGACTAGACTCAGATCCTTCTTGGGATAATTTTCTCTATCATTTTTCTATTGTTCTTCCTACACCTTTAAATTTTATGGTACAAACATCATTAAATTTGGACTTCCATTTAGATTTGACATTATATCTTGTGAAGAAAATGGTGAAACGGCTTAAAATGGTTGAGAATTTGGTGTAGAAGGAAAGTATGGGAATTCTTGTGGCACATGTTGGAGACCTTCTAACAACAATGGATTATATTTGTTCCTGTAACAACTTTTAAATGAGAATTGTTTGTCGTATTTGCAGTGCCAAATATCTCTATATTTTTATTCTTGTAATTTAGAAAAACAAAATATATTATAACAAATTAAAATTTTAAAAATTGAACAAAATATATAATTGCTCTTACCACATTAATATCGGTTTCACTACTCTTTATAGTTCAATTTTCTTGCAAGATTGCACCAACATATAAGGCCACTTCTTTATTGATTGCAGAGAAACGACCTGAAAACCATGCCGGATCACGATGCCTGAGGTTCGTTGTTTCTTCTTGAACTTTCTGAAATATGTTTTCTCAAAAGGCGTCGGCTTTTTGTTGGCAAACATTGATATTATTCTGTGTAATATTAACATAATTTTTGTAAATGCATTCATCTTCGTTTATTATATATAAATCTTGAATTCCCAACTTTGTGGCTACCTTATGAAGTTTGGGAACCATAATTCATATTACATAAAATTAGAAAAGCTTTATTTGGGATTAGAATAAATGTGTGAGTGGTGCTGAGAAGGTATGAGTTAATAATAGTTTCAAATTGGATATATATAGAAGATTTAATTTTGTATGTTGGATGATATAGTCGTTGACCACTTAGATAAAACCGAGCGGCATAGTCTCAGCCGTTGATGTTTGAGATAAGACCGAGTGGTCAAGTCTCTACCACTCGGTAGAAACTTGACCTCGATGACAAATTGGTAAATTTTTGCCTATCTATTTTTCCAATCTACACATCCCATTATGGCTCAAAATTGGCAAATTGGATGGCTTGCCCATCCCATTAGTATTGTTCTTAACTATTAATATATCTATGTGTGCCAGATAATATTTTTGTCTCCTAGGGTTAGAGTTCAAGAATATATCACTATATATTCTGACATTTAAATAGTCTAACACTATGTAGAGGTTTAAATCGAATGACACCCTTACTTATGCACTTTATATTCATGTTTAATGTTTTAAAAATATAAGTAGGGGATTATTGGAGTAAAAAAAGGGATTTTTTTTAATATTCTTATCAACACTCAATTTTTTTAAATATTCTTATCAATATTCAAATAATAGTTTAGTGCTAAATGATTTTGGGGATTGCAAGGTTAGTTTTACATGGCCAAATCCCTTCCCATATACCTTCCCTACACATACGTGTATATACACCTAATCAATATGGAAAATGTAATTCTTGCTCTATGTTTTAAAAATATAACGGGAGATTGTTGGAGTATTTTTATTAAGAAAATTTATTTTTTTAGTATTCTTATCAACATTCAACCGATAGTCTAGTGCTAAAAGGTTTCGGGCTTTGTAAGGTTAGTTACATAGTCAAATATCTTCCCATACAGTTTCCTTTTATATAATCAGTATGGAAAATATAATTCTTGGTCCATATTTTAAAAATGTAACATAAGATTGTTGGAGTATATTTATTCATTAAATCATGATTCATCACGTTGTACCGCCCTGACAAGCTTGCCAATAGCCTCATATGAGAATGGCAAACTGGAGTCTTCTTCGCTTTCCACTAAAACGGATCTAGGTGCGGCTCGCTCAGTTAGTTGGGATTTCTTATATAGTATTTTACATTCAAATTATGAAAATTCAACTGATAGTCTAGTGGTAAGGAGTTTTCGGATTTGTAAGGTTGGTTACAGATTCAAATCTTTGTAGAAAGCCCAAAATTCTTTACCACTAGACTATCACATGTTGATAAAATATTTTAAAAGATTTTTCTACTAAATATACACTAACATTAACAGTAGAATCATGTAGTATTGAAGTGAATTGTGATATTGAGTCATTTGAACAAAGGTACTTTCTCTTATGAAAAGTCATGCTCATCTTATTTTTTATCAATTCATCCTCAACCTGTATCAATTTCTTAACTAGATTGAGTTTTTATCTCTTTCAATCTACCATCTTTGCACAAACATCATTAAATTGTCGATCAAAAACTATATTTTCATTATTCATAACATCACATTCCATAATAATTACAATCAAGAAACAAACCAACATCAAATCCTTAAACTCCTTGAACCCTTTAATTACAAAATCCGAAAAACCCACCCAACAGAATTCTCTTTACACATTCAAGAGATTCTCAGTTCATAAGCAAAAAACATACCCACCAGAAAATCAACAAAAAAGAACCACAAAGTTATCAAAAAAAAAAAAAGATAGTAACCACAAGAAAATAACACAACAAATATTGAGAGTAAAGACTCCTCCGTCCGAGAAACCAAAAGTTTAACAACATCCCCACTTCATCGTAAATCAGCCAGCAAGAGTGATAGCAAACATCAAATAGACCTTTTTAAAGAAAATTTGTTTACCTTCATTAAGCAGTTTAAAAAGCTTAATAACCCTGATCTATTTGATGCTCCAGAGATGACCATTTCTAGTAAACTCCATTATATCTATCATAATCCTCTTCATTGCAAAGGTTGTATTCACTTCCAGTTGAAGATGCAGGATCATAACCACCTGAATCAGAATCATCCAAAAATTATCTTCATCACTTTCATCTTCATTATTCTCCTCTGCAAGTTTCATTGGTTCCCCATTTACGTTTATCCCATCAACAGTCTCTCCGTCAGAATCAACATCCAGTCGTTCTTGCATTGTTCTTGCAAAGAGTGGACGATCTCCTCTGATTCCCTGCATGTGCATCAAGGCCTTTCTCCTCCTCTTTATCTGAATTGTTCTCATAAATTTCATAACCACCCTCCCCATTCCCTGAAGCTTCAGAATCACTCTTAGTTGCACTGCAAGTCTTCTTCCATGTATAATCATCATCTCGCACATCCCTCTCTCATTGCTTCCTTTTATCCCTTGCCTCCCTCTTTTGCTTCCACTGAGAAAATTCAACCCCATTCGCTTGGCGAATTCGCTGATATTCATTTATGCGGTTTCGTCTCTCTATCTCCCTATTTAAAAATTCTTTCAACTGTTCAATCTCATTTGTTTCCAGAGTTGTTGCAACTCTTTTTTCAAAATCCAGAGCCCCAGATGGTTGATTATTGTCGTTTGCATTCTGATCTTCCATTTCTAAATTCTATCTCTTTTATCTCTGTTATTATCTCTTTTGGTTTAATTTTTCTTAATCTTCAAAATGATTCTCTAAACTAATTTTACAGGCACCAAAAAGATGACATTAATAGTCATTTATGGCATTTGGTAAAACGTCTAATCTCTTGGAAATGCACGCCTATTCAAGACTCCATTCATATTCTCCAGAACCATCATAACTATCCACAAGTAACCA
>JAJJMC010033901.1:49890-90809 GCA_023531435.1 Papaver californicum | reverse complement strand
TAAACGTATTGTTTCACCATTAAACTTTGGTTTCACAGTAAAAAGTAAGCACAAATCAGATGAAACCAAATTTGGTTTCATGGTAAAAATTCATCATTTTTCAGACATTCCACTAGCACGAACACTGGTTTCAACGTTGTTTTAGTTTTTATAAAATTTGATGAAACCAAATTTGGTTTCATCATTTTTATGACGTTTCACCAACAAAAAACCCTAATTTCGACAATGATGATGTATCATTATTTTTTGATGATGATTTTCGACTATGATGATCTGGAGGTGTTGGTGATGTTTGTAGAGGATAGAAGGAGGAGGAAGAGGTGTTGTTGGTAGTGGATCTGGACATGTAGTGGTGGAGGAGAAACAATAACGAGGAGGAAGCGATAGGGAAGGAGAAGGTGTTGTTGGTGGTGGATCTGGATATAGAAAGAGAAGGAGGTACTGGTGGTGTTGGTGGAGGAGACAGAGGTGCTGTTAGTGGTAGATATGGGTGACAAAATTAATTGTTGGTGAACATAAAAGCAAAAAAAAAAAGGAGGTGTTGGTGAAGGATACGAAGGTGTTGTTGTGCGAAGGAGGTACTGTTGCTTTTGGTGATGGTGGCGGAGGAGGTAATGTTGCCGCTGGTGATGGTGGTGGGAAGGAGAAGAAGAAGAAGAATAAGAAATTAACATACCTAGGTTATATAGGGAAGGGCATCTCGAATATATTAAAAATACCTAAAAACTAAATTTAATCCATATTAAAGAAAATGGGGTTTTAGTTTCATTTTTAATCAGAACGGTTTTTGTTTATAAAACATAATATGGGAGTTTTTTTTATATGGGAAGTTTGTTCATCTTGATTTTTTATACCAAGTAATGTTTTATATATTTAACATCAGGGATGTTACAACTTACAAATACTAAAATGTTTGCAAAAATCTATAAGCCCTAAGTTTTAGAAAAAAGTCCAAATTGATATTAAGAAAAGAAAATAGGAACGATGTAGGATACAATTGTTTGCTTGCCCTAATTACTTACCAGCTTCCTCAGGGGAAGGATTGAGGAGGGAACACTCAGGGAGATTTGAAGGCTATGGGATTTAAGGGTCGGGATCATGGTACAATAATTTTGACAAAAGAATTTGACAAAATATCTTGTGCGTCGGTTATGATCCATCCTACGGTTACCATCTTGATGACGTTGCAACTATAATGACTCAATTTTAAACGGCTCAAGCCAAGCCAACAATTGGATTTCTATTTAAAAGGAAACAGAAACGGAATTTACGTATATCTTTAGGAATTCCAATTTAGGATATTCATCTCTTCGTCTTCTCCATTATAGCTACCATAAAACTCTCCACGTTCTTTTAAGTTCTTATGCAAATACTAGGTTAGCTTATTATGGGGCTTAAGGCATGATTTATATTAGACTAGCTTACCTTTTTTTTTCTTGATTGTAATAGAAGAATACAAAAAAGAAGTAAAAGAAATTGAACCATACGAATAAGACATCTTAGTCGTAGCCTCTGTACAACCGAAAACATATAAGTGTACAGCTGTGTTATATATTGGAGCTGATATGTGGAGTACATTACATTGTTAGAGAGAAGTGGACACTCAAACTAAAGATCAATCTGATCAAACAATTACTTCATGTGTAGTAGAAAAATACAAGCTTAATTGGGTATTGGGTATTGTCGATCATTTCAGAACCATGATGGTAACGCCTGTTTAGAGACTAGTTAGGTTCACATTGTTGACATCAAAATAATGATCGTAATAAGTAAATAAACAAGACAATCAATTTCTTTTGAATTACCAGATTGTAAAAAAATAGTAACAGAAAAATGGTTAAAGAAATGCTTTTCTATTTCATTAAGATTATCATGATTGAGAAATTTCATAACAACAAAAACTCCTTGTTTGAAACGAGAAGAAGATGGAGAATTTTAATAATGGAGGAAGAATATCTTATCATAACTTGTGATATCTGTTTGATGAGTTAGAAAATATATTTGTTACCTTAAAATTGAGTCATTATAGTTGCCATGTCATCAAGATGGTAATCGTAGGATGGATCATAACCGACGCACAATATATTTTTTCAAATTCTTTTGTCAAAATTATTGTACCATGATCCCTATCCGGGATGGGGATATAAAACGGGATATATTTAGCTGCTAGTAGTAATTATGATTTGTTGGTATTATTGTCTGTGGGGTTGTCCAAAATTAAAAGGGGAAATGGCAATTTGGGCTTGAAACAGATATTAACAAGAACATTAAGAGAGTTAGATGTGGAGTTTACGAGTAAATATTTTTATTTATCTTTTTGTTATTTGATAAAATGAGACCTGTTTCATGAATGAGTATATCAAAGTTATGATTACAAAAATATTTCATTAGTATATCAAAATTAGGATTATGCAGAGATTAAATACACAAGAACCAAGTTAAACCAAAAGGATCATATCGTAATAGTGCAAACATAAATATTTTGATGAGAAAAGAGTGGGAATTCCAAAAAAAACGACTATATACAAGTATCGAAAGAGAACCAGTTGAGTCTAAGAAGAAATGGTTTTAGAATAGTAGATCCACCATTTTTATTAATATTCTTCTTCTTAAGAAAAAGATGTTAAACTGGAAAAGGGAATAAAATTCTTATTACTAAAGATAATTGGATACTTAAAGTTTGCCCTTTAAATAACTGACATCATAAAAACCTACATTAAGTTTCAGACCTTCTAGACGAGAACGCTAGGTGGAAAAATTCTTTAATAGAATCAGTTTTTTCTCATGAAATTGCTAACAGAATTAAATCCATTTATGTCAACTGTGATGGCCAAGATAAACTAAGATAGATGGGTATCAGGAGTGGTGAATTCTCCACTAAATCTGCATATAAAATTCTCTCAAATGAAAGCCAGAGTAATAATGACAAATTTTGGCTTAAATCTGTAAAATGAAAACTATTCCTTGGATTAATCTATTTGTGTGGAAAATGGCTGCTGATGTGCTAGCTTTAAGAGCTAAAATGGATGGTATGTTAAAACATGTTGATCCTCACTGTGTGCTTTGTAATGGAGATCATAATGAAACCACTGAGCATCTGTTTATTAATTGTAGCTTTACTAGGGTTATGTGGTTTGGATTAGGTGTTTCGATTCCTCCATGTCATGATAACTTAGACTGGGTCAAATGATGGTTTTCTTCTTCTCTAAATTATTGGAAGGAGACTTTTAGTATAATCTGTTGAAATATCTGCAAATTTAAGAATGAGGTGATTTTTAATAGAACTAAACTTAATCCTACTGAGTGTATTGTTTCAATTCAAAAGTTTTTAAATGAATGGGGAAGATACTCGAGTAATTTGTTGTCTACAAAGCATTTGGGAATCTCTAGAGAAGTGCATATGCAGAACTATTTGGAAGATCAGAAACCTGAAGTTTTTTTCGTTTATGCGTCATATTATGAATCAGATGGATCCTATAAGATTGGTATAATATTTTGGTTAAACAACAAAATTAATGATATAACTTTTTATTCAGGTTACACTACAGGCCCAGCAGAAGCAGAAGCAATAACTATTTATAGGGCGGTAATATGGATAAAATAATTACAGGTTCAATCCATTAACATCAGAACAGATTACAAAGAAATAGTTACTTTTTTGAACAAAGGATCAAACAATTACGAATGGAGAACATAGAAGATCATTAAAGATGTTCTTTGTTTTTTGGATTATACTAGGAATGTTAATATTATGTATGTAATAGATACTTCAATGACGGTGCAAATAAAATTACAAAATGGAGTAGAGTCAAAAAGAAATATTTTTTTTTAAATGATTCTCAAACTGTTATATTGAAATATAAAGTCCTATAAGGGATTTTAAAGGGACACAACATTATATATCTTGTTTATTTTTAATGAAGTTTTTTTTATTAAAAAAAAAGAGAGGAAAAGATGCTATAAAAAAAGAAAGGTGATAGAGTTCGAGTATATAAGAGGAGTAAAATGAATTGTATTTAGTCTTATAGAGGTATATTGGATCAAAATTTATATGGTTGGAATCTAGTGGATTTGTAATGTTTCTTAAAAGAATCATGAATTCTTATAGATATATAATTTGGATTAAATTTGATTTATATAGATATAGATTGAAATAGGTTTCCAAATACCAAATAATTTCTCAAAAGAGAGATCACAGTGCATAAAAAAATTAAAGAGCTTCGTAAAAGTTTTCATTCCGGGTCAAATGACAAAATTTGAAGAGGTAATTTTACAAGGGCAACATATGGAGATAAATTAGAGAAAATACAATAATTCTAGAGAAAAAAATGAGCAAGTTAATGAAGAAGAAGGCTATTTTTAAAAGAGAAACTCATGGCCAACATCATCTTATAAATCCATGGAAGAGAATGTTATGTATCAATGGAAAAACATAGTATACCGTGATAAATAAAAAATTCAAGTATATAAGATATCCATAAGAATCCATAAAACTCTCATGGTTTGGGTTGAGATTGATAGAAGATAATAATAATATGCATATTTTGCCTACAATTATCCATAAGAATCCTTATCTTTCTTAGGCCCTCTCCTATCCTAAGAAATCTTAAGAACTGAATACATAGGATATTTGTGAAATCTTAAAAATACAATTTGAATGTCATGGATAGTTAGTGATTCCATATAAATCCTAATTGACTACCTAGGTATTTTTAGGATTTCTAACAATCCTTATAACCCTCAATCCAATACATCAATGTTAGGAGGAATACATAAAGTTCAACACACACTTGTGACTAACACGTGTAGGCACACGATTAGATATCACAATTATAGAAAAGATAAACGACCAATATGACTGGCACATGTGCTTTAACAGACCCAACTAATACACATCACACATGTGCAACAATCAAATAACAAAAAATAAGAAAAAGGGTGTTTCTTACACATGCTAGATACCTAGTATGTTTTATACTGCCTCTCGAGCTGAGGATGAGCCAAGTGCATCAGCTTGACAACTAAAGATCGAAAAAAAGAAGAGTACAATCCTTTGGTAAAGCAATATCTGCCAACTGATGAAGACAAGACACATATGAGATCTTCTAAAAATATTGAAAAGATGTATCCCTCACAAAATGGTGATCAATATCAATGTGCTTAGTCCTAGGATGGAAGATGGGATTGCAGGACAAGCTACTGGCATACTAATTGTTACAGAATAGATGAAGATGATTGACGAGATTAATACCAAGCTCCTTCAGCTGAAAAGATATTCATATCATTTCATAAGCGATAACTGCAAGTAACTTTATACCCATCTTCCGTTGAGATCCTCGATATTATGAGACACTCCTTAAAAGACCAGGATATAAGAGACGTACCTAAGAAGATACAGTAAGCTGAAGGAGAAGAGGACAACAATCTATATCTAATAAGAGTTATTCCACTTTCTGCTTTCAATTCTACAGTTGATTCCTAATATTAGGCACCAAAGGTTAAGTCATCCTTCCTTCATCTCAAATTCTATCTTTATCAATTTTACAAATGCTGCTTTAGATACTTTCTTTCATGATTATCAGTTAGAGAAACACAGGAAACTTCCTTATACTTTTTTTTTGACATAGTTTTAGAAACACCTTTAGCTATTGTTCACTGTGATGTGATTTATGGGGTGATACACCAGTATCTTCCTTAGATGGATTAAGGTACTATATTTTTTTTGTTGATGACTATAATAGGATTCAATGGATTTATCCCTTACCATTAAAAATGAATCACTTAAGTGCTTTCAACCCTTTAAGCTTACCAATAAAAATTGCTCTCTTTAAAGATTGTTTCATTTTAGTGTGATGGTGCTTTTGAGTTTGTCAAAGAAAAATTTGGAGTATTTTTAGATGCATGTGGTATTTATGTCAGAATCTCATACCACAACATACAACAACAAAATGGTTTAGCAGAAAGGAAATAAAAACATATTGTTGAAACTGAAGATATATTGTCATTTAAAGCCTTTCTTCTTAAAAATTTACGGTTTGCCTTTTTTATCGCTGCAACCTATTTGATCATCAGAATTTTTTTAAGGTGTGGAAGAGTAAGTCTCCATTTCAAGCTCTATTTAATGAAGTTCAAGATTATTCTTTGGTTAAGGTGTTTGTTTGCAGTTGTTATCTAACATGGTTGCTTATAGGAAAGATAAACTTAGTCTTACATCAACTAATTGTACTTTTTTTGGCTATAATCCTATTTATATGGGTTATAATTAAGTGTTTTGATAATGTTACCAAAAAAATCTTTGTATCCACAAATGTTTCTTTTATTGAGTCTAGTTTTTTATTTGCTAAGTCTGTTTATGCATCCTCTTCTAATGCTTAATTTGACTATGTCATATTATCAGTTGGCTTCAATTATCCTTTCTAACATTGTACCACCACCAAAACCCATTATTGAGCCTACATTACCTCCAGCTCCAATCCATCATTCTTTTGGTATTCAAACTATTTCTAGAATGGGTAGTTCAAAGCCGAAGCTACTACCACATGTTATAAGTTACATTCCGCTCTCACTTACATTTTAAACTCTAATATATAACCAAAATCTTACAAGTCTGCTGCTAAAGGTTCCAAAATAGGATCAGGCAATGCAAGATGAGTATGATGCATTAATGAGAAACGATACTTGGACACTTATACCCTCAACCAGTGATATGGATATTTTAGGATGTAAGTAGGTCTACAAGGTCAAGATTAAATATGATGGTAGTGTTGAGAGTTTCAAAGCTAGGCTAGTGGCAAGAGGCTTTCTATAACACAAGATGAAATTGATTATATATAGACTTTTAGTCATGTTGTTAAATCCAATATTATCGGGTGTATAGTCACTTTTGTTTTAACTATAAATTGGCCGATCAAGCAATTGGATGTCCCAAGTGCTTTTCTACAAGTTTTTTTATCTGAGAATTTTTACACGGAGCAGCCAAGTGGCTTTGTTTCTTTTGAATTTCCAGATTATGTGTGCCACTTGCGTAAGTCCTTGTATGGAATCAAATAGCTCGTAGAGCTTGGTTTCACAGAAAAAGTATGATATTGTAGAAGACTAAAGTTGGTAGTCATATGCGCGGAAGCACCTAAAATCATTAATCCATTATGTACTCACAACAAAATCACCAACTAGATGCTCTTTTAGTGCATGTACACGTAAAGAACATGTTGTGTAACCTTCTCCTGAGATTTGGTATCAATACCAGAAACATTCTCCTTATTTTGGTTATCATTTGGAGTAGCATACCTCTAGTGAAATCTATTTGCAGTATGTCCTAAACGTTTACATATTTGACACCCAATAGTAGAAAAATCAGTAGGAGGTCTACTATCACCAAATTTAGAAGTGCTACCTATGAGAAGAATGTGAAGATTTATATGGTTGAGAAGTCTTTTCCGAATATAAATTATGATTGGTAGAATCAAGAAGAACAGAAAAACCTCGATCCCCAGCCTTACGCCATTGTTTGTAATGAACAAGCCTAGATCTCAATTCAGAAAAAGTAACAAGTGTTTCTCGATTTTGAAATAAAATCGATTAAAAAATTTCTCTCCTAATCCATTAAAAGTATACATAACGAGATCATCATCAGGAACTTTCTCATTAATTATGGAAACATTGTCAGAAATTTCGTTTACCCGACGAAGATAGTCATTAATATTGCTAAGGTTACCTTGTCGAATCATTTGAAGCTGACCTTATAACATCAATTTTCTAACAAATAATTGATTATTGAACTTCGTCTTCAAATAATTCAGTATTGGTTTGAAGTAGTTAATACAAGAGTTCTAAAATAAATTGATTTTCTAAATGTTGGATTAAGACACAACACTACAAAAACGATCCATCCGAGTCGAGTATAAGTATTCAGGATTCACAATTGTTACTCTATTTTAAATCAAAGTTGGTGAGGAAGAAGATAAGATCCATCAACAAATCTCATCTAATGCATACTTATAAGAATCAATTCAAATTGATATTTCCATAACAAATAGTTAAAATTATCCAATTTGATCGAAATGAAGTTACAAATGTTCTGAAAAGTTAGAAAGAATCATTGAAATTGTTGTTATTGAAAGGAATTAGAAGTAGAAGAACCTGGTTGAGAACAAGTAGAGATGAATTTCTCCATTAATTAGGTGATAAAAGATGTAACAGAGGTCAGAGATAAAAGGGTTGACAACGATTCTTGAAATCAAGAAGAAATAGTAGTAGTTGGGATCTGAATAAAAAAGTAGGATCGAAAAAAAATTCCTCGTGAGAGGAAAAAATCTGATCCCATGATAAAATTTGAATGAGAGGAGTAAAATGAATTTTATTCGGTTCTGGAAGAGCTAATTAGAGAACATTGTGGAGGTTAACCTTTGGAGTCATCATGGTATATAGGCATTGACCATGACGAGATCTGATGATACAAAAGTTGAACAACATTTAGACTTAGATTGATAAGATAATTAGATTCAAACTTGGGTTCGCCAGTAGTACATTAGAACGTGAAGGCAATATTAAACTAGACTAAAAACTTGTATACCAACTTGGTCTTACTATACACATTACATATTATTCTTTTTCTATGTACGATACTCAACTGTTTTGGCAGCTTCGAAATGATAAAACGGCTCTCCTCTCCATTTGGTATATGCATCCTATGTCGTAAACCTGTCCCCTCTGTGCCTAGCGAGAAACTCGTTGTACTTATAACACAATTTCTTAACATGAATGGTCCTTGAAGAAACATACTTTCGCCTATAATCAAAGCATGGTTTCTTGTACTTATTGTATAACTTGGGAATAAAAGGTCATGTTTTTACTTGTATCCAAAATATACGCTAATCCGATCTTCTTTGGGAAGATCTATGACGACGTAAAAATTCCTAAACCATTCCGTCTCTTCCTCAACAGACTTTAATTTTTCCTTTAGTTGGAATTGGTCTTCACCTTGTTTCTTTCTTTTGAGTACCTCTTCAGCACTTGATGATGATATAGCTTGTTTGCTTCTTTTGCGTATCTCTTCTTCCATTGCACTAATTGATTTGGTAGTTGATGATGATGGAGTATTTCGTTTGCATCTTCTGAGTATCTCTTCAGCTGAATTGGTAGTTGATGATGGACTTGCCATTGCAAAAGAGTTTTACTTTGAGTGTAATGTTAAGGTTTTCAACTGAATATAGCATGGGGTTAGAATCCTTATATTGAAAATGCCCCCAACGGCTACTTATTCGCGGGGGGGGGCGGGCCGGGCAACTAGTCGTTGTGCCTGAGTCGTCATGGTATTAAGATATCCACCGTGACGAATCGAACTCTCCCAAATACTGGCAGGTAATAGTCTTCATGGTTTATGATATGAATCGATGCGACCCTAGCACTCAAAAACATCCAGGAAAAACCAAAAAATACAAGCTTGCGTTGTCACGGTCTATAGGTTTCGACCATAACGACTCTTTTCGAAAGCTTGGGTCGTCATTGTTTTATATTATCGACCATGAAGATTCTAGGATACCTATCACCTATTAACCTATACATAACGGCTAGTTGGCTAGTTTATTTTAGAAAAATGGTTGTTGGCTCCTTGATTTCTATAAAAGGAAGTTTCTTCACAACGTACAATGTCTCCCAAGTACTAGTTGTCTTTCATCTTTCTAATCTTTCAAATTCTTTCTCATTTCTTTCTCATCCAAACAAACAATAAACATGACTACTAATTTCACCACCAAAAAATATCTTCCAATTGTTCGCGCGTTTTTGTCAACCAAAGACCATGGCACTTCTATAAAACCTAACTTAAGGGGATACCAAATTTTTTTTTTTCCTATTCTTTTTGGAACCGTGCTTTTTGGATTTGTTGTGTTAGACGACAATCGAAAATCAAGAACTATGAAAACAATGAAGGAAAGATTAGATATCATCAATGAACGATGTCATAGTCTTAGCACGGAGTTATTCGAAATTAAGAAATTTTATCCCCATCTCGACAGCGAGGGACAAGTAAGTATATCTCAATTAGAATTTAGTCAAATCCGATTTGAATAAAATATTAACTTATTATTGCTTTCATTTTTCAGACAACTCTTTCTCTTAACGAATTTAAACGAGGTTGTGGAATAGAATTAGGGTATGATGAATGCTATAAAGTCTTTCAAGAATACGACAACTATTTCAATATAAATTAATTATTCAAGTGTAATATATAATCTATGTTGATCGATTCCTTCATTGTAATGTTGTTTCCTTCAATGATAAATGTTATGAATTAGTGTTTTTTTTTTTTCCGAATTAGTGTTATGAGTCGTTATGGTATAGTGGTATAAAAAGATGCGACCCAAGCATACAAAAATATTCAGGAAAAACCCAAAATATGGCATCTTGGGCCGTTATAGTCTATAGGTATTGACTATGACGATTTTCTTTGGGTCGGCATGGTTTATAGGTATATACCATAACGACTTTACCACATCTAACGGCTATGAACCTATACTAACGGCTAGTTGGCTCGTGTGTTTTTTTAAATGTTCGTCGTTGGGTCCTTAATTTCTATAAAAGAAAGTTTCTTCTCAACATACAATGTCTCCCAAACACTAATTATCTATCATCTTTCTCATTTATTTTTAATTTCTTCATCATCCGAAAATACACAAATATGGTTGCTAAATTCACTCTCAGAGAAGATATTGTGGCAGTTAGAGCATGGGTGTCGGTCACAAAAAATGACGAACAACTCAAGATCAACATAAATGGTCCCTTGTCAACTTTTTGAAATCGTATTTTCTGATTTTTTTTTGCATTAGACGGCAATCAAAAATCAAGATCAATAACAAACGTGAAGGAAAGATTTGAATTGATCTACAGTCGATATTTTTTTTTAGAATTAATTTGGTGGACATGATCGAGGTGTGTCCCCAACTCAAAATTTTGGAACAAGTAAGTACATATCAATTAGATGTTAATTAAATCCGAATTTATTTGATTATAATACCAACTCTAATAATTGATTTCCTTTTTCAGAAAACTCTTGCTAATGAAAAACATAAGACAGATTGTGGCAAAAGATTCAGGCATGATGCATGCTATGAAGTTTTGGCCAAAAATATCGTCTATGGAATTGATTAACTTCATTGTAATGCTATATTATAATATGTAATCCATTGAAAGATGTATTCCTTTTAGTTTCAATGAAATTGTTTTACGAATGCAAAAAACCCAAAAAGTTCCCAAATAAAGTCGTCAAGGTTATGAGTATCGACCATGACGACTTCATATTTAATCTATAATAGTCGGTTAGAGTCGTCATGGTATATATGGTATGAACCGATGCAACCCTAACACATATTTCATACATGAATTTTTGATTCAAGTGTCGTCATGGTATAGACATAGTAAAGTGACGACCCTTACTTAGACAAGTCAGGTAAGAGTCATCATGGTCATATGTTGGACCATGACGATTTTTCATAAAATGGTAAATTTGCAGGTAAGGGTCGTTATTGTTGGATATTAATACCATGACGACCTTTGAAGAATCGTCATGGTAGTAACCTCACTACCATGACGACTCTTTCCCTGTGTTTTTGCTTTCCCATAATGATTTGACGGTTTTAACCAAAAATTCGACCATTCGTACAATATTAGTAGTTTACTTGAGTATTATGAGCCCATGGTTCTTCATTTTGAGCATTTGAATCACTCATTTCTCAAACCCTAGTTTTCATTTTTTTTTTCCTTCCAAAAGCCCCTCTTCTTCTCCACTCATAAAACAAACAATTTTTTTTATAATTTTAATCCTAACTATAATCTATATAATTTATCTAATCTAATTAATTACCTAAGTTAATCATGTATTAGGATTAATCAAACGGGGGCAGTTTAGCCATTTATGAAAATATATGGATAAGGGGTAGGGGATATTACTTTTGGATAACCCTATTTTGTCTTTTCCTATAACCCCTTATTAATCTCACAAGCCCCCAATTAAGCCAGGTAAAAAAGTATTTTCCTATCATTAAAAGTATGTTGAATTCTTCATGTCAAATTAATATCTTTAAAATGAATTATCAAGTATTAATACCCGCTTCGAAATACCTCCCAAATCACGATGGTTGACCGAAAAATGGCCCGAATTATTATTTTATTGGAATAAATAATTCTCTGATTTTTTTCATCCCAAACTTTTCACTATGCCGAATAGGTTGTGGGTTATTGTTTGTGGGGAAAAATGAATTAGAAGGGTAAACTTGGAAAAATGGGGTGAGCAGGTGATAATTCGTCTAATCCTTAAACATTTGTGTTGTTGAAGTACTTTATTTAGATTTGAGAGATCAATTTGTACAATATTGACCTAAACCAAGCAATGGTTGTTCCAGTCTTGTTTCAGTCACAAAGGAGAAGGGTTGGTCTTAGGGATGGAAGCGAGAGAAGGATTGAGGTCAGAGTATCAGACTATGTAGGATGTAATTGGTGTGAATAGCTATGAACAATTTCTTTGTGTGTGAGAAGATTGAGTGATCGAGTTGTTCGATGTTGTTCTGTATTAGACTTGTCTCAGACTTAGACTTGTCTTCCCTTGTTCAATTTCGACTTGTTGTGTTCAATAGATTGAAAAATCTATTTTATAATCATAACTATTGTAACCATCCACCTGACCTCCTTTCTGGAAGAAAGTGTCGATAGTTAAGTAGTGGTGAAGTGGAGAAGGTGTTGACAACTGCTCCCCACTATGTTTGAGGTTGAATGGAAGGTTGCTTAACCTACCACTCTTTTACTCAATTGCTTATCGAACTCTCCAGAGTTTTCTCTGTAGTGGGTGCATTGTTGCACCACATGTCGTAGACTGCTAGACCAATACCCTAGTGAATATCCCCCCATTTGTAACATTTGATATCTCGTGTAATTTTGTAGTATTAAATACTACTAAGTCGAATGAAACTCGCTTAGTCTTTTGACTAGCGATTTATCTTGCTTGACTAGCCTGATGAGTCTAGCATACTAAAATAAAATATGTATTTATTTATTTATGAGGAACAGTGTGTTCAACTTGGTCAGTTTTGCACAGACATGCTTGTTTTGTAGAAATAAGTGTACGCTGCTGAGAATGAGAATATGTATACGAAGCCATATATAAAATATATGTGGGTGAGGATATATATGAAATATTTATGAGAATCCTAGTATGACCTTTGATATGCAAGTTGGGGTTTTGAGACTTGTGTATGTGAAGCAAACCCAAATGGGAAAACATTAGGAGCTAATGCTAAGGTGGATGAACATAGGATCTAATGCCTAAGATGGATTAGCAGTGGGCTAATGCCTAAGTCGGATTAGGTTTAGGATTAATACTTATACGCATTACTGTTTGGGATTAATGCTAAGAAGCGTTACTATTAGGAGCAAAGGGTAATACGCCTTTGTTTTGGACAAAAGGGTAAGACGCCTTAGTTTGGACAAAATAGTAAGACGCCTTAGTTTTAAAGTAACTACTAAGACGCACGAGATTTTCTTTTTATACCAAGACGCACGAGATTTATTCCTTTTGTACCAGGACACACGATATTTTCCTTTTTTACTAAGACGCATTAGTTACTGAGTTTGAGACTAAGACGTATTAGTATTGATCCATACTAAGACTTACGAGATTCATGGCAAGACTAAGGCGCACAAGTATTTATACTTGAGACTAAGACGCATTAGTATTAAGCCATACTAAGACTCACGAGATTCGCGGCAAAACTAAGGCGCACAAGTTTTGTATTTGCCTAAGCCGGATTAGTCTTGTGGCTCAAACTAAGACGGACAAGGTCCATGTCTCAAGCAAAACAGGCGAAATACATATTTAGTCTAAGACACATATGGTCTTTAGCTATGACTAAGACGCATATGTGCTTGTGCTATAGTAAGACACACATGATTGTGCTTTAGACTAAAAACTAAGACGCACAAGTGATATGGTTATACTTAGACGTACAAGTATTGTGCTTTTAGACTAAGTCGCATTAGTCTTGTGCTATAGCCTTTTGTAACGCTTCAAATCCAGCGTCTCCTTTGTCAATTAGGGATTAAAAGTGTCTTTGATCGTTTCAGACGCTTATAAGTGTTGCGAACTATTTTTTAAGCGTTTTAAAAACCCTAAATTGAATTCTTTTTAATGCTCTCCACATTAGTTGTCTCTTCATGCAAGGATTAATGTGACTGAGGATGAGTTTATCTAGTAAAGGCTATGAAATTATGTCTGGTATAATTTTGACTTGAATCTAAGCACACCTGTGATAAGCACGTAAATGCTACATTTTTACACCTATATTTATACTATCTAGGACTCGTTATTTTTCTAATGTATTTATTTTAAGCCTTTTATAGAAAACACAAGTGAATCCGATCACCGGAAGGATAAACGGCGAAATGTGAAGCAAAAGGGCATTTGTGACAGACCACCTGTGCTACAGTCAACAACACCAGAAGAAGTCAGCTAAATTCCATGACCACTAACTTGTTCGTGCAAGGAAACCAGCCAAGTAGTCAAAGGATAGTGCGCCTGATTATTAAACTTGTGGCCTATGTTAGTGGTTTTGGCTAAAGATTTCATACTCCCTAGTTGCGCAGTAAGGAAATTAATCCTTATCTTACTCGGACAGAAGAATTCAATCCCAAATTGGAATGAAATTTCCATTACTCTCTTGCAAGACTAGAAGTCTCCAACAACAGCATGTCAGGAGAGGTTGGTGTCGATTTTGGTAGTACTAGAGAGGAATTAAAAGGCTGAAAGAATTGCAGTCAGTGGTGGATGTACAAAAATCTTAGATGTGACTTGAAGATGGCATTGAACATTCTTTCAAGTACAATGGAAATGAGATGTTTCTGCTGTGGTTGCAGCGATTGTTTTCGAGAGATTAAGAATTGGGGTTTTGATGTGAATCTTTATTATGAGATCTTTGCATTTGATTGTGATTTTACACCGAGAAAGAGAAGACAAAAACTGATGGTGAATGGGTGTGGTTTGTCGCTGTTGAATGAAGAAAAATGATTGAATGGGTTTGCAATTGAATTAACAATGGTTAATCCTTTGATTGTGAATGAATGAGATGGAATGATTTGCAGTATGTAGTCTGGGGTGTTAGACACACCAACCATACATATCTAAACCACCACCAGAGAACGCACTTAAGCTGTTTGATGAACTGCCTGAAAGAGTAACCGAACAGGAAAGTTTACTGTTATTGGACTGGGCCTTGGAGTATTTACTCGGTCCAGGTGGGTTCTTAGCAGCACCTATATATATCTCTTGCGAGACAGATTGAGGGGGGACTTTTTTGGACGCCGTCTACAGGAGAAAACAGGGGTTTAAAGTTCTTTCGTTTTCAATTCCGTTTTGATTAGCTAGGGATTTATTCAGATTTATTTATGGCTTTTGAGAATGCCATATCTAACTAATCCATGTTAAAGTGAAAGGATGAACCTGTAGATTAATTTATTTTGTATTCATGAATAAGTACTTTTCTATATTATGAGCTTAATGTTAATGGTTTTGGCTCTCTATCAATGTTTTACTTTCTCGACGGTTTTTCATGTTCTATATCACGTATAGTCCATCAATTGATTAATAGAAAAATCCATTGAACCTTAGCGATAATTTATTTATAAATATTTCTTAATTCTTCATGCTATGTATGATTAGTACTTAGAAATTCTACTTTAAGGTGAAAACAAACAATCGTTTTGATAATTCTTGTCGACAATTCTTAGCCGTAATATCTTCTATGTAAGAGTAGCTAGGTTTGCCATTTTACATGAGTAACTTTGAGACCCTTTACGATTGAATACAAATAACTTACTAACAACGGATTCCCGGATCCTTAACACCTTTGTATTCTTGGTTACGTCTTTACTATTATGCTTTCATAGTTGTTCTCAATTCCCTATATTACTAGTGTTCAATTTTGTACTTATTTTGTTATTTTATGTCTTTGTAGGTGTTTTTGAGAAATAAACATTTGTGAAAATTTTGGCTCAAAAGTTAATAAAGGCACCCCGGAAAAAAAATTACTAAAGGCACCCACCATCTTTAAAGGCACCCCACTATTGGATAGGGGCACCCCTTCTCTTTGTTTGAAAACACGAAACTGGAGGGAACTTCTTTTCTCGTGAGGAAGTTTATCTGATTTATTTTGGAGGCGAGATTTATGGGATTTAAAGAGGGTTTCGATACATTAACACAAGGAAACAATCAAAACACATCAACTAGAGTGTTTCTTGCCGAGAAAATAGGTAGAGAATTGATGTTATTGCCGGAAAAACCATCACAACCTGATTTTGGATAAAACAGAATTTCAAGTTGGTTTTGGATTGGGATTTTGTTCCTTATCGATTAAGGAAAGGTTATTAGGGTTACTACGCATATATAAAGGGAGCATATCGAAGAAAAAAGGCAGCTGGGTGTAGGGCTACACATACCCGACCCGCACCCGCCAGTTTTGACCCGACCTGTATCTGACCCGTCGATAAACGGGTCGGGTGCGGGTGACACCTTCTCTAACCCGACCCACCCTCCCAACCCGTCAGATAATATTCTAAAAAAAAATGGAGCAGATAAAGTCACTCAACATGGCAAATCGAAACTACGGGTTTTGTTTCTGATTCATTCTCTCATGCATTCTGCAAAATCAAAAGAGGGGGAAACAGAAACAGAGTTTTTTCGAGAGGGAAAAAAGAAGAAAATCCAAATGTCTTCCTCTTCTTTAACTGAATTTCTATTGCTGCTGCTCAAATTTTTCCATCAGAATCACCAATTGGTTTTCAATTGATTACTTAATTGATCATGGATGAGGTACTCACAGCTGCAGATGCTTCTTCATCTTCTCGTTCATTTAATTCTTCTCCAATACTCCCTTCAAATCTTCATCTTCTCTCTGCTGTTCTCTCATTTGCTATTGCTCAATTTCTGAAGCTATTTACCACCTGGTACGTTCATTTTACAAAACCCTAAAAAAAATTTATCGTTAGGGTTTCAAATTGGTTATGAAAAGATATGTTTGACTTTCTAGATTTTAATTATCAAAATAGACGACAGGTATAAAGAGAGGAGATGGGATTCAAAAAGGATGTTTGGATCTGGTGGAATGCCCTCATCACATTCAGCTACTTTTACGGCTCTTGTTGCAATTGGGTTTCATGATGGAACTGGAGGATCATCATTTGCACTTGTCGTGGTCTTAGCTGCTGTTGTATGTACTTAAATTTTTTAATCAGGTCTTTTATTTCTTAAATTTGTTTCTTTAAATTGATTTTTTTTAGGGTCGTTGCTGTTATGAATATGGTAAAGATGGGCTTTGGGTTTAATTAATATTTCCTCATAGTTGTGAAATTGAGATTGTTCAAAACTGGTATTCTCATTTCTCATAGAAAGATCCCTTCTGTTTTACCTTCTTATCATTCAAGTAAACCATATTGTTAGTAAGTAAGTTTCTTTTAGGGTAAAAGGATAAAGTTTTCAAAGCGTTTGTCTACCATTGCCATGTATATTGTCATATAGTCAGCTTTAGCTATCGTTAATGAAAAACAGATGCAAAAGAATTTACTTGTAAATTTTTGTTTGGAAAAGAAGTACATGATTGCATCACTGAATTGTTGCATCAGCAGTAGAAAGTGTTTGTCTTTTTATATCCTCTTCACCTTTTGCCCTTTGGGATGGAATGAGAATGTTCTAGAGTTAGTGAAAATTATTTTCACAACCATCTTATGAATTTCTGTTTGGTTTGAATTGTTTTATAATATGTTAAAACTGAATTTCACCTCTTATTAATCAATTGGAATTTTATGTCCTGCAGGTAATGTATGATGCAACTGGTGTTAGACTTCATGCAGGTCGACAAGATGAAGTAAGATTTTGAATAATTACTGGTTAGGCTCTAAGGGTTGTTTGGCTCTTTTTGAATGGTGTTACTAGTATAATATCACGTTTTTCATATTGCTTTTTGTTTGAATGAATTGAGACATTTCATTTTCAACCTTTACTCCAGTTATATGTTGTTGGTGAGCTTGCAGCTATGCATTTGTGCAATTTGAGATTGGATTTGATTAGTTTGTGAGAGCAAAGTTGAGTTTATGTTGAACGGTAGTTTGTGAAAAAAAATGCATTGAATCTGGGCGGGTGATCCGCACCCGACCCGTCCTACGGCGGGTTAGGTGAGGGTGAATACTTCAGTCACCCGCCAACTGGCGGATCGCGTACGGGTGGGGCCAAACCCGACCCACCCGACCCGATGTGTAGCCCTAGCTGGGTGGCTTGGGAATAATTCAGGAAGAAAGAAAAAAAACCTGCTCGTGAAGAAGAAGAAGACCAAAAACCTGCACCAAAATTAAGTTGCAAAAACGGTTGTTAATTCCATTCTTCAACTGCACTCTAGATCAATCTTTGATGACTTTTCTCGTTACTAATCTTTTTTAGAAACTGCACCTAATTCAGAGCTGTTGCAATACTCTGTTGCAACATATATAAGCCTAACAAATTCCCTGTTTCAATTATTTTTTATTATTTTCTTCTTCTTAAGAACTTTTGAGTTAAGTATCAATCTTTTGAGAGTCTTACCACCACAAATAATTTAACTTAACAACCAAAACAAGCCTTAGCGAGTCTCTAAGAATGTATATTGAAGATTAATACACAAAAAACAAGGAAATTGGTTCAAAATTAACGTATTTTGGTTCGAAATGTTAAAAAAAACTCCTTATTGAGCAAACCAAGGCAAGAACATGATAACCACCAAATTTTTTGAACTTAACAGCCAATACAAGCTTTAACGAGTCTCTATAGATTAATACACAAAAATGAAATAAAATTGTTCAAATTTAACGTATTTTGTTTATTCAAAATTAGAAAAGAGAGCCTTATAGAGGAAACCACGGAAAGAACATGATAAAAACCACAAATAATTGGACTTAACAACCATTATAAGCCTTAACAAATCTCTAAGAATGTATACTGAATATTAATAAACAAAAGTAAATAAAATTGGTTAAAATTTATTAATTTTTTATTCAAAATAACAAAAGAGAACCTTATTGAGCAAACCAAAGCAAGAACATGATAACCACCACAAATAAATGTACTTAATAACCAATACAAGGCTTAACAAGTCTCTAAAAATGTATATTAAAGATTTATACACAAAAATGAAGGAAAATACACAAAAATGAGGGAAAATAAGTTTAAATTTATTAATTTTTGGTTCAAAATGACTAAGGAGAAACTTATTGGGCAATCGGAAGCAAGAACATGATAACCACCACAAATAATTGAACTTAACAACAAATACAAGGCTTAACAAGTCTCTAATAATATACATTGAAGACTTATATACAAAAATGAAGGAAAGTAGGTTCAAGTTTAATAATTTTTCGTTCGAAATGATAAAAGAAACCTTATTAAGCAAACCGAAGCAAGAACATGATAACAATCACCAATAATTAAACTTACCAACCAATATAAGCCTTATCGAATCTCTAAGAATGTATACTGAAGAAAAATACACAAAAATGAAGGAAAATGGTTTAAATTTAACAATTTTTGGTTCAAAATAACAAAATTGAACCTAATTGAGCAAACCGAAGCAAGAATATGATAACCACAAGAAATAATTGAACTTAACAACCAATAAAAGGATGAACAAGTCTCTAAGAATGTATATTAAAGATTAATACAAAAAAGTGAATGAAATTGGTTCAAACTTAACATATTTTGGTTTGAAATGGGAAAAGAAAACCTTCTTGAGCAAACCGAAGAAGGAATATGATAACCACCACAGATAATTGAACTTAACAACCAATACAAGGCTTAAGAAGTCTCTAAGAATGTATATTGAAGATTAATACACAAAAGTTAAGGAAAATAGTTCAAATTTAACTATTTTTTGTTTATAATTACAAATGAGAACCTTATTGAGCAAACCGAAGAAAGAACATGATAACCACCACAAATAATTGAAATTAACAACCAATACAAGGCTTAATAAATCTCTAAGAATGTATACTGAAGATTAATACATAAAAGTGAAAGAAATTTGTTCAAAGTTATCATATTTTGGTTCGAAATGAAAAAAAAGAGCATTATTAGGCAAATTGAAGCAAGAATATGATAAACACTATAAACGACCAATACAATACTTAAAAAGTCTCTAAGAATGTATATTACATATAGATACACAAAAGTGAAGGATAACTGTTCAAATTTAACATATTTTGGTTATCCAAAATAAGAAAAGAGAGCCTTATAGAACAAACCAGGGCAAGAACGTGATAACAACCACAAATTATTGGACTTAACAACCAATATAAGCCTTAACTAATTTCTAAGAATGTGTACTAAAGTTTAATACATAAAATTGAATGAAAGTGGTTCAAATTTTATATATTTTGGTTTGAAATGACAAAAGAGAACCTTATTGACCAAACTGAAGCAAAATATGATAACCACCACAAATAATTGAACTTAACAACCAATATAAGCCTTATCGAATGTCTAAGTATCTATTTTGAAGATTAATACACAAAAATGAAGGAAAATGGTTCAAATATAACATTATTTGGTTAGAAATGAAAAAGATAACCTTATTAAGCAAACCGAAGCAAGAACATGATAACCACCACAAATAATTTAACTTAACAACCAAAACAAGCCTTAACGAGTCTCTAAGAATATATATTGAAGATTAATACACAAAAAAAAAGGAAATTGGTTCAAAATTAACATCTTTTGGTTCGAAATGTTAAAATAACTCCTAATTGAGCAAAACGAAGAAAGAACATGATAACCACCAAACCTTTATTAACTTAACAACCAATACAAGCTTGAACAAGTCTCTAGGAATGTATGTTAATGATTAATACACAAAAATGAAAGAAAAGTGTTCAAATTTAACGTATTTTGTTTATTCAAAATTAGAAAAGAGAGCCTCATAGAGGAAACCACGACAAGAACATGATAACAACCACAAATAATTGGACTTAACAACCATTATAAGACTTAAAAAATCTCTAAGAATGTATATTGAATATTAATAAACAAAATTAAATAAAATTGGTTAAAATTTATTAATTTTTTGTTCAAAATGACAAAAGAGAACCTTATTGAGCAAACCGAAGCAAGAACATGATAACCACCACAAATAATTGAACTTAACAACCAATACAAGTCTAAAAAAATCTAAAAATGTATATTAAAGATTTATACACAAAAATGAGGGAAATTGGTTCAAAACTAGCATATTTTGGTTTGGAATGACAAAAGAGAACCTTATTAAGCAAACCGAAGCAAGAATATGATAACCACTAGAAATAATTGAACTTAACAACCAACACAAGGCTTAAAAAGTCTCTAAGAATGTATATTAAGGATTAATACACAAGAGTGAATTAAATTGGTTCAAACTTAACATATTTAGGTTTGAAATGACAAAAGAGAACCTTCTTGAGCAAACCAAAGCAAGAGTATGATAACCATCAAAATAATTGAACTTAAAAACCAATACAGCTCAACAAGTCTTTAAGAATGTATATTTGATATTAATACACAAAAGTGAAGGAAAATCGGTTTAGATTTATTAATTTTTTGTTCAAAATGACAAAAGAGAACCTCATTGAGCAAACTGAAGCAAGAACATGATAACCACCACAACTAATCTAACTTAACAACCAAAAAAAAGCCTTAACGAGTCTCTAAGCATATATATTGAAGATTAATACACAAAAAAAAGAAATTTTTTCAAAATTAACATATTTTGGTTCGAAATGTTAAAATAAACTCCTTATTTAGCAAACCAAAGAAAGAACATAATAACCACCAAACATTTATTAACTTAACAACCAATACAAGCTTGAACGAGTCTCTAGAATGTATGTTAAACGATTAATATACAAAAAAGAAAGAAAATTGTTTAAATTTAACGTATTTTGTTTATCCAAAATTAGAAAAGAGAGCCTTATAGAGGAAACCACGGCAAGAACATGATAACAACCAAAAATAATTGGACTTAAGAACCATTATAAGCCTGAACAAATCTCTAAGAATGTATATTGAAGATAAACAAAAGTGAATAAAATTGGTTAGAATTTATTAATTTTTTGTTCAAAATGACAAAAGAGAACCTTATTTAGAAAACCGAAGCAAGAACATGATAACCACCACAAATACTTGAACTTAACAACTAATATAATCCTTATCAAATCTCTAAGTATGTATTTTGAATATTAATACAAACAAATGAAGGGAAATGGTTCAAATTTAACATTATTTAGTTCGAAATGAAAAAGAAAACCTTATTGCGTAAACCGAAGCAAGAACATGATAACCACCACAAATAATTGAACTTAACAACCAATACAAGGCTTAAAAAGTCTCTAAAAATGTATATTAAAGATTTATACACAAAAATGAGGGAAAGTAGGTTAAAGTTTAACAATTTTTGGTCCGAAATGTCAAAAGAAAACCTTATTGAGCAAACAAAAGCAAGAACATGATAACCACCCCAAATAATTGAACTTAACAACCAAAACAAGCCTTAACGAGTGTCTAAGAATGTATATTGAAGATTAATAAAAACAAAGAGGAAATTGGTTCAAAATTAACATATTTTGGTTCGAAATGTTAAAAAAAACTCCTTATTGCACAAACTGAAGCACGAACATGATAACCACCAAACATTTTTGAACTTAACAACCAATACAAGCTTGAACGAGTCTCTAAGAATGTATATTTAAGATACACAAAATGAAAGAAAATTGTTCAAATTTAACGTATTTTGTTTATTCAAAATTAGAAAAGAAAGCCTTATACAGGAAACCACGGAAAGAACATGATAACAACCACAAATAATTGGAATTAACAACAAATATAACTCTGAACAAATCTCTAAGAATGTATACTGAAGATTAATAAACAAAAGTGAATAAAATTGGTTAAAATTTATTAATTTTTTGTTCAAAATGACAAAAGAGAACTTTATTGAGCAAACCGAAGCAAGAACATGATAACCACCACAAATAATTGAACTTAACAACCAATACAAGGCTTAACAAGTCTCTAAAAATGTATATTAAAGATTTATACACAAAAATGAGGAAAAGTAGGTTAAAGTTTAATAATTTTTGGTTCGAAATGTCAAAAGAGAACCTTATTGAGCAAACAGAAGCAAGAACATGATAACCACCACAAATAATTGAACTTAAAAACCAATATAAGCCTTAACGAGTCTCTAAAAATATATATTGCAGATGAATACAAAAAAAAAGGAAATTGGTTCAACATTAGCATATTTTGGTTTGAAATGACAAAAGAGAACCTTACTGAGCAAACCGAAGCAAGAATATGATAACTAATAGAAATAATTGAACTTAACAGCCAATACAAGGATTAAAAGTCTCTAAGCATGTATTAAGGATTAAGACACAAAAGTAAATGAAATTGGTTCAAACTTAACATATTTAGGTTTGAAATGGCAAAAGAGAACCTTCTTAAGCAAACCGAAGCAAGAGTATGATAACCATCAAAATAATTGAACTTATCAACCAATACAGGCTTAACAAGTCTCTAAAAATGTATATTGGATATCAATACACAAAAGTGAAGGAATAAAGGTTTAAATAAATTAATTTTTTGTTCAAAATGACAAAAGAGAACCCTATTGAGCAAACCGAAGCTAGAACATGATAACCACCACAAATAATCTTAATTAACAACCAAAACAAGCCTTAACGAGTCTCTAAGAATATATAGTGAAGATTAATACACAAAAAAAAAGAAATTGGTTCAAAATTAACATATCTTGGTTCGAAATGCTAAAATAAACTCCTTATTGAGAAAACCGAAGCAAGAACATAATAACCACCAAACATTTATTAACTTAACAACCAATACAAGATTGAACGAGTCTCTAAGAATGTATGTTAACGACTAATACACAAAAATGAATGAAAATTGTCCAAATTTAATGTATTTTGTTTATCCAAAATTAGAAAAGAGAGCCTTATAGAGGAAACCACGACAAAGACATGACAACAACCAAAAATAATTGGACTTAACAAACATTATAAGCCTTAACAAATCTATAAGAATGTATACGGAAGATTAATAAACAAAATTAAATAAAATTGGTTAAAATTTATTAATTTTTTGTTTAAAATGACAAAAGAGAACCTTATTGAGCAAACCGAAGCAAGAACATGATAACCACCACAAATAATTGAACTTAACAACCAATACAAGGCTTAACAAGTCTCTAAAAAATGTATATTAAAGATTAATACACAAAAATGAGGGAAAGTAGGTTAAAGTTTAACAAATTTTGGTTCGAAATGTCACAAGAGAACCTTATTGAGCAAACAGAAGCAAGAACATAATAACCACCACAAATAATTGAACTTAACAACCAATACAAGGCTTAACAAGTATCTAAGAATGTATATTGAAGATTTATACACAAAAATGAAGGAAAATGACTCAAATTTAACAATTTTTTTGTTCGAAATGACAAAAGAGAGCTTTATTAAGCAAACCAAAGCAAGAACATGATAAACACCTCAAATACTTGAACTTAACAACCAATATAAGCCTTAACGAGTCTTTAAGAATGTATATTGCAGATTAATACACAAAAAAGAAGGAAATTGGTTAAAAATTAGCATATTTTGGTTTGAAATGACAAAAAAAACCTTAGTGAGCAAACTAAAGCAAGAATATGATAACCACTAGAAATAATTGAACTTAACAACCAATAAAAGGTTTAACAAGTCTCTAAGAATGTATTTTAAGGATTAATACATAAAAGTGAATGAAATTGCTCCAAACTTAACATATTTAGGTTTGAAATGAAACAACAGAACCTTCTTGAAAAACCGAAGCAAGAGTATGATAACCATCAAAATAATTGAACTTAACAACCAATACAGGCTTAACAAGTCTTTAAGAATGTATACTGGATATTAATACACAAAAGTGAAGGAAAATAGGTTTAAATTTATTAATTTTTTGTTCAAAATGACAAAAGAGAACCTTATTGAGCAAACCGAAGCATGAACATGATTAGCACCACAAATAATGTAACTTAACAACCAAAACAAGCCTTAACGAATCTCTAAGAATATATATTGAAGATTAATACACAAAAAAAAAGGAAATTGGTTCAAAATTAACATCTTTTGGTTCGAAATGTTAAAAAAAACTCCTAATTGAGCAAACCGAAGAAAGAACATGATAACCACCAAACATTTATTAACTTAACAACCAATACAAGCTTTAACGAGTCTCTAAGAATGTTTGTTAACGACTAATACACAAAAATGAAAGAATAGTGTTCAAATTTAACGTATTTTGTTTATTCAAAATTAGAAAAGAGAGTCTCATAGAGGAAACCACGACAAGAACATGATAACAACCACAAATAATTGGACTCAACAACCATTATAAGCCTTAACAAATCTATAAGAATTTATATTAAAGATTTATACACAAAAATGAGGGAAAGTAGGTTAAAGTTTAACAACTTTTGGTTCGAAATATCAAAAGAGAACCTTATTGAGAAAACAGAAGCTTGAACATGATAACAACCACAAATAAAATTGAACTTAACAACCAATACAAGGCTTTACAAGTCTCTAAAAATGTATATTAAAGATTTATACACAAAAATGAGGGAAAGTAGGTTAAAGTTTAACAATTTTTGGTTCGAAATGTTAAAAGAGAACCTTATTGAGAAAACAAAAGCCTGAACATGTTAACCACCACAAATAATTGAACTTAACAACCAATACAAAGCTTGACAAGTCTCTAAAAATGTATATTAAAGATTTATACACAAAAATGAGGGAAAGTAGGTTAAAGTTTAACAATTTTTGGTTCGAAATGTCAAAAGAGAACCTTATTGAGCAAACAAAAGCAAGAACATGATAACCACCACTAATAATTGAACTTAACAACCAATACAAGGCTTAACAAGTCTCTAAGAATGCATACTGAAGATTTATACACAAAAATAAATAAAAATGACTCAAATTTAACAATTTTTGGTTCGAAATGACAAAAAAGAGCCTTGTTGAGCAAACCGAAGCAAGAGCATGATAACAACCTCAAACACTTGAAATTAACAACTAATATAAGCCTCAACGACTCTCTAAGAATGTATATTGCAGATTAATACACAAAAAACAAGGAAATTGGTTCAAAACTAGCATATTTTGGTTTGAAATTACAAAAGAGAACCTTACTGAGGAAACCGAAGCAAGAATATGTTAACCACTAGTAATAATTTAACTTAACAACCAATGCAAGGCTTAAAAAGTCTCTAAGAATGTATATTAAAGATTAATACACAAAAGTGAATTAAATTGGTTCAAACTTAACATATTTAGGTTTTAAATGGCAAAAGAGAACCTTCTTGAGCAAACCAAAGCAAGAGTATGATAACCATCAAAATAATTAAACTTAAAAACCAATACAACTTAACAAGTATTTAAGAATGTATATTTGATATTAATACATAAAAGTGAAGGAAAATCGGTTTAAATTTATTAATTTTTTGTTCAAAATGACAAAAGAGAACCTTATTGAGCAAACCGAAGCAAGAACATGATAACCACCACAACTAATCTAACTTAACTATCAAAAAAAGCCTTAACGAGTCTCTAAGAATATATAGTGAAGACTAATACACAAAAAAAAGAAATTGGTTCAAAATTAACATATCTTGGTTCGAAATGTTAAAATAAACTCCTTATTGAGAAAACCGAAGCAAGAACATAATAACCACCAAACATTTATTAACTTAACAACCAATACAAGATTGAACGAGTCTCTAAGAATGTATGTTAACGACTAATACACAAAAATGAAAGAAAATTGTTCAAATTTAACGTATTTTGTTTATCCAAAATTAGAAAAGAGAGCCTTATAGAGGAAACCACGGCAAAGACATGACAACAATCAAAAATAATTGGACTTAACAAACATTATAAGCCTTAACAAATCTATAAGAATGTATACGGAAGATTAATAAACAAAATTAAATAAAATTGGTTAAAATTTATTAATTTTTTGTTCAAAATGACAAAAGAGAACCTTATTTAGAAAACCGAAGCAAGAACATGATAACCACCACAAATAATCTAAATTAACAACCAATAGAAGCCTTAACGAGTCTCCAAGAATATATATTGAAGACTAATACACATAAAAAAAGGAAATTGGTTCAAAATTAACATATTTTGGTTCGAAATGTTAACAAAACTACTTATTGAGCAAACCGAAGCAAGAACATGATAACCACCAAACATTTATTAACTTAACAACCAATACAATCTTGAACAAGTCTCTAAGAATGTATGTTAAGGATTAATACACAAAAATGAAAAAAAATTATTCAAATTTAACGTATTTTGTTTATTCAAAAATAGAAAAGAGAGCCTTACAGAGGACCACGGCAAGAACATGATAACAACCACAAATAATTCAACTTCATAACCATTATAAGCCTTAACAAATCTCTAAGAATGTATACTGAAGATTAATAAACAAAAGTAAGTAAAATTGTTAAAATTTATTAATTTTTTGTTCAAAATGACAAAAGAGAACCTTATTGAGCAAACCGAAGCAAGAACATGATAACCACCATAAGTAATTGAAATTTACAACCAATACAGGCTTAATAATTCTCTAAGAATGTATATTGAAGATTAATATACAAAAGAGAAGGGAAATATGTTCAAATTTATTAATTTTTTGTTCGAAATGTCAAAAGAGAACCTTATTGAGCAAACCGAAGCAAGAACATGATAACCACCACAAATAATTGAACTTAACAACCAATACAAGGTTTAACAAGTATCTAAGAATGTATACTAAATATTTATACACAAAAATATTCCAATGCTACGCCTTCAACCACTCGGCCATCTCTCCTACAAAATTTTATGATTGAGGGAAAGTAGGTTAAAGTTTAACAATTTTTGGTTCGAAATGTCAAAAGAGAACCTTATTGAGAAAAAAGAAGAAGGAACATGATAACCACCACAAATAATTGAACTTAACAACCAATACAAGGCTTAACAAGTCTCTAAGAATGTATATGGAAGATTAATACACAAAAGAGAAGGGAAATATGTTCAAATTTATTAATTTTTTGTTCAAAATGTCAAAAGAGAACCTTATTGAGCAAACAGAAGCAAGAACATGATAACCACCATAAATAATTAAACTTATCAACCAATACAAGGCTTAACAAATCTCTAAGAATGTATATTAAATATTTATACACAAAAATGAGGGAAAGTAGGTTAAAGTTTAACAATTTTTGGTTCGAAATGTCAAACGAGAACCTTATTGAGAAAACAGAAGCTTGAACATGATAACCACCACGAATAATTGAACTTAACAACCAATACAAGGCTTGACAAGTCTCTAAGAATGCATACTGAAGATTTATACACAAAATGTTATAAAAATGACTCAAATTTAACAATTTTAGGTTCGAAATGACAAAATAGAGCCTTATTGAGCAAACCGAAGCAAGAACATGATAACAACCTCAAATACTTGAACTTAAAAACTAATATAAGCCTCAACGAGTCTCTAAGAATGTATATTGTAGATTAACAAAAAACAAGGAAATTGGTTCAAAACTAGCATAATTTGGTTTGAAATGACAAAAGAGAACCTTACTGAGCAAACCGAAGCAACAATATGATAACCACTAGTAATAATTGAACTTAACAACCAATACATTGCTTAAAAAGTCTCTAAGAATGTATATTAAGGATTAATACACAAAAGTGAATTAAATTGGTTCAAACTTAACATATTTAGGTTTGAAATGGCAAAAGAGAACCTTCTTGAGCAAACCAAAGCAAGAGTATAATAACCAACAAAATAATTGAACTTAACAACCAATACAGGCTTAACAAGTCTTTATGAATGTATGTTGGATATTAATACACAAAAGTGAAGAAAAATAGGATTAAATTTTTTAATTTCTTGTTCAAAATGATAAAAGAGAACCTTATTGGGAAAACCGAAGCAAGAACATGATAACCACCATGACTAATCTAACTTAACAACCAAAAAAAGCCTTAACGAGTCTCTAAGAATATATATTGAATATTAATAAACACAAAAAACGGAAATTGGTTCAAAATTAACATATTTTGGTTCGAAATGTTAAAATAAACTCCTTATTGAGAAAACCGAAGCAAGAACATGATAACCACCAAACATTTATTATCTTAACAACCAATACAAGCTTGAAAGAGTCTCTAAGAATGTATGTTAACGATTAATACATAAAAATGAAAGAAAACAGTTCAAATTTAACATATTTTGTTTATCCAAAATTAGAAAAGAGAGCCTTATAGAGGAAACCACGGCAAGAACATGATAACAACCAAAATAATTGGACTTAACAACCATTATAAGCCTTAACAAATCTCTAAGAAAGTATACGGAAGATTAATAAACAAAAGTAAATAAAATTGGTTAAAATTAATTAATTTTTTGTTCAAAATGACAAAAGAGAACCTTATTTAGAAAATCGAAACAAGAACATGATAACCACCACAAATAATGTAAATTAACAACCAAAACAAGCCTTAACGAGTCTCCAAGAATATATATTGAAGATTAATACACAAAAAAATTGGGGTTCAAAATTAACATATTTTGGTTCGAAATGTTAACAAAACTACTTATTGAGCAAACCGAAGAAAGAACATGATAACCACCAAACATTTATTAACTTAACAACCAATACAAGCTTGAACGAGTCTCTAAGAATGTATGTTAAGGATTAATACACAAAAATGAAAGAAAATTGTTCAAATTTAACGTATTTTGCTTATTCAAAATTAGAAAAGAGAGCCTTACAGAGGAAACCACGGCAAGAACATGATAACAACCAAAAAATTTTGAACTTAACAACCATTATAAGCCTTAACAAATCTCTAAGAATGTATACTGAAGATTCATAAAAAAAAGAAAATAAAATTGGTTAAAATTATTAATTTTTTGTTCAAAATGACAAAAGAGAACCTTATTAAGCAAACCGAAGCAAGAACATGATAACCACCATAAGTAATTGAACTTTACAACCAATACAGGCTTAATAAGTCTCTAAGAATGTATATTGAAGATTAATACACAAAAGAGAAGGGAAATATGTTCAAATTTATTAATTTTTTGTTCGAAATGTCAAAAGAGAACTTTATTAAGCAAACCGAAGAAAGAACATGATAACTACCACAAATAATTGAACTTAACAACCAATACAAGGCTTAACAAGTCTCTAAGAATGTATATTAAATATTTATACACAAAAATGAGGTAAAGTAGGTTAAAGTTTAACAATTTTTGGTTCGAAATGTCAAAAAAGAACCTTATTGAGAAAACAGAAGCAAGAACATGATTACCACCACAAATAATTGAACTTAGAAACCAATACAATGCTTAACAAGTCTCTAAGAATGTATATGGAAGATTAATACACAAAAGAGAAGGGAAATATGTTCAAATTTATTAATTTTTTGTTCGAAATGTCAAAAGAGAACCTTATTGAGCAAACAGAAGCAAGAACATGATAACCACCACAAATAATTGAATTTAGCAACCATTACAAGGCTTGAAAAGTCTCTAAGAATGTATATTAAATATTAATACACAAAAGTGAAGGAAAACCGATTTAAATTTATTAATTTTTTGTTCAAAATGACAAAAGAGAACCTTATTTAGCAAACCGAAGCAAAAACATGATAACCACCACAACTAATCTAACTTAACAACCAAAAAAAGCCTTAACGAGTTTCTAAGAATATATATTGAAGATTAATACACAAAAAAAAAGAAATTGGTTCAAAATTAACATATTTTGGTTCGAAATGTTAGAATAAACTCCTTATTGAACAAACCAAAGCAAGAACATAATAACCACCAAACATTTATTAATTTAACAACCAATACAAGCTTGAACGAGTCTCTAAGAATGTATGTTAACGATAAACTCCCTCCTTGGACGAGCACGGGCTTAGTCAAGTACAACCGGGTTGCGCTGCTTGATGCTCCGATCCAAAACACTTGTATGAATGGGGCCATGCCTGTAGACAGAATATGCGTTAGAAAGGCCAATCCCTCTCCTAGGACACCAAAAAACCGGGCCAAACTTCAGCAGGCCTGCCCGCTTCCATAGAACAAGATCGTGGCAACGTAGACCTAAGTGCTCATATTGGATCCTTGGGAACCATCACAAGGACGGCCGGCCTATATATTTGAAGGAGAATGCCGTGTCGTCCAGCGGAGCCTAGAAGAAGGTAACTCGGAGCCTAGAAGAAGGTGACTCGCCTAGACAACTGACTCCTTAGAAAGGAATAGCCAGCTGTCACAAAAATAAAAAGAAAATTGTTCAAACTTAACGTATTTTGTTTATCCAAAATTAGAAAAAACAGCCTTATAGAAGAAACCACGGCAAAGACATGATAACAATCACAAATAATTGGACTTCACAACCATTATAAGCCTTTACAAATCTCTAAGAATGTATACTGAAGATTAATAAATAAAAGTGAATAAAATTGTTTAAAATTTATTAATTTTTTGTTCAACATGACAAAAGAGAACCTTATTGAGCAAACCGAAGCAAGAACATGATAACCACCAGAAATAATTGAACTTAACAACCAATAAAAGGCTTAATAAGTCTCTAAGAATGTATACTGAAGATTTATACACAAAAATGAAGGAAAATGACTCAAATTTAACAATTTTTTGTTCTAAATGACAAAAGAGAGCCTTATTGAAAAAAACGAAGAAAAAATATGATAACAAACTCAAATACTTGAACTTAACAACCAATATAAGCCTCAACGAGTCTCTAAGAATGTATATTGCAGATTAATACACGAAAAAAAGAAGGAAATTGGTTCAAAACTAAAATATTTTGGTTTGTAATGACAAAAGGGAACCTTACTGAGCAAACCGAAGCAAGAGTATGGTAACCACTAGAAATAATTGAACTTAACAACCAATCAAAAGGCTTAAAAAGTATCTAAGAAAGTATATTAAGGATTTATACACAAAATTGAATTAAATTGGTTCAAACTTAACATATTTAGGTTTGAAATGGCAAAAGAGAACCTTTTTGAGCAAACCAAAGCAAGAGTATGATAACCATCAAATTAATTGAACTTAACAAACAATACAGGCTTAACAAGTCTTTAAGAATGTATATTGGATATTAATACACAAAAGTGAAGAAAAATAGGTTTAAATTTATTAATTTTTTGTTCAAAATGACAAATAAAACCTTATTGAGCAAACCGAAGCAAGAACATGATAACCACCACAAATAATTGAACTTAACAACCAATACAAGGCTTAACAAGTCTCTAAAAATGTATATTAAAGATTTATACACAAAAATGAGGGAAAGTAGGTTAAAGTTTAACAATTTTTGGTTCGAAATGTCAAAAGAGAACCTTATTGAGAAAACAGAAGCTTGAACATGATAACCACCACAAATAATTGAACTTAACAACCAATACAAGGCTTAACAAGTCTCTAAAAATGTATATTAAAGATTAATACACAATAGTGAGGGAAAGTAGGTTAAAGTTTAACAATATTTGGTTTGAAATGACAAAAGAGAACCTTATTGAGCAAACAGAAGCAAGAACATGATAACTTCCACAAAGAATTGAACTTAACAACTAATGCTAGGCTTAACAAGTCTCTAAGATTGTATATTGAAAATTAATACATAAAAGTGAATGAAATTTGTTCAAATTTATCATATTTTTGTTCGAAATGAAAAAAATAGCATTATTGAGCAAATTGAAGCAAGAATATGATACACACTATAAACGACCAATACAAGACTTAAAAAGTCTCTAAGAATGTATATTACATATAGATACACAAAAGTGAAGGATAACTGTTCAAATTTAACATATTTTGGTTATTCAAAATAAGAAAAGATAGCCTTATAGAACAAACCAGGGAAAGAACGTGATAACAACAACAAATAATTGGACTTAACAACCAATATAAGCCTTAACAAATCTCTAAGAATGTATACTACATTTTAATACATAAAATTGAATGAAAGTGGTTCAAATTTTACATATTTTGGTTTGAAATGACAAAAGAGAACCTTATTGAGCAAACTGAAGCAAAAATATGATAACCACCACAAATAATTGAACTTAACAACAAATATAAGCCTTATCGAATCTCTAAGTTTGTATTTTGAAGATTATTATACAAAAATGAAGGGAAATGGTTCAAATTTAACATTATTTGGATCTAAATGAAAAAGAGAACCTTATTGAGCAAACTAAAACAAGAACATGATTACAAATTCAAATACTTGAACTTAACAAAAAATATAAGTCTTATCGAATCTCTAAGTATCTATTTTGAATATTAATAGACAAAAATGAAGGACAATTGTTCAAATTTAACATTATTTGGTTCGAACTTAAAATGAGAACCTTATTGAGTAAACCGAAGCAAGAACATGATAACCACCACAATAAAGTCCACCAAGGCTAATGGAAATGGTCCAAATTATCCTACAAATAGTTTTAAAAAGTACTTTCAAAAACGTGCACCAAAGTTCACGAAATTGCTTCTTTCGATATTCAGCTTACTACTAAAAAAACCTCATAGGTGTGTAAAAAGGGTTTCATAATTTTTTAGGGTTTACGTTTTCTTCTTTGATTTTGATTAACTTCGGTTGATTAAGATGATGGATTTGCTGAACCCTAATCCGAGTACAACTACACGTAACAATCCATGTTCTTTTACAAGTCATAATACATCAGTTTTAGAGTTACAACATGAAACAAATTCAAGTTCGGTGAACATAATAGAGAGGAGTCGATACCTTGACATCCTAATTTTGTGAATATAATAGAGAGGAAAATTTTGTGAGGAGAGAGAATGTCCGGTTTTTTAGCTAGGGTTTCATAATTTTTCAGGGTTTACATTTTCTTTTTTGATTTTGATTAATTTCGGTTGATTAAGATGATGGATTTGCTGAACCTTAATCCGAGTACAACTACAGGTAACAATCCGTGTTCTTCTACAAGTCATAATACAGCAGTTTTAGAGTTACAACGGGAAAAAAATTCAAGTTCGGTGAATATATTAGAGAGAGCTTCTTCTAAAAATACTAGTACGTATGTTGATTTGCTGAAAGCCATAAAAAATTTTGATTCAACAACTATTGATCTTTATACTTTACCTAAACCTATTTCTAAAGATGGAAAAACATCCTTGGTTATTCCTATGGATTTATTTAATGAAGGGTGTGAGACTTGGAGATTCAGTCTCATAAGGAGATTAAACTTTAATCGGTTAGTTTTTGCTGAAGTGAAGAAATCTCTCCTTGATAAATGGTAGATTGATGAAAAGAGATGTAGATTTGTGCCTATGTCGAAGGGATTCTTTATTATCAAGCTGGAGTCTTTAGAAGATAAAGAGAAAATTTTGACTAAGGATGCATGGATTGTGGAACAACAAGTTTTACGTATTCAAGCATGGACTCCAAATTTTGATCCAGAAAATCAACGTACTTCACATGAAACAGTTTGGTTATAAATTTCCATATTTGTTTATGGAGCTTAGGACGGAAAAAATACTATTATATCTTGGTCAAGCGTTAGGAACTCCAATTGTGGTGGATAAGATAACTTTGAACCATGAATGTGGTTATTTTGCTTATGTTTTGGTGGATATTGATATTTCTAAGGAAATATTAGATGAAATTGAAGTTATAGAGGGTGGAAGGTGTTTTATGCAGGAAGTTGATGTACCAAATAAACAAAAATTTTGTAGCCATTGCAAGATTGTTGGTCACATTTTTAAAGAATGTAAAAAAGCAAAACAAACTTTTGTGAAAGCTGGGAAAGAACAACGTGATGTTACTGAAAAGGAAAAAATTCAGTTCCTAACACAAATAGGAATGCTGAGCTTGTTTCTAACAATCAATTTGATGTTCTTAACAGTTTGACTGATGAGGTTGGGAATGAGGTTGTTTCAATTACACCAAGAGTGAAGGAGTTACTTGATAATGATAATCTTCTAAATAATTGTTCTGAGGTCCGTGAGGCTGAATTGGGTTTTAGAAGTGAGGGTTTAATTGAAGATGATGTTGGGAGTGATATAGAGAAGTTAGCCGGCTAGATGCTTATGATAAAACTGAGCACCATAAGGAAGTTGAATTAGACTCGGTTTTGGAAACTGGAATGGACTTGGTTTTGGAAACTCGTAGAAATACTCTTGGTGAAAAATTGAGCAAAGGCAGGTCTCCTAGGCTATCTGGGCGTGTTCATGGTGATGGTATTTCCGGTAGAGGTGGTATGAAGGTATCAAATACTTCTAATATGAATATTTCTTAATGAGAGTGCTTTTTTGGAATGTTTGTGGTATTGCTAGAGATGAAGCTAAAAATAAACTCAAGGATCTTATTAGATTACATCAACCTGTTTTGGTGTGCCTGGCGGAACCTAAAGTTGTTGTTAGTAATACTATCATTCAATGGATGAATTTGAATGATTTTAGAAGTGATGTTATATATAATTTAACTGACTTGTGTATCGGTAATCTTTGGATTTTATGTTCAAAAGATTTTGATGCTCCGGTGGTGCTTAATTGTAGTAGGCAAGCTATTACTATTTCTATAGTAGGTGTGGTTGTCTCGTTTGTTCATGCAAGTTCTTTGCAAATTACTAGAAGAGGCCTGTGGAGACAATTAAATATGAACATTCCATGGATGGTGGTTGGAGATTTCAATTGTGTGCTTCGTTTGGAGGAGAAGAAAGGTGGTTGTGAACCTAGGAGTTCAATCATTAATGAATTTAGTGATTGGATGGATAATAATGATCTTTTTGAGGTTGATGCTTTGGGAGTTAATTTTACGTGGGCTAATGACCAGTAGGGGGAAGAAGGATTGTTAGTAAGTTAGATAGAGCAATCATTAATATTTCATGGCTTAATAAGTTTGAGAATTGACGGTGTAAATCTCTTCCTACGGAAGTTTATGACCATTCTCCTTTAATTGGTTTTCCTTTTGTTGTTGCTAGGCTGAAGCAGACTCCTTTTCGTGTCCAAAAGATGTGGTTTTCTCATCCTGATTTCATGAGTATGGTGGAAACAAGTTGGAATAGTCATGTTTATGGTAATCCTGGGTTTGTGTTTCCTTACAAACTAAAGCGTTTGAAGGCGTCTATGAAAGAGTGGAATTGGGCCACTTTTGGTAATGTTAATAAACGTTTAAAGCAAGCGGAGATAAAGCTAGAAGTGGCGTTAATGAACTCGGATGAAGATCCAGCTGATGGAGCAAAACTTAATTTTCTGAAGGAAGCTCAGGTGGAGGTTCATGATACCAGAATTCAGATTACAACTATGTTGAAACAAAAAGCTAGAAACAAGTGGTTGGTGGAAGGCTCTAGTAACGCATGATACTTTCACAATAGTATATGTATTAGGAGAAGCAATAACATGATTTATGAACTTGTGGATGAAACATGTGCTATAATTATTGTGCAATACTTTAAGAATAAATTCAATGGGGACGTCTCTACTTTAGAGGAACAGTTTTTTTATGTGGATCATGAAGTTATTTCTTTAGAGGAAAGACAAACAATGGATTGAATTCCTTCAAATGAGGAAATCAAAGCAGCGGTTTTTGATTTAGGGGCTGATTCATCTCCAGGCCCGGATGGTTTTGCTGGTTTCTTCTACATGCATTGCTGAGACATAATTCAAGATGATTTAATGAGGGCTGTGACTTATTGCTGGCGGAAGAGAATTATTCCTAACGAGTTAATTCTAGTCTTCTAATACTTATCCCTAAGGTACATGGTGCTAATGCTCTCAAAAATTTCAAACCATGGTTTAAGTAATTTCTTCTCTAAGATTTTTACTAAAATCTTGGCTACAAGGCTGGGTGGAGTTTTGGATAAATTGGTGTCTGAGGAACATGTTGCGTTTATGAAAAGGAGAAATATTCATGAGAATATTAGTCTTGCTTCTGAAATGGTTAATGAATTACACATCAAGAGAAAGGATGGGAATGTGGGTCTCAAGTTAGATATTACGCAGGCTTTTGATACTGTAAGTTGGACATTTATTCTAGAGGTATTTCGAAGATATGGTTTCTATGAACAATGTTGTGATGGTTACTCACCATCTTACAATCGGCAAGGAACTCTGTGCTTGTGAATGGTAGTCCGGAGGAATTCTTTTCTATTGATAGAGGTCTTCGCCAAGGAGATCCTTTATCTCCTTTAATTTTTTTGATGATTGAAGATATTTTGAGTTGTAATATTACTAAGCTCTTTCAGGAACGACTCATGATGCATATGGTAACTAAAAAGGGTGTTTCACCTACTCACTTGTTTTTTGCAGATGATATTATGATCTTTTGCAAGGGTAATATGAAGAGTTTATATAACTTAATGAATTTGCTGGATGTTTATCAAAGAGCTTCTGGGCAGGTTGTTTCTAAACAGAAAAGTAAAATCTATTATGGTGGGGGATCTTTGAATAGAAGGAGAACTATTGCTGATTATTTGGCGATGAACATTGCTTCTTTTCCGGATCGTTACTTTGGTGTTCTGATAATGCCTGGGACAGTTAGATATCATCATATTGGAAATGTGGTGGAAAGGATTAAGGATCAATTAGCTGGATGGAAAGGTAAGTTGTTATCTTTTCAAGATAGGATTGTGCTTGTCAAATCTGTCATTGCCAGCTATTCGATTCATAATATGGCTGTCTATAAATGGCCTAGAAAGTTTATACATCAATGTGAAGTTGCTATTATGAATTTTATATGGTCGGGAGACTCTCTTATTAGTAGATATTTTTTTGTGGCTTATCATAAAATCTGTTGTCCAGTTAGGGAAGGTGTACTTGGTATTTCAAGAATGGTGGTTACTAATAAGGCAATGTTAATGAAGCTTTGGTGGAATATTCAGAATTCTAATAAAGTATATGCTAGATTTCTGAGAGCTAAATTTATCAAATAAAATGAGGATATTTTTGATTATAGTGTGAAGTCTTCTATTCTTCCAGGTATTAGTTGGGTTTATAAGGATATGGAGAAGCATACAAAGACTCTAATCGGTGATGGAAACAATACCTCTTTATATTTTGATGTTTGGTATGGTAATGCTAGGCGCGTATGGAAATGGATTGGATGTATTTTTGATCTTTCACCTAGTTGTTTTCTAATAGATTCTTACAAAGTTGCTAAGGGATGGAGTAGAATGATCAAGGATTTATGGTTTCTTGCAATTATGGTGATTATGTCTGAACTACGGAGAATGAGAAACTCAATTGTGTTTGCCAAGAAAAAACCATCATGGACGTTGTTGAGAAACAGAACTTTTCAGTTAGTTCATGAGTACTCAATAAAATTACATGGATATATGCACAATAGTTCATCTGATTTGAAGGTTATGGATTACTTTAGTGTGGTTCATAGAAAGGTGAAGGTTTGTAACCCTATTGAATATTTTTGGAAGCCACCATATTCGAGAGAGTTGCTTCTTTGCTGTGATGGAGCTTCTCGTGGTAATCCAGGTATACCCGGTGCTGGGATTGTTGCAAGGGACTCTCAAAGTACTGTTTTGGGAGCTCTTTGTATTGGTCTTGGAATTGCTACTAATTTTTTAGCTGAGTTGTACAGTATAATTGTTGGATTGGAATGGGCCTTGAAGTGGCGTATGGATTGTGTGATGATTCGGTCTGATTCTGAGAGTGCTATTCAAGCGCTTAATGATTTTAAGTTTCCTTGGTTTGTTAGGCAACATTGGATTGCAGTAAGAAGTTGTTATACTTCTATTCGTTATGAACATACATTTAGAGAAGCTAACTTTGCAGTGGATACCATGGCTAATAGGGGATGCTTATTTTCTAATGGTGAGGGATGAGTTTTGAAGGAAGACCAGATTTCCTTTTTTCTGTAGAACATGCACATGTATCTTATTTTAGATTTAAATAGTTTATGAGTTTTTGAGGTCTCTTTGGCCTCTTTTCTTGTAAACCTGGTTGTAAATATTTTTCATCTTAATATAAATTTTGACTTATCAAAAAAAAATCATAGGTGTGTAAATATCAAAATAACAATAGAGTCCACCAACGCTAATGGAAATGGTCCAAATTATCTTAAAATAGTTTTAAAAAAATGTTTGTAATAGGATATTTAAAAAACGTGCACAAAAGTGCACGAAATTGCTCCTTTCGGTATTCAACATACTACTAAAACCTCATAGGTGTGTAAATATCAAAATAACAATATAATCCACCATAGTTAATGGAAATGGTCCAAAGTATCTTATAAATATTTTTAAAAAAGGGCTTGTAATAGGATATTTCAAAAACGTGTACAAAAGTGCATGAAATTGCTTCTTTCGATATTCAGCTTACTACTGAAACCTCATAGGTTTGTAAATATATAAATAACAATAGAGTCCACCAACGCTAATGGAAATGGTCCAGATTATCTTAAAATATTTTAAATAAGTGCTTGTAATAGGATATTTCAAAAACGTGCATAAAAGTGCACAAAATTGCTTCTTTCGATATTCAGCTTACTACTGAAACCTCATAGGTGTGTAAATATCAAAATAACAATAGGGTCCACCAACGCTAATGGAAATGGTCCAAATTATCGTACAAATAGTTTTAAAAAGTGCTTGTAATAGGATATTTCAAAAACGTGCACAAAACTGAACGAAATTGCTTCTTTCGATATTCACCTTACTATTAAACCTCATAGAGAGTCCACCAAGGCTAATGGAAATGGTACAAATTATCTTCCAACATTTTCAATAAGTGCTTGTAATACGATATTTCAAAAAAGTGCATAAAATTGCTTCTTTCGATATTCACCTTACAACTAAAACCTCATAGGTGTATAAGTATCAAAATATTGATAGAGTCCACCAAGGCTAATGGAAATGGTCCAAATTAGTATACAAATTTTTTTAATAAGTGCTTTTAATAGTATATTTTAAAAACGTGCACTAAAGTGTACGAAATTGATTCTTTTGATATTCAGCTTACTATTGAAACCTCATAGGTGTGTCAATATCAAAATAAAAATAGAGTCAACCAAGGATAATGGAAATGGTCCAAAATATTTTCAAATAGTTTTTAAAAAGTTTTTGTAATAGGATATTTCAAAAACTTACACAAAAGTGCACGAAATTGCTTCTTTCGATATTCATCTTACTACTAAAACCTCATAGGTGTGTAAATATCAAATAAAAAATAGATTCCACCAATGCTAATGAAAACAGACCAAATTATCTTACAAATAGTTTTAAAAAAGTGCTTGTCATAGGATATTTCAAAAAACGTGCACAAAAGTACACGAAATTGTTTCTTTCGATATTCAGCTTACAACTGAAACCTCATAGGTGTGTAAATATCAAAATAACAATAGAGTCCACCAATGCTAATGGAAATGGTCCAAATTATCTTACAAATAGTTTTAAAAAAATGCTTGTAATAGGATATTTCAAAAACGTGCACAAAAGTATAAGAAATTGCTACTTTCGATATTCAGCTTACTACTGAAACCTCATAGGTGTGTAAATATAAAAATACCAATAGAGTCCACCAAGGCTAATGAAAATGGTCCAAATTATCTTACAAATAGTTTTAAAAAAGTGCTTGTCATAGGATATTTCAAAAACGTGCAGAAAATTGCACAAAATTGCTTCTTTCGATATTCAGCTTACTACTGAAACCTCATAGGTCTGTAAATATCAAAATAACAGTAGAGTCCACCAACTCTAATGGATATAGTCCAAATTATCTTACAAATAGTTTTAAAAAAGTGCTTGTCATAGGA
>JAJJMC010033900.1:3099-36686 GCA_023531435.1 Papaver californicum | reverse complement strand
ATTATTTTCTAAAATCATTACCTTCATAAGTTCGAGAATCGAACACTTTATTTACCACTATTTTAAAACACATCAATTTTTGGCGCCGCCGACGCGGACTTGTTTTTAGGTTTAGGGTTTTAGATTTATCTTTAGGTTTTTATTTTTAGTTTTATTATTTTACTTTGTTCTATTTTACGTTTCTTTTGGTATTTCTCTTTTTTGCTACAGGTTGAATTTTGGATCGAAAAGGGAGTAAGCCAAAGTTTTGGAATTAAAGCTAAAGACTTGGAGTTAAAGGGAAAAGCTTAAAGAACGAAAAAGAAGATCAAGATTTTATTTTTCTTAATTAGATTTTTAGTTTATTTTAATTAGTTTTAATTAGTTTAGAAAATTGTATTAGGGTTTTTATTATTTCTGTAATTTTTCTTTTATTTTCGGACACTTTTTGGACTTTCTTTTGGACATTTTTGGACATTTTATTGTTTTTAAACCCTACGGAAGGGTAGTTTTAAATATCAAACTGTGTGCAGGGAAGGACGACAATTACAATATTGTCTCGGCTCCTCGGGTTCGCACACTATTGAAAAGGATATTAGTGGCCCGAGTCGACTTCAACGGTTCATCGCCCGTCTGGTACGGGAGGTAAACTTCGACCAACCCACGAATATCCTGTCAGTGGGTTTTCTGGACGCCTTTGTATGCATATATGCTGAGGACTGAATACGGACTTTAATTTTTGCATAGTAAAGGGCAAGGCCTGGCCATATAAGATAAGGTTTCGGATTTCATCACCGTCTCCTTCTTGCCCGCCTTAGGAGAACGAAACCTACGCGAACCTAAGCCTAAAATCTTGACTAGAAAGAGACCTATAGGGTATCGAGCTTATTGGAAAATCGTTCAAATGGACTGTACGGGTTACTTTATTAGCCTAACTCGAAGTTCAGGAAGATTATTTTAAGTTGATTAGAGCTGCCTTGTAACCCAGGGAAAAGTGCCAAAGAGACAGGGTTATCAAAGCTCCTTAGAGCTTATCCTGTTTCTCTTCGACTTAATCTAATTCAGATCGTTCTAAGAGGTTTGCTAGAATTGTAACCAGTTGCTTTTTGAAAGAATAGAAGCTGGTCTAGAAACAATCTAAGTGGAACCATCATGCTTGTTGTTTGCTAGATTTAGGTTTGATTTGGTTGAGTCAGGGCACGATCGTGTTTGATTAATTGCTTGTTAGGATTTAATTTTTGCATGCCAAGAACGCCCTTAAGGCGAACTTGGGATAGAGACCCTCAAGGAAGGTTAATTAGTGGAAGACTTGTAGTTCACCTTAACCTTGAGAAGCCAACTGAGAGTGAACTAGTCACTCCCGAGACCGTGTCAGCAATGATATCTCTGAAGGATTTGTTGAATCCGACCCGGACCTCGTATTAAGTTAGCCGCTACTGAAGCGAGCTACGAACTGAAAACTGGAATCATACAGATGCTTCCATTATTCTTAGGAAAAGAAAACAAAAATCCTTATTTCCATGTTAGGGAATTCGAGGAAATATGTAGCACAATCAGGATTAGAGACTTGAATGACGAGTCTATTAAACTCAGACTATTTCCCTTTTCACTAAGAGACAAAGCCAAGTCGTGGCTATACCTCTTGGCTCCTCAGTCAATTGAAACCTATGCCCAACTTACTTCAGCTTTTATTCAGAAGTTCTTCCCTAGGAACAAAATTTCGTCTGTTAGGCAGAAAATATGCACGTTTTCCCAGCTAGAGGGAGAGTCTCTGTATGTGTATGTAGAAAGGTTCAATGACTTATTGTCCCAATGCCCAGACCAAAGAATAGAGGAGTTAAGGCTAGTTCAGATCCTCTATGAGGGTTTGGACTACGCATCTATAACCTTGGTCGAGTCTTTGTCAACCGGAGGGTTCGACAGTAAGACTCTTGCTGAGGCGATGAAACTTCTACGTGACATCTCCGAAAAGACCCAGCAGTGGGAGAGAGCATTAAGGATCCAAAAAGAACAATTCTTCTAGGAAGAGGAAATGTTAATATGGTAGAAGGATCTTTTGATCCAAAGGCCCAAATAGAAGCCTTATCTAGAAGGCTAGAAATGGTCGAAATGAATCAAGCTAGTAGTTCATAGCCCAACCAATTCGAAGAGCAGGCTTTTGCTCTTTATAATAACACTAGATTTGATAACCAGAGAAAGTTCGACCCATATTCGGAATCTTATAACCCTGGCTGGAGAAACCACCCGAACCTTTCCTGGTCGAAAGGCCAGGCTCAAGGTCATTTTATTAATGCTAAAGGTCCTCCAGGCTTCAGTTATAAGAATTCGACTGGTCCAACTCAGCCCAGCAATGATGAAAAGAATAAGCAGAGATTCCATACCTTAGAAAGAGCTATTTCTAGTTTACAAACCTCAGTTAGTGACATTGCTGCGGCTCTGAGAGAGCGAGAACCTGGTAGGTTCCCTAGTCAACCCGAACCCAATCCTAGAGGAGTCAATGAAATGTCGACTGGGGAGAAATCATCCAGTCACGTGAATGCAATTACGACCCTCAGGAATGGTAAGGTAGTGGATAACAAGGTAACTAGGCCCGTTAGTGAACAAACTGTAGTTCATCCTGACCCAATAGTTGAAGAGACTGATAAAGTCTCTGACGAGCCTGAGGCAACCCCTCAGAGAACTGATTTCATGCCTAGAGCCCCATAGCCAAGGTTGTTAGCACCTACTAGGAAGGAATCCAATTTTAATGAAATAATGGAAGTTTTTAAGAAAGTCACGATCAATCTTCCATTATTAGATGCAATTAGGCAGATTCCTGCTTATTCCAAGTTTCTTAAGGACATGTGTACGCGAAAGCGAAAACTTATCGTACATAAGAAAGCTTTTCTAGCTAGTCATGTAAGTTCAATTATACAGAGTAGTACGGCCCTTAAGTACAAAGACCCAGGTTCCCCAACCATAACTTGCACAATAGGAAACTACCGGGTAGAAAGAGCCTTACTCGATTTAGGAGCCAGTGTGAACTTACTGCCGTACCATGTGTACCTCCAGCTAGGACTAGGCGATTTGAAACCGACTCAGATGACTTTGCAGTTAGCTGATAGGTCTGTGAAAATTCCTCGTGGTGTCATAGAGGATGTTTTGATTGAAGTGGATAAATTTATTTATCCAGTGGACTTTGTTGTGCTTGATACCAGACCTGTGCCTGATCCAGAGAATCATATACCGGTTATACTAGGTCGCCCGTTCTTAGCAACATATAATGCGATCATTAACTGTCGTAGCGGTGTTATGAACTTGTCTTTTGGTAACATGACTATTGAGCTGAATATCTTCAACATTAGTAATCAACCACCTGAGCTAGATGACCCCACCTTAGAAACCGTCAACATGATAAAGACCCCAGTTCAGGAGTCATTACCAAACACTTTGATAGAAGACCCGTTAGAAAAATGTTTAACCCACTTTGGATTAGAGTTTGATGAGTTAGGCCCATCAGAGACCTTACCTGTGATTGTAGCTTCAGATTTGGATAGTGACCAAGAGAATAGGCTAGTAACCGTGCTTCAGGACAATAAGAAAGCTTTAGGATGGACCATAGCAGATATTAAGGGAATTAGCCCAACAGTTTGTATGCACCAGATCCATTCAGAGGAGGAATCCAAACCGTCTAGGGAGATGCAGCGTAGGCTCGAACCATTAGAAAATCCATTAGAGAAATGCCTAGCCAACTATAGAATTGATGGCGATAATGATAGTGTTATTAATGAAGTGAGCACTTTGTTAGGTTCTGCACCACCAGATTGTAATTTAGAAGAAGCAATTGCCTATTTTCGAGAATCTGACGATCCAGAAATGAGAAAAATTGTTATTAGTCTATCTAGAGACACTGAGGGTGACTATCATTCTCCATGTGCTATACCATTAACTCTTAGGAAGGTCCCTAGCTTGGGACCTGACATATGCACGTCTGCCATTGTACAAGATCATCTTCGAGCTAGATCCACTGATCCTCCTGTTCAGAAAGAAGTTCAGTTGCCAAAAACCAATCCTCTGGTCGATGTGGTTTACTTAAATAGGGATCAAAGTGTGTTCAGGTTGTTTTATCTTCGTAGCTTGCTGCTGTTTCCTTCTATTGTGGATAACACTATTTGATTCAGATGATCCACAGTTGTTCCGATTATTGCTATATGATTTAAGGAGGTAACTTATGCTCATGCGACACGGTAATATCTTTCCCTAATTCATTTTCGTGCAGTGTTTAGAAACATTGAGGACACTGTTTATTTTAAGTTGGGAGGTATTGGGAGACTTTTTAGGATTAATAAGATTTGGAATTTAGAAGCATGTGAACAATTCAGTGTGACACTAACCACTCTAGGTAGATGGAAACTTAGACATTTTGCTATAGGGATTGGTGTGCCCAGCTAGATAGTCTATTCATAAAGGAGACAGAGTTCAGGTGTTAGAAATAACATGATAGTTGTCACCACCACATCACGTTCTGTTTTATTATTTGCAATTTCGTGTTTCTCTGAGAGTATTGGTGGGTCCTAGCATCGACATGTTAATTAGCGCTGGAATGACATTTACTGTGTTGAGATCATGCCCCACATGAATAATACGTTAGTGTTTTAGAGTTATGTGTGTGGTCCCCCTGTCTCCGTCGCCTAAGCAAGCGTGGAATGCATGATCCATGGGATTACACATGTATTTTGAGCAAAAAAAAAAAAAAAAATCGAAAAAAGTTAGAAAAAAATTGAGAAAAAATAGTATTTGGTATTTTAAAGTTCTCCCTGTCTCCGTCGCCTAAGCAAGCGTGGAACGCAGGATCCATGGGAACTTGTAAATATTTTAGTTAGTAGTAACCGTTGAAAATAAATGGGGAGTATCTCGACACACTAGGTTTCATCTCGGTACTGACCTTCAGACAGATATGGGACACATCGTTCGCCTTGGTCAACATTTGCGATCTTCTACAGTCTACGTTCATCTTCTAAGTCTTTTCATGTGATGGGTGGTTAGACAATTGTCTAAGTAGAACTCTGTTGTCTTATATATGAATTTTAGTATGCTTGAGTTAACACTCGTGTACAGTGATTGGATCCATAAAGGGTAATGGTCCTTATAGCCGAATATTTGAGTAACCAACTAACTAGCTTGTTTAGTGTCTATCCTTAATCGTTCACGTGTTGCTAAGATCTAGATTAAGGTTTTGTGGGTATATCTCTTGTAAACCCTCACGAGACAAAACTCGTCCACTAGGGACACCTAGGGGTTTAACGGCTTGCTGCATACGCTAAATGTAGTCGCGATTCTTGCGAAAGTGGGTTAGGATTTTTACTTTATTTTTAGAGTAGTTTGCTCGAGGACTAGCAAAATAGTAAGTTTGGGGGTATTTGATAGACACATTTTAGTGTCTAAATTGCACCTTAGTTTCTATTAAGTTAGTATTCGATTTTGCAAATATTACGTGTTTTTATGCTTTTGTAGGTACATTAGAAGAATAAAGGTTTGTGGAAAAATTGGCTCAAAAAGTGATAAAGGCACCCAAGGACAAGTGTTATTGGCACCCCAAGAATCGTCCGAGTCAACCCAACGAGTCAACTCAGCCGAGTCGCCAATCCAACTCATCGGGTTTCCTGTTTCAAACAGGAAAAGGAATTGGATGTGAATTCATGGACTTTTTGTGGTTGTTTTCAGACCCAATTGCAAGACAAATCTCAGACAAGTTATAACAATCGAGAAACAGCAAAAAAATCCCGAAGAATCAGCTCGGAAATCATGAACTTGGCCGGATTCATGTTTCAATCAGGAATTGAATTTGTGAGTTGTTTGAGAGAGTTCTATTAGGTTTAGAACTCTCCTTAGGGTTTGTAGACCATATATAAACCAAGAGAAGCAAAGAGAAATCATCACGCAGCCTCAGAAATCAAATCAGAGAAATTCCGGCCACTTCCGTCACCGTCCGATCACCTGCTACTGCATCGGCCGGCGTGTTCTTCATCCAGCCATCACCGGGAAGACGACTCAGCAACATCTACATCCGTTGCTGATTCAAATTGTTCTGTTGCGCTTCCTCCTTACCTTTATGTTGCCTTAATCCTTTGTGTAACGGCTGAACCTTCTCCTGTAATGCTTATAAGCGTATCTAATCAGCTGTTTTACACCTATTTCACCTTGTAATCAATATTTTGAGCAATGAAAAGGTATTTTGAGCAAGTTTTCTCCACCATGAGCTAAGTTTATTTACTGGGATGATGGAGGAGGTTTTTCTCTCAATTTTATGTGGTAAGTCTATCTTTAATTAATTATTTACAATTCTTTACTTGTTAAAATTGCATAGTTTCGAAATAGAAACACGGTTTTCATTCAGTAGTGGTGTTTTTGTTTGATGGGTCATGCTGGGTTGACAACCTCTGATGTCCCATGCTTGTGATTTACCTCTGCTTGTTTGCATAAAAACCTATTTTAGCAAAATTTGAGCTTAATTTATTTAAAAGAATTGCATGATTAATCACACAAATTGTTGGCAATAACTGATTCCTGATTCCTGGTTTTCTCCATATTTTCTAAAAATCATCTCTAGTTTATTTTCCTGATTTTTATTTAATTAGATTAAGTCCATTATTTTCTAAAATCATTACCTTCACAAGTTCGAGAATCAAACACTTTATTTACCACTATTTTAAAACACATCAGTCGCCTCAGTGATGATGATTAGCTCATTGTAATGGAAACAAACTCAAAATAGACTTTCATTGCTCAAAAGGTGCTTACAATGGTGAAAAATGAGTAACACAAAAGTTTTGAGACGTATATAAACGTTACAGAGAAGTGATCTCAGTGTTACAGAAGAAATAAAAGGAAACATGAAAGAAGAATGCACCGATACCGCAGTAGAAATAAGACTGCCTTAGCAGCTGAAGATACGACTGAAACATCGACAGAAAGAATGACAGTTCATCGACAGTCTTATGTTCTTCAGCATCTTCTTCTTCGCAGTAGCAACAGTTTTCCTGTTTATTTTTTTTCTCTTTTCTGGAAGCTCCTCTATGCGATTTCCTCCATTCTCTTTGATATATATAGGGTTATTAAACCCTAGGAAGTCTTCTAAGTTGATAAGGAATCATAAAACACGTTCAAATCATCCTCTAATTACGTGTGAAACCGAAACAAGGCGGAACTCGGTTTTCCGTCCAAATTAACTTCTGCCAACCAATTTTCCCGGCCAAAACACGTTTGTGACGTGTGTTTATGATATTCTGGTTGTCTAATTCACTTTGGGTGAATTTTAATTACCCAACTCTCCCAAAATCACGCAACATAAGCCAACAGAAGTTCTTCCCGAAATAAAAAGACTTTCCCGCCTTAATCGGAATTTTGAAATCAAAAGGGGGGTGCCCCCAATACAAAGTGTGGGTGCCTTGATCACTTCTCCCCAGTGCCTTTAGCAATTTTTCCGAGTGCCTTTAACAACTTTTTGAGCCGATTTTTTCCAGATTATTCATTTTTCCACAGTACCTATAAAAACACAAAAAATCAATAAAAGTACAAAACCAAACACTAACAAAATAGAAAATCGAGCGCAATTTAGACAAAAAAATGTGTTTATCAAATACCCCCAAACTTACTATTTGCTAGTCCTCGAGCAAATCTAATTTAGAAATAAAATCCTAACTCACTTTCGCAGGAATCGCGACTACATTTAGCATATGTAATAAGCCATTAAACCCCTAGGTGTCCCTAGTGGACGAGTTTTGTCTCGTGAGGGTTTACAAGCGGTATACCCACAAAACCTTTACTCCAAATTTTAGCTACTCGTGAACGATTGAGGATAGACACTAAACAAGCTATTTAGTTGGCATACTAAATTCTTCGGCTATGGAAATCATCACCCTATTTGAGCTCAATTGCTGTACACGAGTTTTTACTCAAGCATACTAAAATTCATATATAAGAAAATAAAGTTCTACTCAGATAGTCGTTCAACCACGATGCTCAGAATCTATCAAAGTTCAATCACATGAAAAGATCTAGAAGATGGATGTGGAAAGGTCAGTGCCAGGATGAATCCTAATGGATTGAGATACGCTCCCACTGGTCTTAATCATTATACTAATATCGATTCAAATGGTATATACAAGGGTTCCATCGATCGATTTATTAAAAATAAAACACTTATAAATGTAGCGACAACATGATTGGATCAAATTGAATCCAAGCGCATGGTCCTTATCAGCATCTTACATGATAGTTCTCATGGATCCTGCGTTCCATGCTTGCTTAGGCGACGAAGACAGGGAGAACACACACATATTGCTATGAAAGTGTCAATACTCGATTTTTTTAAAAAAAATTAAAATGCAATAATGGGGTTTGATCTCAAAACACTCTATTTCATCCTGACAGCGATAACAATTTGATACTGGGCCCCACCAAATCACTTAGAGAAACACAAAATTGCAAAAATAAAAACAGAAAGTGATATGGTCGAGATAGACTCCGAGATGTTTGAACCTCGTCTACATAAGTAGTGTTACCAATTCTATCCTCGTCCTCTTGACTAGGTGAATAATTATCAAGGGTAGCACTATATTGGCAATTAAGATCATTTTGAGCAATATTATTCTTTGCATAAATTTCATTCACACTTAATCCAAATCTTTTTATACTCTCAGTCAACTCCCTGAGGGATTCTTTTAGAAAATAAAATGGATCATAAGGGGTACTGGTTTGCAACTGCTCATGTGATTCTTCTAGAGGCATAATAGGTTCATGGGGAGTACTAGATTGCATATGCTTTAGGGCATTCCTCCAAGACAAAGAACTAGAATCATCATAGGAAGTACTAGATTGCATCTGCTTTAGGGTATCCCTCCAAGACAAGAATTAGAATTTTTCTCACTTTCATGTTCATAAGACGGGTGTATGTACGAATAGTAATTGAGATCACCGTGATATGAGTAATAACCTCCAAAAGGTTGGTGGTGATCCCGACTACTATCCACACAATGTTGATAGTATGGATAATGTCTATTTTGAAATTCAGTCGGATATTCATTGTATTGGTCCTTATAATACCAGTTCGACATTTTCTAAAAACTTCTTAATATATTAAAAAAAATCTAAGAAAATAAATTCTAACATGAAGGGGGTTCGAAACATTCACAAACAAGGCCGACTCAACCAAATCAAACCTATTGAATCTAGCAAGCAAAAAGCATGATGGCTCCACTTAGATTGTTTCTAGACCATCTTTTATTCCTTCGAAAGGCAACTAGTTACAATTTTAGCAAACCTCTTAGAACGATCTGAATTAGATTAAGTCGAAGAGAAACAGAATAAGCTTTAAGGAGCTTTGATAACCCTGTCTCTTTGGAAACTTTTCCCTGGGTTACAAGGCGGCTCTAATCAACTTAAAATAATCTTCCTGAACTTTGAGTTAGGCTAACAAAGTAACCAATACAGTCCTTTTGAATGAGTTTCCTATAAGCTAGTTACCCTATCGGTTTCTTTCTACAAATTTTTAAGATTTAGGTTCGCGTTTGGTAACGTGTTCCTACAACGGGCAAAAAGGAAACGGTGATGAAATCCGAGTCCTTATCTTGTATGGCCAGTTCTTGCCCTTTACTAGAAAAATATAACCGTATTCAATTCCTCAACATATATGCATACGAAGGAATACAGTAAACCCACTTGCAGGGGATTCCTGGGTTGAACGAGTCTTACCTCGCGTACTAGACGGGGATGAATTAGTTGTAGTCGACTCGGGCCACCGACTCCTGTGTCAGTGTGCGAACCCGAGGGGCGGAGACAATATCGTAATTGTCGTCCTTCCCTGTAGCAGTTTATATTTAAATTACCCTTCCGCAGGGTTTAAAAATAATAAAATGTACAAAGTCCAAAATAAAGTCCAAAAAGTATCCAAAAAAAACAAAAGAAAAATTACAGAAATAATAAAAATTCCTAATACAATTTTATAAACAAATAAAATCTAAAGAAAATAAAATCTAATTAACAAAAATCTTCGTCTTCTTTTTCGTTCTTTAAGCTTTAACTTTTAACTCCAAGTCTTTATCTTTAATTCCAAGTCTTTGGCTCACTTTCTTTTCGATCCAAAATCATAAACCTGCAGCAAAAAGATAAATACCAAAAGAAACGTAAAACAGAACAAAGTAAAATAATAAAAATAAAACCTAAAACCTAAAAATAAATCTAAAACTCTAAACCTAAAAACAAATCCGCGTCGGCGCCGCCAAAAATTGATGTAGTTTTTAATATTGGTAAAATAGGTTCGATTCTCGGACTTGTGAAGATTTAATTTCTAGACCTAATTTTTAATAACAGAAAATAAAGAGATTAAAACAATTCGATTTTAAAATGGATGAAGAAAAACTAGGGCTTAAAATTCCACCATTAACCAATACTTCAGTGATAACATCTAACAATTCTTATATTCAATTTAATCTAAATATGCCAAAGATAGGTTTTTGAAAGAATAATTGTTAATCAAGAGCATGAGACATCAAGAGTTTAAAAACCAAGTATGAACTATCAGAAGAAAACACAATTATTTGAGAAAAATCATTTTTTTAATTTTAATTCAAGCAACTAATAATAAAAGAACTGTAGAATAAATATAATCAAAATAGAAGTTACCACAATTATTGGATGAACGGCTTCCTCCGTCGCCCCAGTGATGATGATTAGCTCATTGTAATGGAAACACACTCAAAATAGACTTTCATTGCTCAAAAGGTGCTTACAATGGTGAAAAGGGAGTAACACAAAAGTTTTAAGACGTATATAAACGTTACAGTGAAGTGATCTCAGTGTTACAGAAGAAATAAAAGGAAATAGGAAAGAAGAATGCACCGATACCGCAGTAGAAATAGGACTGCCTTAGCAACTGAAGATACGACTGAAACAGCGACATAAAGAATGACAGTTCAACGACAGTCTTATGTTCTTCAGCGTCTTCTTCTTCGCAGCAGCAGCAGTTTTCTTGTTTGCTTTTTTTCTCTTTTCTGGCAGCTCCTCTATGCGATTTCCTCCCTTGTCTTTGATATATATAGGGTTATTAAACCCTAGGAAGTCTTCTAAGTTGATAAGGAATCATAAAACACGTTCAAATCATCCTCTAATTACGTGTGAAACCGAAACAGGGAGGAACTCAGTTTTCCGTCCAAATTCACTTCTGCAAACCAATTTTCCTGGCCAAAACACGTTTGTGACGTGTGTTTATGATATTCTGGTTGTCTAATTCACTTTGGGTGAATTTTAATTACCCAACTCTCCCAAAATCACGCAACATAAGCCAACAGAAGTTCTTCCCGAAATAAAAAGACTTTCCCGCCTTAATCGGAATTTTGAAATCAAAAGGGGGGTGCCCCCAATCCAAAGTGTGGGTGCCTTGATCACTTCTCCCTGGGTGCCTTTAGTATTTTTCCGAGTGCCTTTAATAACTTTTTGAGCCGATTTTTTCCAGATTATTCATTTCTCCATAATACATATGAAAACACAAAAAACCAATAAAAGTACAAAATCGAACACTAATAAAATAGAAAATCGAGCGCAATTTAGACATAAAAATGTGTCTATCAGCTTCTATCATGTCTTCTTTTCCCCTCTTCTTGCTTTGTTTTGCGCACTGCTTGTTTATTACCCTTCCATATCTATCTTGTTGTTAAATTCTTGAGAGTGATTTGTATTGTGCTTATACAAGTAATGACGGGCAATTCTATCGTTGACACATCTCCGTTGTGAGGGTATAGCATCTCTCATTCTTGAGGAGTACCCGTGGCCTATTGTGTTAAGGACAATTTGCTGAGCAGGTGGCTCTGTCCATTGTGTGATATCAATTCAGTGATTTCTTAACCTTAACATCTTCTTCTGTTTAGCATTTTTATTGTTGCAGATCCAACAATCTTAACACAATATTATTTCTTCTGTAACAATGGGTAAAAGTGATGTTAACAGACCAGAAAAATTCATTGGAAAAGATTTCAAAAGATGGCAATCCAAGATGTTGTTCTTTCTGAGTTTCCATATGCTAGATGAATTAGTTCATAAATCCTTTGATGAGACTTTGAATGATGCTGGAAATGAAAGGGAGTTGGAAAGTTGGGATAGACAGAACTATATGGCAAAAAATCATATTTTGAACTGTTTAGAAGATGCACTGTATGATCTTTATAATGCAAAAGACAACTTTTCTTCTTTTGATTTATGGGCTGCTTTAGAGGAAAAATACCAAGCTGAAACTGCTGGAAGTAAGAAATTATTGGTAGCTAGGTTCGTGGAGTACAAAATGTCAAATGACAAATATATGGTTGATCAATTCCTTGAACTTCAGTGCATTATCTTCTTGCTGAAGGTATGTGATAGATGAAACGTTCAAGTGTCTGCTGTGATTGAGAAATTACCGTCTTCCTGGTCTGAATACAAACGTAGATTGAGACGTGAAACTGGTGAAGTCAGTATGGTTGAATTGGGTAAGAAGATTCAAGTAAAATATTTACTGTGCTCCAAAGAAAAGAACGTATCTTCTGTAAGGGACATGTCCAACAAGGCTCACGTAAGTGCACACAAGTCTTCCAATACTGAAAAGGGCGACAACAACAAACGCAACCCTAGGCCTGGTCATCAGAAGAAAGGTACATTTCAAAAACCCAAATCTGGCTTTGGAAAAATTAAAGGTGCGTGTTATGTTTGTAAAACTCATGGCCATATGGCAATGCACTGTATAAAACGTAAGGACTTTAATTATAAGAAAAACAATGCTAATTTGGTTGAAAATAACAAACCGAGTTTTATGGCACGGCGTCTGAAGTCAATTTGGTAACCAATGTGAGAGACTGGTAGACTATGGTGCTACCAAGCATGTCTGTGGAAACAGAGATATGTTCACCTCCTACCAGAAGGTAGGGGAAGGGGAGAAACTCTACATGGGTAACTCATTCGCAGCACAGGTTGCGGGAAAAGGCAAAGTTGGTCTAAAGCTCACTTCTGGCAAAACTCTCACATTGAATGAAGTTCTTCATGTTCCGGACATATGCAAAAATCTTGTATCTTGTGGTGTTTTAGATGATAAGGGTTTTGAACTTGTTTTTGAATCTGGGAAAGTTATTGTCACTAAGGGTAAGGATTATGTAGGAAAGGGTTATAAGACTGAGGGTCTCTACAAACTTAATGTAACCTCTGATGAATGAATAAATTTGATTTTTTTTGCTTATGTTTGTGTGTCATTGAATGTTTGGCAAGGTAGACTTGGACATGCAAACTATAAGTCAATACATAAACTGGCTAGCGTAGGCTGCATACCCAAATTTAGTTTGGATAATGAACATAAATGTGAAGTATGTGTAGAATCAAAATATGTTAAAAAACCTTTTAGAAAAAATATTCAGAGAAATTCTAAACCCTTAGAATTAATTCATTCAGACCTAGTTGACCTAAAATCAGTTCAAACTAGAGGTGGTAAGAAATGGTTTGTCACTTTTATAGATGATTGTACGAGGTACTGTCACATATATTTGCTTAAAGGTAAGGATGATGCCTTAGAAGCCTTTAAGATGTATAACTATAAGTTGAAAACCAAATCAGTGCTACCATTAAAACTGTTAGGTATGACCGTGGTGGTGAGTATGTAATTCCTATATGATATTTTTGTATAGAACACGGCATTATACACGAAGTAACCCCTCCTTATTCACCACAATCTAATGGTGTGGCTGAACGAAAGAACCGAACCCTTAAGGAGATGATGAATGCCCTATTAATTAGTTCAGGATTACCTGCAAACTTGTGGGGGGAGGCAGTCCTCTCAGCTTGCTATTTCTTGAACAGAGTACCCTTTAAGGATCAAACAAAACTCCATATGAATTATGGAAAGGTAGACAACCTTCTTATACATACTTTAAAGTGTGGGGGTGTTTGGCTAAGGTTTCCATTCCTCCACCTAAGAGAACCAAGATAGGACCCAAAACTGTTGACTGTCTTCATAGGGTATCCTGAACATACAACTGCATATAGATTTATGGTTTTAAGTTCTGACATTTCTGAAATTGGTGTGAATACAATTATGGAATCTAGGGATGTTGTGTTCTTTGAAAATGTTTTTCCATTGAAATCTGATTCTCGCATGATATGTGTTGATCCCCTAGATGTCCCTTCGACTAGTCAGACATTACCTTTAGAGGAAGATGAATTTGAATTTGAGCCTAGAAGAGGTAAAAGACTTAGAACTGAAAAATCTTTTGGGCCAGACTTCATAACATGCTTAGCTGTGACTGATCCACAGACTTATAGAGAAGCCATGACTTCTTCTGAAGCTCCATGGTGGAAAGACTCTGCCATTAGTGAAATGGATTCCATTATACAGAATGGTACTTGGCAGATTGTAGATTTACCTCTAGGGTGTAAAACCATAGGTTGTAAATGGATCTTCAAAAGGAAACGTAAGGTAGATGGAAATGTGGAAAAATACAAAGCTAGATTAGTAGCTAAAGGTTATAAACAGATAGAAGGTGTAGATTTCTTTGATACTTATTCACCTGTTACGAGAATTACTTCCATTAGGATGTTAGTTGCTATTGCTGTCATTCATAACTTAGAGATACATCAAATGGATGTAAAAAAACTTTTCTAAATGGTGAATTATATGAAGAAATTCATATGGACCAACCTGAGGGATTTGTAGTGAAAGGTTGTGAAAACAAAGTTTGTAAACTGGAAAAATCTTTGTATGGTTTGAAACAACAACCTAAACAGTGGCATGAAATTTTTTATCATGTAATGATTTCTAGTGGTTTTAAAATCATTGAAGACAAGTGTGTTTATACTAAACTTGTGAATGATGCATGTGTGATTGTATGCTTGTATGTTGATGATATGCGTATACTTGGTATAAACATGGATGTAATTAATTCCACAAAGGACATGCTAAATGAGAATTTTGACATGAAAGACTTAGGCCACGCTGATGTGATCTTAGGGATGAAGATTAGAAGAAATTCTAATAGATACATTCTTAGTCAATCTCATTATATTGGATATGTGCTTAAAAAATATAACCAGATTGACAGTAAACCTGCTTGTACTCCGTATGATCCTTGTTGTAGACTCAAAAAGAATAAAGGTAATGGAGTTTCACAACTTGAATATCCACGTGTTATAGGAAGTCTGATGTATTTGATGAATTGTACTAGACCAGACATTGCTTATGCTGTGAGTAGGTTAAGTAGGTATACCTGTAATCCGGGGAAGGAGCATTGGGATGCACTTATTAGAGTGTTAAGTGATAGACACATTTTTGTGTCTAATTTGCGCCCGATTATCTGTTTCGATAGTATTCGATTTTGTTCTTATTATGTTTTTTTATGTCTTTATAGGTATTTTTGAGAAATAAACATTTGCGGAAAAATAGGCTCCGAAAGAAATAAAGGCACCCAGAAAAGTGATAAAGGCACCCTCACTTTGGATTGGAGGCACCCCCTTTTACATTTCAAAAACCGATTTTGGCGGGAACCCTAGTCTTATCGAAGAGAAACTGCTGATATCCTTTTTGTACGTGATTTTAGGGGATTTTTGGTACTTCCATTTGACCCAAAAGCAAGAAGAGATCAAAACAAGATCAAACACATCAAGCAATAATGATTCATGCCGTGAAAATTGCTTCAAAACCGTGTCACAGCCGGAGAAGGAAAATTCACGCTGTAACAAGATCAAACACGTAGTCAAGTTGGATTTGGACTCTTCTTTGGGTCCTCATCAATTAAGGAAGATCTCTAGGGTTTGTATACCCTATATATACCGAAGAGAAGGGCTTAATTCTGAGGAGAGAGCTGCCGTAAAAAAAACTCAGAGAAACAGGAAAAATCTGCTGCTGCCGAAGAAGAAGAACAGCTGAAGAACAAACAGCATCAGCGAACTGTCGTTCATTCTGTCGCTGTTACAGTCGCTGCTTCAGCTGCTTCAACAGTTGCATCTGCTACACATATTATCTGTCCTTCTTTCCTGTTGCTTTTCTGCTGCTGTAACACGCTGAACCACTTCACTGTAACGCTTAAAAGCGTATCAAATCAGCTGTGTTACTTCCTTTTAGCCTTTGTAAACACTTTTTGAGCATTGAAAGATTATTTTGAGTGTGTTTTCTCTACAACGAGCTAATCACCATTACCGGGACGACGGAGGAAGCTTTTTCTCCAATAATTAAGTGGTAACTCTATTTTATTTATTTATTTACAATTCTTTTATTATTAATTGCTTGATTAAAATTGAAAAAAATGGTTATTATTAAATAGTTGTGTTCTCTTTTGATGAGTCATGCTTAGTTAACTACTCTTGATGTCTCATGCTTAGGATTTACAATTATTCTTCTAAAAACCTATCTTTGGCATATTTGGATTATATCGAAAAAAGAATTGCATGATTTTATCACTTAAGTTATTGGTTAAAAGTGGAATCCTTGGTCCTGGTTCTTCCTATTATTTTTAAATCATCTTAACTTTAATCTGTTTTATTTTCTTTTATTAAATTTGGGTCTAGAAATTAAACTTTCACAAGTCCGAGAATCGAATCTTTTTACCACTATATTAAAACCACATCATTAAGGTACTTGAAGTACACTTTAAACTTTTGTTTAAATTATGGGAGATACCCTGCAGTCTTTGAAGTATTTTGTGATGCAAACTGGATATCAGACTCAGAGGAGTCTAAGTCTACGAGTGGATATGTGTTCACTCTAGCATGTGGGTCTGTATCTTGGAAGAGTTCCAAACAGACATGTATAGCTCGATCCACTATGGAATCAGAGTTTATTGCTTTAGATTAAGAAGGAGAGGAAGCCGCTTGGCTAAGATTCTTTTTAGAAGACATTCCTCTTTGGCATAGGCCTGTTCCATCTACATCTATACATTGTGATAGTCAAGCTGTAATAGATAATACTAAAAACAACAACTATAATGGGAAGTCTATACACATTCGTAGAAGACATAATTCCCTAAAACAACTAATCTCAACTGGCGTTATTTCTGTTGACTTTGTGAGGTATAAGGAGAATATCACGGACTTTTTGAAGAAAGGTTTGTCCAAGGAGATAGTTAGTAATGCATCGAGGGGGATGGGGCTTAAGCTCATTAAATATACTTGCCATGAAGGATACTCAGCCTTGCTGACTGGAGATCCCAAGATCAAGATTTTGAATGAGACAACTAATTTGTGGTGGGTTAAAGGAAACACTATCAGAGAATTTCATTATTTGGCCCTTCCCTATGGTGTAGACGTGATAGTGTGACTGCATGTGAAGGATGACATTTTATTAAGTCTTAATGAGTTCTATAGTTTCAATTTAAGATTGAAGTGGGGTGTAGCAGTAAACACTCTTGATAGAACTCACCTATCTGAATGAGGAAGTGGGTCGCTTCCTATGAGAATTGAGCTGATTCTCTAGAGTATTCTGAGAAACGGGATACGTCCAGGGCCAAAATGGGCTCAACGGCACAAACTTGACATCACCTAGAGTGATATCACGAGTGGAAGTTATTGATGAACTACACCAAACGATGGCAGTTCAAGATATCGCGTTCAATTTCCATCAAGTAGTTCCTGTAATTTCTCACTAAGCAAAGGTTCAAGACCTTATGGATACCTATTGCCTATAATGGTATTTCTTGATTTCTGATTTCTGATTTTCATTAGGTTTTCATTCATGTGGGGGATTGTTGGAGAAAATAAACTTATTATATTTATTTTTTTGGTCTTGGTGGGAATGGATCTTAGGACCAAGAGGTCACTAAGGCAACTAGCTTATTTTCACTTTTGTGAATGAACCTTTAGTCCCAGATTGGAGAAACTAAAGATGATTCCTCTCCTTATTACCTAGAAAGTTGTATCTAAGGGAGGGCCCTTAGGGGTTTAGATTATTTTGTGGTTGGAAGAGGACTAACGCTATGGGTTAGTTGGTGGAACCATACTTTTCACACACGCGCGGTGCTTCACATCGAAGCACGCACGCCGTTGTCCGTCCGGTCGGTCGGGTCGGGCTCGGGTTTGCGTTTGCGGATGTGGTTGTGGTTGCGGGTGCGGGCGTGGCTGCTGCTGCGGGCCAACCAAGACTTATTCTCTTTGACAAATTATTTCCTTAAAGAATTTAAAACTAAATTAAATTTTGTTTGAATTTGGAGGGCGTCTGACCCGACGAGATTTTAGCTGAATTAAAAAGAGAATAAATTGACCGTTTTAATTCCATTTCTAAATTTATATCCGTGCTTCATGCACGGAATTGATTCTCATTCAATTGCCATTAAAGTAATTCTCTTCTTCTACCTATAAAAGAAAAACGAATTTTTTCATTTCAACTTACTCCAGAAGCAGCTACTGATGTAGTTTTTAATATTGGTAAAATAGGTTCGATTCTCGGACTTGTGAAGATTTAATTTCTAGACCTAATTTTTAATAACAGAAAATAAAGAGAATTAAAACAATTCGATTTTAAAATGGATGAAGAAAAACTAGGGCTTAAGATTCCACCATTAACCAATACTTCAGTGATAACATCTAACAATTCTTATATTCAATTTATTCTAAATGTGCCAAAGATAGGTTTTTGAAAGAAATTGTTAATCAAGAGCATGAGACATCAAGAGTTTAAAAAACAAGTATGACCTATCAGAAGAAAACATAATTATTTGAGAACCATTTTTTTAATTTTAATTCAAGCAACTAATAATAAAAGAATTGTAGAATAAAAATAATTAAAATAGAAGTTACCACAATTATTGGATGAACGGCTTCCTCCGTTGCCCTAGTGATGGTGATTAGCTCATTGTAACGGAAACACACTCAAAAATAGACTTTCAATTCTCAAAAGGTGCTTACAATGGTGAAAAAGGAGAACACAAAAGTTTTGAGACGTATATAAACGTTACAGTGAAGTGATCTCAGTGTTACAGAAGAAATAAAAGGAAACAGGAAAGAAGAATTGACCGATACCAAAAATACGTAAATGTGATATATCGGGTTGCTTCCCTTAAACAAGTTGTAAATGGGAAAACTGATGGCTAGCAATTGGTCGAAGTCGGACTAAAGCTGCAACATGCAAAATGGCATGTCCCCATGCAGAAACAAGTATTTTAGTCCTCATAAGCATTTCTCAAGCAATGAACTGAAGATATTTTATAGAAGACTCAACTAATGCATTCTGAATATGCACATATGTTATAACATGCTCGAAATCAATACCAACTGAAAGGCAATAAACATCAAAAGATGTAGATGTAAATTCACTAGCGCCATCAAGACGGATGGACTTAATAGGAAAGTCCAGGAAATGGACACGCAACCGAATAATCTGGACAAGCAGTCTGGAAAACGCAATATTACGTGTTGATAGTAGACATACATGAGACCATCTAGTAGATACGTCTATCAATACCATAAAGTATTAAAATGGTCCATGGCGTGGTGGACATCCCCAGAAATGTTACCATGTATCCTCTGCAGGAATGTTGGTTATTCGAAATAACTTCTGTTAAAGATGGTTTTATAACCAGTTTTCCCAGGTAATAAGCAACACAATTCATATCCTTGTTTAACTATATCTTCTGGTTTTGTAAAGGATGTCCATGAGCATTTTGTATTATTCTACTCACTATGGTGGAATCTGGGTGTCCAAGCCGGTCATGCCAAAGCTTAAATAATTCAAGGTCATTAAACTTATGGTTATTGACAATATGAGAGTCGACTATTTAACATACAACCCAAAATAGAGAGCCCTAAGCTCTACAACGTGCTTCTGGCACGAAAAATATGAAGTAATACACGAATATTTCATATTATGCTCATTTGTTTTTTCAAGGTATGATAGACACATTTTCATGTCTTATTTGATCTCAATTTTATATTGTTAGTACTAAATTCTTGTATTAATATTGTTATTTTCTATATTTTTAGGTATTTTGTGGAATTAATAATTATGGAAAATTTGGCTCGAAAAGTGTTAAAAACACCTAGAAAAAGTGATAAAGTCACCCCATGACTTTTGATAAAGGAACCACATTTGGATAAGGGCATCACCTCCTTCTTCATTTCAAAAGAATTTTTGGCGGGAAACTTCAATTTAACTGCGTGAGTTTATGAACGAGTATCTGTGGTTGTTTTGAAGAGACTAAGACAAAATACTCTTTCCTTATATACATAAGAGTTGTATACGACGTGAACACTCGAAAAATAAGAATCTTGCTATTTTGATTCTCGAAGAAAATAAAATAATATTAAAAATATTCTCGCGAGAAACATGGAATTCTTTTTCTGTTTCCAATTGATTGTGTTTCTATAATCTTTGATATTGGTTAGGACAACTACGGAAACACTCATAAGAATCGAGAAAGAAAATCAGGATCATGAGTTTGTTCGGATAAAAAAAAAATATTCTGAGACTTTTCATTTTAAAAAAAAAAGATTTGATTCGAGGATTTGAGGAGATATGGGAGCTATCATCGTGGTAGTATAAATAGGAGAGTAGATAGGATGAACGGGGGAAGAATGGCTTGAATCCAGAACAAAGAAATAGAACTCTGAATTAAAAACTATCACTGAAAACCTTGGCGTTTTCAGTAACTTCAGCGACAGTTTTTGCTATGGTCCCAGCGACAGTTCTGATTTTAAGGCATATGAAAGATGTAGTTCATTCAATAGATAAACTTAATCTTTTCGCTACACAATTGGTCAGTTCTTTCTTGTAATTTTCTTATAAAGTTATGAATTAATATTTTCTTCTCTATTTTCTTGTGCCTCAATTTCCATGAGTAGCTAAATATCTGTTCTAGGAGTTAAAAGGAAGTCCTATTATGTTTGCTAGCATGTTGTGATTATCTTCTATAACAATTCTCTTGGTCTTATTTCTTGTTTAATCACGTTAATAATTTCTTCATGTATCCTATAATGCTTGATTAATTGATTTAAATATTCTTTTTAGAGACTAGCATTTTATAGTGAAGATGATTATTAATTCTTTGAGAAAAATAACTAATTGGAACGATATATTTTCCGAGACGCATATATTTTGTCTAAGTCGTTTTGTGCTACTTAACAAAGAAAATTATGGAAAATAGTTACAGTCATCTAGTTTGCATAGTTGTGATGAATTTTGAATCCTAGTTTTTATTTCATTTGTATACAAAAATCATTTTGAGTATTTTCTTTTTATTTAAAAGTTTAGGAAAACAATCTCCATATTTTTCAGTAGCACTTAGAATAGTAAAAAAATTAGAAATTACAATTTTAAAATCTCTGTGGAACGAACCGTAATTGTATACTTTCAAATCGAAAGACGTACGCTAAAGGTAAATAGATAAAAAATCCCATCAAGCTTTTTGGCGCCGCTGCCGGGGATTATAAAATTGTGATTTTAAATTTTTTCTTAAGTTTTGTGCTAATGAGTTTCGAATTTTATTTTGTTGTAAATTTTTTATTTTAATTTTCTTTTTAGATTTTATTTGGGTACTTTCTTGTTTTTGATGCGCAAGTGATATTTTATGATTATTATGGAAATTTCCCACCGAAAAAGGTTAGTATAATCCCAATTTTATTTCATTAGTTATTTTCTTCTTTTTTTAGATTTTTAATAATTTATTTATTTTTAGATTTTATTTTATTTTTGTGTGTTTGTTATCTTTCTATTTTAGTATTTATTTTTATATATAAAAAAAATGTGCACACACATCATATTGCATCTTCCGGCACCGATTCTTAAGAAAACACGTGGGATAGTAAGCTGAACCCTCTAGGCGTTATCAGCCAAACCACCACAAACCTTAGCCTTGTACCTTTGACCAATCTTTGACTGTAGGTATATTTTGTTAAAGTAACTTGAGCTTACCTACTTTAGTCGACCCTGCATTTGCACGTCCACAAAAAAAAAAATTAAAAAAAATATTGAACTGGTATTATGAGGACCAATACAATGAATATCGACCTGAATGTCAAAATGGATTATCCCTACTATGACTATAGTACTTGGGACCACTACCAGCCTTCTGAAGGTTCTGGTTCATATTATAGTGATCCCAATTACTACTCGCACGCTCACCAGTTATTTGAACGGGAAAATAAGCAATATTATAATGATCATAATGTATGTTCTCCATCTTGGGAAGATTTAGTCAAGCACATAATTCTTCTTCTGAAAGTCTTTCATTAGAAGATCTCCTCTGGCGTTTCATGGAAACTTCACTAATTCTTGATTTTATGTCTGATTTTTTGAATAATAAACTCAATCAATTAGTTGAAATTGAACGGAAGTATCATTTAGATATGAAAGAAAGAATTGCAGCAATAAGTACTACTCTCAATGAACTTACTACAAGTTTAGATAAGGATGAAGATAGGGTCAATGAAGAATTTGATATTTGTAGTCATCATGATGAGGAAATTATTTCAACAATCGAATACCCTGATTATAATATTGTTTCTAGGTCCAATCTTGATGATGTTAACAATTTTCACATATTCAAAAGGAAGAGGTTTGGACTAGAAATACCATTATGTCAGGAGATATAACGTTCCTTGTTAGTATGAGTATGATGATGATTTAGATGAGCATGTTTATCATGAGACTAGTGTTTTAGAGTCCAACGATTCAAAAACCATAGTCTCCGAAGAAGATGATAGACTTGTAGAGAATTTAAATATGAGTAAAGGTACCTCACCTGATTATAACCTAGAATAATCAATTGACCATTTTCATAAATCTGATAATTTAGAAATTAAGGAAACTATAACTAGTTTATCTAAGGGCATGGACTACTCTAGATTTGGGGGTGAATATTATTCTCCCCATGGTTTACCTTTGACTCTTATAAAGATTCCTCACTTGGGACTTGACGTATGTGCATATACCATATTAAGATATTATCTTCATATACTGTTTCGAGAGACGGATAATAATGTCCAAAATAAACTTTAGTTTTTCGAAACCCATCATCCTGTAGATGTGGTTTACCCAGGCCATGATACCAAGATTGATTTTGTTTTCCCACCAAATATTTTTTTACCAAATGTGGGAACATATGAATTTCAAATGTGTCGGATATTAAATTCTGAAGCTAAGCGTAATTATTTTAAGAAATCTAAATTGACACATTTTCATGAGAATGCCTACCACTTTCATTTATTCCACTGTGGTCAACTTTGTGAGTCAAATCTGATTGACTTTAAGGATCCACAACTATTTCGATTATTATTATATGATTCGTAAATTGTGACTAATCCTTTCTTGGTCTTTGCTGAAGACTTTAAACTTAATGCTATAGGGGGAAAACCGTATGTTATTGGTATACGGTGCTGGTAATATCTTTCCATATCTCTTTTACTTTGTTCATGCTTTCATTCATTTATCTTTACAACATCGAGGACTATGTCCAATTTAAGTTTGGGGGTAAGGGAGAACTTTTTTTTTATTTGTACCAAAATTTCCAACATTTAGAGTCACGTAGTATCCTTTTATCTAAGCTTATATATTGATTCTACCCCAAAAGATAGAAATTAGAATTGTTAGAGAAAACTTCATTTGTGTTCTTAATCTATAAAAGAATAGTCGTGAAGGACCCAACCACCATGATAGAGATAATTAGGCATGCAGAAAGACATAACTAACTATTCATTAGTGGAGACTACCCTTTTGAGTGAGGTACCAAACCTTCAACTGTCCTCTTAGAGTGTTTCATATGCATAAACTCCGAGTAGAATGATGAGCTACTCAACCTCGCACCACTTTCATCACTTTTTGATCTCTGAGTGCTAGATATTTATTATTACCATGAGGGTGACATCAGAACTAGCCTCATCTTGCAGTCTCAGTCACAAAATTACAACTCTCTCTCAATAGAAACTCAGGATCATCAAAAACGTAGCAACATCAATTCATGAAGAAGTTGAAGACATTCAAGGTTTACAAGCAACAAAGAAAAAGAACATTACATATTCAAAGTAACAAAGAAAAAAACAAAAGATGTAAATTTTTGAATACTTGTGTACCAACAGTTGTGAAGAATCAAGTGCAAAAGTCCTTATCCATTGGCAAGTAAAGTTTTATATTCTATATCATTCATTTTCTTTTATTTCATATTTTGTATCAATCTTATTCAATAAAAAAAATCAGATAAAAAGAATATGTGTAATAATTTCATTAGGAAAAGCCATCGATAAGGAACTTTTGAAATAACAAGTGATCGAAAAAAAAGAGTAAAGTTTTACAAGTTTCAAGGGATTGTCATCAAGGGTTGAAGACGGAGACAAAGTTGTTTCTATTAAACTCTATGAGAGAGTTGTAATTCCAAGACTAGAAGGTGGGTGTATGTTCCCATCCTCATATATGGTCGATTTCCTAAGAAGTCATCAGATACTTTTTCCTTTAAGATCATCAAAAAAAGAAAATAAGCGTTACCAAGTGTAAGTATTCTCTCTTCAATCCTGCTTACACACCAGTGTGACCCTTTAAATCGTTTAAGAGTGCAAATTCATAAAACCCTATTAGTGGGGAAGAGTTGAGGCGAAATGCTTATTCAGTTGCTCTGTCAGTCCACTGTCCATCTGGCAAAAAACATCTTTGGCACTGGTTCAACTCGTCACACACTCTCTCTCTCATTGATTAAGCGTATTAGTATGTATTTTCTATGGCACTTTTAATTACTTAGTATTTAAAGGAGAAAATTTATGTCCCCGTATCTCTTTGGATACTTGTGACATTAGAAGTTGGAACAAAAGGTTTTGTGAGTATACCTCTTGTAAACCCTCACGAGACAACACTCGTATGCTAGGTCATCTAGGAGTTCAACGGCTTGCTGCAAGTGCTAAGTGTAGTCGTGATTCCTACGAAAGTGAGTTAGATTTTTGTTTTTTTTTTAGATTAGATTTTCTCGAGGACTCGCAAAATATAAGTTTGGGGGTATTTGATAGACACATTTTCGTGTCTTATTTGATCTCAATTATATATTGTTAGTACTCAATTCTTGTATTAATATTGTTATTTTCTATGTTTTTATGTATTTTTGTGTAATTAATAACTGTGGAAAATTTGGCTCGAAAAGTGTTAAAAGAACTTAGAAAAAGTGATAAAGGCACCTACATTTGGCTAAAGGCACCACCCCCTTCTTCATTTCAAAAGAGTTTTTGGCAGGAAACTTTAAATTTAACTGCGTGAGTTTATGAACGAGTATCTTTGGTTGTTTTGAAGAGATTAAGACAAGATATTCTCTTGCCTTACATATAGAAGAGTTGTATACGACGTGACCACTCGAAAAATAAGAATGTTGCTATTTTGATTTTCGAAGAAAATTTTCTCGCGAGAAACATAAAATTTCTTTCATGTTTCCAATTGATTTTGTTTCTATAATCTATGATATTGGTTAGGATAACTATGGAAACACTCATATTAATCGAGAAAGAAAATCAGGATCGTGAGTTTTTTCGAAGAAAGAAAAAAAAAATCCGAGACTTTTTATTGAAAAAAAGATTTGATTCAAGGATTTGAGGAGATATGGGAGCTATTATTGCAGTTTTGATAAATAGGAGAGTAAATAGGACGAATGGGGGAGGTTGGCTTGAAGCCAGAATTAAAGAAATAAAACTCAGGATTTTTTAACATCACAACGAGGAAGAGAGAAAGAGGAAGAACAAAAGACGAGTAAAATCTGTCGCTGAAAATCGTGGCGTTTTCAGTAGTTTCAGCGACAGGTTTTGCTACAGACCCAACGACAGTTCTGGTTTTAAAGCCCATAAACCTGTCGTTTATTTAATGAATTAATTTAATCTTCTCGCGACAGAATGGTCAGTTCTTTCGTGTAATTTCTTATAAAACTATGAATAAATGGTTTCTTCTCTATTTTCTTGTGCCTCAATATCTATGAGTATCTAAATATCTGTTCAGGATTTAAGAGAAAGTTCTACTATGTTTGCTAGCATGTTGTGATTATTTTCTATAACAATTCTCTTGGTCATTTTTCTTGTTTAATCACGATAATAATTTCTTCATATGTCTTATAATGCTTGGTTAGTTGATTTAAATATTCTTTTTAAAGACTAGCTTTTTATAGTGAAGATGATTATCACTTCTTTGAGAAAAATAACTTATTGAAACGATATACTTTCTGAGTCGCATATAATTCTCATAAATCGTCTTGTGCTACTTAATAGAGAAAATTATAGAAAATGGTATAGTCATCTAGTTTGCATAGTTCTAACGAAATCTTGAATTATAGGTTTTCTTTCCTTTATATACAAAATCATTTTGAGTATTTTCTTTTTATTCAGAATTTTAGAAAAACAATTACCATATTTGTCATTAGCACTTTGATTAATAAAAAAATTAGAAATTATAATTTTAAATCTCTATGACGAACCATAATTGTATACTATCAAATCGACAGCCGTACACTTGCGGTAAATAGATAAAAATTCCCATCAAGTTGGTAGCTATTACGCCGAATACATTTAAAACTCAACAGATTCCTCTGGGATCTGTTGAATGTAAGGCGTCTTCTTTAATTAATTTTGTGCCACCTGGTAAAATATTACACGCTCTTCCATAACTATCTATCAAACTATTCGAATCCCAAAAGATATTCACATTTCCCTTAAACCTTTTCAAGGTTATAAAGTATTTATGGGATTGAAAAATTGTGTTTGTTGTTCCACTGTCAACCAAACAAACATCTTCATCGTCTAATTTATAATTGTATAGATTACTTCAGGAATCCATATCTTTCAACACAAATAGACGAGAGAAAATTAATAAAAGTATTAACAAAACACCCCCTTATATTATACACCAAAAATTGTTGTATACATCAACAAAACATACAAAAAATAACAAAAACAAAATCATAAAAAATACAAGAAAATATACAACAGGGAATATGAAGGGAATATTTAGTTCTATAACTCATCAAAAGAAAACTGAATAGGATCTCCACCTTCAGGGTCGACGAGATAATCGTAAACATCCAAGTGGGCATTACTGGTACTAGGAGCACCTGCTTCTATCAAATTTTTCTCTATATCTTCGGCATGTCGCTTCTGGGACGCCTGATGGAGGTTAACAAAATGTTGTGGCGCACGATAAGTAAGCTTCTAGTAACCAGTTAAGCCACACCGATAGCAAAATTCCTTTAGAACGGGTTGACTTGGTGAACCCTTTTATTTATTTTTCTTTGGTTCCTTTGGTTCCGCAATTTTCAACTGCCTATGGTACGGTTGATAATGAGTATATGTTCCTTGTACATTTTTATGGCCCCCACGTTGGTTTCCTTTGCCATATCCAGGTTTTTCTTTGTTACCATGAATATTTCTTCGTCTAAAAGATATAGTTGTGTGTGCTTCATGCACAACTGCGGAACCAGTGGGATGATAGAAACATTTTAGTGTCTAATTTGCACCTTAGTTTCTATTAAGTTAATATTCGATTTTGCGCTTATTTCGTGTTTTTATGCTTTTGTAGGTACATTAGAAGAATAAAGATTTGTGGAAAAATTGGCTCAAAAAGTGATAAAGGAACCCAGGGACAAGTGTTATTGGCACCCCAGAATCGGCCGAGTCAACCCAGCGAGTCAACCCAGCGGGTCAACTCGGCCTGAGTCACCGATCCACAGCTCATCGGGTTTTCCTGTTCCAAACAGGAAAAGAAACTGGATATCGCAATTCACGGAATTTGTGGGTTGTTTTCGATTATTAAGAGACCCAATCGCAAGTAGAATCTCATACAAGTCATAACACGTCAAGAGACAGCAAAGAATGCCGAGAAATCTGCTCGGGAATGCGAATTTGGTCGGAAAAAGAGATGGGGATTGAGAATCAAAAATATGGGGATTTCACCGAGTTCTACTAGGTTTAGAACTCTCCCTAGGGTTTGTAGACCCTATATATATGAAGAGAAGGGCTTAGAAGCACTCACGCAGCCCTAGAGATCAATTCAGACAATTTCCGGCCACCTCCGTTACCGCCGACTACCTGCTGCTGCTGCTCTGGTGCCGTGTTCTTCATCCACCATCACCGAAGAAGACAACCCTGCAACATCTGTATTCGTTGCATACTCAGTGTTACATCTTGTTCCTGTTGCCTTAGTTTTTAAACACTCTTGTTGCTTAAAGCTATTTACAACGGCTGAACCATCTCCTGTTACACTTATAATCGCTACTGTTCAGCCGTTACACCATTATTCAACCTTGTAATCAACTTTTTGAGCAATGAAAAGATCTTTTGAGCAAGTTTTCTTCACCATGAGCTAAGTATAGTTACTGGGATGATGGAGGAGGTTTTACTCTCAATTTTATGTGGTAAATCTATTTTTAATTAATTATTTATAATTCTTTACTTGTTAAAATTGCATAGTTTCGAAATAGAAAAACGGTTTTCTTTCAGTAGTTGTGCTTTTACTTGATGGATCATGCTGGGTTGACAACCATTGATGTTCCATGCTTGTGATTTACTTCTGCTTGTTTGCATAAAAACCTATTTTGGCAATATTTGAGCTTAATTTATTTAAAAGAATTGCATGATTAATCACATAAATTGTTGGAAATAACTGATTCATGATTCCTGGTTTTCTCCATATTTTCCATATATCATCTCTAGTTTATTTTGCTTTACTTTATTCCTGGATTTTATTTAATTAGATTAAGTCAATTAGTTTCTAAAATCATTACCTTCACAAGTTCGAGAAACGAACACTTTTTACCACTATTCTAAAAGACATCATGGGACGAGCTTCATGATTTTTCAACAAAATCTTATTAGTTTCTCTTCAATTAACAAACAGAAAATTAGCTCAGAATATTCTTTAAATTTACGTTCTTGATACTGCTGCTGCATGAGCACATTCGAGGCATGAAAGATTATAAATGTTTTCTCTAACATTTGCTCTTCAGTGACAGTTTCACCATACAATATTAGTTGTGAGGTTATTTTAAACATAACAGAGTTGTAAGCAACCACTAATCGAAAATCTTGCAGCTGCAAGTTCAACCAATCATTCCGAGCTTTTGGAAGTATGCCCACCTTCAGGTGGTCATACCATTTTTTTCCAGATAGTTCCATAAATAAGTAGGTCTTTAACTGTCAGGTATTATGATTTCAAATCATCATGGAGATAGTGTCTAAGGAAAGTTAAAGTTGTAACGCGATCCTGTTTGGACGCGTTGTTTCCTTCCTTAATTGTATTCCCAAGTCCTTTATCTTCAAGATGAAGATCGACATCAAGTACCCAAGAAATATATTTATTTCCTGAGATATCAAGACCTGCAAGTTCGAGTTTCGTTAGATTTTTTATTTATGGAAAGTATTCAAATGAACAGCTACTTATACTCCTTGTATTAGTTCCAGAGTAATAACAGCTTGACCGTCGACCGTCAAGAGCTTCGTGTTGATAACGTATTATCATCCTATATATACTCGACCACTTCTTAATTAACTTAGTTTGATTCACGGTAGTTAGATGATAGTAATGGCTTTATAAGTATTTGATCTTTATGTATAACTAGTACTACTATGTAGGGGATATCAATTATTAAATCTATGTAACTTAGTTGAGCTTTGAGAATAAGTAAAGAGAAAACTATACTAATTAAGTTTTTTTTTTACTATTGAATTTTAGAATTGAAAGGTTTATATACAAATATTAGTTTCTTCCGTGATAATGGAAGAGTGAAACTTCAAGTCTATTTTTATTGTACTAGTACAAGAATACAAGAAAGAATTTACATAAGGAGAGAAACAAAATAATTCAAAATGAATACATACAATCCTAGTTTACATAACTAATTGATGTAGTATCTTCTTTCCATTCCATGAGGTATTTCTTAGATAGTTAAAAATATTTAACCTTGTTTATGACAACCTATAGCATTGAAGTGAATATTCTACGGAGATAATTCTCAATATTTTCTTATGTATAATATCTTTGATAATCTTTTAGTCTTTATTTTCAATGAGAATTACACGTAGGTAATTTTCAATACCCCCCCCCCCCAAGTTGGAGCGGGGAATCCGTAACTTGCTAACAATTTTTTGATAATCTTCGGCTCCCAGTGGCTTAGTAAATATGTCATCAAGTTGTTGTTCAGAAGGAATAAAAGATGGAATAAGTAATCCGGACATAATTTTTTACGAACGAAATGATTGTCGATATCTATGTGTTTTGTGCGCTCTTGAAAAACATGAGTACTGGAAATTTACAACGCAACTTGATTATCACAATAAAAGTCATAGGTTGAGAATAAGGTATCCCAAAGTCACGGGGTAGAAACTTTAGCCATTGAAGCTCCGAGGATAAAGATGCAAGTGCCCGACATTCGGCCTTAGCAGAAGATTTGAAAAAAATGTTGTGTTTCTTACTTTTTTCGGAAGAGTGGACTAGAATCAAGCATGGAAAAATATCCAGTAGCATATCCACGCATAGTTCGGCAACCATCCCAATCAGATTCGGTGAAGCCACTGATATGAAGTGAACTAGAGGAAGATAGAAGGAGACCATGGTTGATGGTACCTTTTAGATAACGTAAAACTCGTGTAGCAGCATCCATGTGAGTTGTATGTGGATTCACATCAATTGACTTAAATAATTAACAAAGTATGTGATGCCAGTCGTGTTACTATTAAATACAATAAATGTCCAATCAAGCGACGATAAACATATGGGCCTGAAAGGATAGAAGAGGAGGACCATCGGTGGGAAGTAGTTTTAGGTTTTGTTCTATTGGGAGGTTACAAACTCTACATCCAAGTAAGCCCGCTTCATTAGAAATGTCTGCGGTAAATTTTTCTTGGCCAAGAAATAAACCCTTTGGAGAGTGAGAAACATCAATCCCAAGAAAATGTTGTAGGCGGCCAAGATCTTTGATAGAAAAATAATGAGCTAACATTAACTTGAGTCAAGAAATTGTTTGAGCATCACTGCCTGTAATAATGATGTCATCGACGTAAACAAGAAGAGAAATAGTAATGGATTTGTTATTAAAAGTGATAGTGAGTAATCAGCGTAAGATTGTTGAAAACCTTCGTGTAATAAGGTCGTTGAACATTTAACAAACCATTGTCTGGACGCTTGACCATAAGTAGACTTTCGCAGACGACATACCTGATTCAGAGAATCCTTAGTGAAGCCTGGTGGAAGATGCATATAAACTTCCTCATGAAGATCTCCTTGTAAAAAAGCATTATTCACGTCAAGTTGGGGTGGAGACCAAACTTTTAACTGTAGCAATATATAATAAAGCGCGAATTGTTACTAGCTTAGCAACCGGGGCAAAAGTATCATGATAATCGACGCATTCGATTTGTGTATAGCCTTTGGCAACGAGGCGCGCACTGTAACATTCTATAGAACCATCGGGAATTAAGTTTAATTTTGTACCCATTTACAACCAATAGGTGTTTTACCAGGTGTATATCTTTTATGGTCCAATTCTCATTGTCCTCTAGAACAGTAGTTTCTTTTACCATTGCCTTACGCCAAATAGAAAATTTAATCGTCTCGATATATGTTTTTGGTTCAACATCTGAGAGAATGGATCTTCAAAAAGCCCGATAATTTAGTGAAATTTGGTTGAAAGATAAATATGATGTTAAAGGATATTTAATTGATTTATAAAATTGGTAAGTGAATAATGTTAGCCTTTTTCCCATATGGGCTAAAATAAGGGGAAAAAGGATATGTGATCCATTAGCCCCATTAGCCCCCACTATTCTCTCCCACCTTTAGGAAAACCACCCACTATATATCTATCTGCAACTACTCTATGATGGCTAGGGTTAGTTTTACAGAGGATAGAAAACAGAACAGAAAGGTCACCAAAACCATTCTCAATTCTACATACACCATCTACCATTGAGAAGGAGGGTTTGGCACCGAAGTTCATAACAACCAAAATTAGGGCAAACTTAAGGATTCAAGATTAATGGCTGGAGGTATTTATAATCCCTTTCTTTTGCTTCTGCTTTAATTTGTATGTTCTTATATTGTGATTAGAATATACATATTAGGTTTTACATTTGGTATCAGAGCCTATATTCACCTCTGCCTTGATTGAGTAATTTAAGTTTTTTGAGTTTAGGTTAGAATTATGGGTTCTAATAATGGATTTGGTTATGATTGTAATAATGATGTCTACGAGTTGGTACGCGTTTAAGATTCTTTTCAAGTTTTTAGTCTATTCATTACGATCAGATTCATGGAAAATTATTCAAACAATAATAACTCTTATAAACTTCTTAATATTAGTCTCAACATTAGTGGTTAGTTTAAGATGGGTACTGTATACAACGGACAACAAACCCTCCTAGAATCATGTGTTAGTAATGATACCTAGAATCAACAATGTACAGTATAATATGAAGCACCATTTGAAGTTCCCTTTTGTGAACCCAATGCCCTGTACCACAAGCTCACACATATACACAATGAGCTCACTTTAATTTGTTATCGCTTTCAGTGTTCACAAAAGTTAGTGAATGCTGCGGCTAATACATTGTTGATAATGGAATTTCAATGTAGAGCCAGCTTGAGTTGGAGGGGAACTTCGTTTCCTGCTCTATCAGATCACAACCTTGGGTTGGTTTAGAGTAAACCTATACACGTAACACGGCCACATGCTGTCAGATTCTCTTGATATGTGTCACTGTTATTAATGTTCTGCATTTTGAGTTAAAACTTGGTACTTCAAATCTCAAATTTGTTGCATATACTGACGAGTTGTTAGACATTAATTTATAATATATATTTGTATATATACTATCTGTAAAAACATATGACATAGGATTTTCACATTGTGTAATAAGTTTTAGAATTGTCTGATGTGATATGAGGATGACTACATGGTCAAAAGACCATTTTAATACCCAGATTGTCTCCACAGTGTCCATCAGAAAACTCCTGCAACGACATTGTATTGACAAGGGTATATGGATATCCTGTCTACTAATGTATTGTAATGATCACGTAGTTGGAGAATTCATGCTTAAAGAACCAGTGAAGAGTCTAGCTTATTGACTGTGCAATCTAGTTTTGTAGTCTAATTCTGTGAAGAGTCTTTCAAAGTCATTGTTTGTCAGCAGAAAAGCTTGTTGTCAGGGCCAGTGTTTCGTGGATCTTGTAATAGCTTTTGGAGTTATAAATTTCCCCACTGTGTGTTAACTGACTGCATTGAGTAAAGCAGTCTTGTAGTTGTATGTTTGAAGGAACCAGTGGGGATTATGACTTAAGCTGAAATCTTCTTCAATCTTTTTAGACTTCATTTTATAGCTAACTTTTCTTTTCTGGATTCAAAATGGGTTTGAGACAAGTCAGTCTTTCAGAGCATTTCTAGTTATAACATGATTTGTTGTAGACCAGTACGGAACGTTAAGTACGCGAAATAAATAAATTCAGATCTCAAATTAAAATGAACGTCGGGAATGTGACCTTCTAATTTTCCGGTCAGTATAATATGTTTAATCATATTAATTTTGTTCTAATATATTTATTGTATTATTTTTGTTGATATGTTCAATGGTTGTAAAATGATTAATTATATATATATATATATATATATATATATATATATATATATATATAT
>JAJJMC010033898.1:0-16641 GCA_023531435.1 Papaver californicum | reverse complement strand
TTGCCACGAGAAAGGCCTGAGTTCCTTTTATAGAACTTGAGTTAGCCACTTTCACAATCCTAGTGGAATTAGGAAATGTGCTAAGTTTCCTTATTCCATCCCAACAAGATATAGCAACTCCAAATTCTCTCCTAATCCCATATGACTTCCCCAAGCTATCTACTACTCCACCAAGGCTAGCCACTAGTCCGCCAAACCACTCTAGCCCTCCAACTAACCACTTAGCACCTTAGCACTACGGTTCAGCCAACTTAGCGCCTGGGCGCTAGCAGCACAAGCTAGTTTGCCACCATGTGGCTTTGCCCATAACTTCCTCATACGAGATCAGAATGACCTCGTTCTTTCGCCGTTGACTTCGTAATTCAATTTCCTACATTGTGGAGGGTGAAAGGCTTAAATTAAGCAGAGTTTTACTGGATCCTCGATAATTCTTCTCATACAGCTCCATTCTGCAGGTTTCTGAACTGTAACCTGAAAAGACAACTAAACTTCGAAAGTAATAATAAAACATAGTAATTCACTCAAATATAGCAAATAAGGGTTAGGAAAAACTACTTAAAATGTATGATTTATGCACCTATCATGTGCACGAGTTTGCACTCAGCGTACTAAAATTCATATAAGAATGCAAAACTCTACTCAAATAATCATTGAATATCCGAAACTGGATAAAAATTCACATTGCTCGAAATCAATCAAATTCAAACACAGGGATAGATTAGAAAATGGATACAGAAGTAATGAATGGTGCATATGTTGACTAAGGTGAACGGTGTTTTCCAAAATATTAGTATAAAGTCCGGCTCAGATGCTCCTATTTTTATTATTATTATTTATATACATAATATTATTATTTATTTATTTATTTTCTTTTTTTCTTTCCTTTTTTTTCCTTTTTTTCTTTTTCATGACTAAATGATTAAATCTTTTGAATCTAAGCGCATGTTCCTTTTTAGCATGTTACATGATAGTTCCCATGGATCCTGCGTTCCATGCTTGCTTAGGCGACGGAGACAGGGAAAACACACACATATTGCTATCAAAGTGTTTTTTTTTTTACAAAATTAAAATTCTGATTCATCCGAGCTACGACCTCGTGGCAATACTAGAGCCCCACCAAATCACTTAGAGAAACATAAAATTGCAAAAATAAAAATAGAATGTGAACTAAGCCTACATCTTTGGTGCCACATTAGCAATATTGTCTACTTTTACGTCAAACGCCATTTTAGCTCTTACTTCACCAAATTTTCTTGTAACTTCGGATTTAACACGAACCATCTATAAAATAATAAAATGGTAAATTTAATATAATTGTAAGTACTAACAAATATAATTTAGAAGGTAACTATGTATGAATTACGACCGTATCACTCACCACTTAACCTTGAGTTAATTAGTGACAGTATATAATGAAACGTATTCTCATCTCACAAACATACCATTAATTGCCGCAATAACATTCAGACAATCTTCCTCGATATGCATCTCTCTAACTCCACATTCCTTTGTCTATATAATCCCTTCTTATGCTGCAAGTGCTTCTGCATGTTCTGCATTTAGTGCTTTGGTTGGTTGACATCTAATAACTCCATGATAGTTACCTCCAAAATTTCTGATTATTATTCCAAGATGCCACAAATTGAAGTTTCAAATAGTCTTGGGTTGGGGTTTCCAAGCTATTCTTTCACTTACAAAATTATGAATTCTACTATTAGAAGGCATCTAACAATATGTGATCCAATCATTATAGAGAAAATTTATTATGTTTAATATATTTAGCTCATTCACTTGTATATTATCAAAAACAAGTGCACACCTAGTCTTCCAGATATGCAAAAGAATTATGCATGTTTTTTTGGAAATATTTCATGTTAATCCCATTCATACTCTAGCTATTATAGCTAAATTTGGCAGACAACCAATTATCAATATTGCAAATACTCACTTTCTCAACAATTTCTTGATCTGCAGCATATACCATAATGATTTAGTTACACTACAATCAATTAAAATATGTTATAAAGTTTTAAGAGAACTATCACAGAGAGCAATTTATCCGAGATGATTGCACAAATCTATATAACCTGTCATTAGTAGGAACCATATTTCTTAGGCATTTCCAGATAAAATGATGAACTCTATGTGGAATTTTTGTTTTCCAAAAAGAGTTCCAGCTCAGATCTCTATTCTATGGGGATTGTGTCATACTGTTATTCAAGATAACTTTGTAGGGAGATTTAGTAGTAAATTTACCACTATTCTCAGGTAACCATCTAAGTGTAACTTTTCCCTTTTCTAGGAATTCTAATTTCACAGATCTCTTGGGCAGTGATATTATCAAACAGAGCATGCAAGATATTTTTATTCAAGTTTTTTGTATCTTTGTCAGTAAGTTGAGAGACTGTATTCATATTTGAAGAAGCAAATGTATTATATAGAAGATGGTTTCTATTACGAAGCCATCTATCTTTCCATATAAAAATTCCTTCATCATTTCATATTTCCCAACAGTTATACTTTTTAAGATATTCAAGACCTCTTGTGATACCCTTCCAGACCCATGATCAATTACTAGTATGAACATCATGGCATAGGTTTAGAATTGTAGAAATAATTGCCTCTCAGAATTTTTACCCATAATGCATATGTGTTGGTTACCATTCTCCAAGCAAGTTTAGACAAAAGAGCATCATTCATAATGGAAGATTGTCTAATACCTATACCCCCTAAGCATTTAGGAAGATCTATGTTTTTCTATTTTTTTAAACAAATATTTTTTCTGTTTTTTCCTTTGTTCCACCAAAATCTACTTAGACAAAGTCCATTTGGTTTGCGAGGGTCGTTGGCATAGGAAAAACAAACATACGATGTGAGGATATGGTGTTAAGGACAGATTGAGTGAGAACGGTTTTTTCTGGATGACTAAGAAATTTAGATTTCCATCAATCTAATTTCCCATAAAACCTTTCCATGAGGTTGGGGAAGGTCTGAGCTTTATTTTTCTGGATTAGAAGAGGGATACCCAAGTACTTATCATTTGGAGTCATTCTCTTGATGTTAAGTATATTGGAGATGTTATTCTTTACAGAATTAAGACCTTTAGGTCCAAAGGACATACCTGAGTTCTCATAGTTGACTGTTTGACCAGAATGAAGACTAAACTGATCAATTATTTTATCTAAATTCCTATCTTATTTAACATCATCTCTAGTAAAAAGTAAGCAACCATCTGCAAAAAAATAGGTGAGAAAAATAATTAACGAAAGTTCTTGGTAGCTTTCATTCCATGAATATTGTTTTCATTTCCAGCTTTCCTCAAAGCTTTAGAAAAGGAGTCCATATAGAGGATGAAGATATAAGGAGATAAATGATCTCCTTCTCTCAATCCTCGTTGTGGAGCAAAGACATTACTTGGGGAGCCATTTAGGAGAATAGAGGTGGTGATAGTACCTAAACATTGTTGTATCATCTTGCACCAATCGTCACAAAAGCCAAGCTTTTTGAGGTTATCCAGCAGAAAAGACCATTATATTCTGTCAAATTCTTTTGACATGTCAAGCTTGACAGATATCCAACCATTAAAATTTTATCCTTACACTTCTTCATAGAGTGTGTTAGTTCATGTGCAATGATAATATTATCAGTAATTAACCTGCCAGATAAGAAAGGAGTTTGAAAAAGAGAAATTATCTTGTCAAGCAAAATATTAAGTCTAATAGCAATTAGTTTAGAGATAATTTTGTATGCGAGATTACACAGACAAATAGGTCTAAAACCAGCAGCATTGTTGTGACAATTATATTTAAGAATGAAGAAAGATTATGATTCAATTGTTGTAGCATATATTTATAGTGAAAGAAAGACTGGACCATGGAAACTGTGTCACTACCAACAGTGTCCCATATTTCTTAATAAAATCCAGGTGGGAAACCATCTGGACCAGGAGTGTCCCATGGTTGCATCCCAAAGACAATGGTTTTCACTTCTTCATGAGTAGGGATCCTAGTTAACATTCTATTGTCTTCCTCGTTCGAACAGGGTGTGATAAACATTAGATAGTCTTTAGGATCAGGTGTGTTGGAGGTTCTACTCATTTTTAATAAATGGGATTTTAAATTATCAGTTATTTCATATCTATATGTAAGTTATAATAATCCTAAACTCATTTTGAATGCAGTCTATATTGGTCTTTGTTTTCCTAATTAGCTTTATCATGAAAATAAGCAGTGTTTCTGTCACCAAACCTGAAAGCCTCATCCTTACCTCTCTACCTCCAGTTAATTCCTGATGTAGTTTTAAAAGTGGTAAATAAAGTGTTCGATTCTCGAACTTGTGAAGGTAATGATTTTAGAAAATAATGGATTTAATCTAAACTAATAAAAATCAGGAAAATAAACTAGAGATGATTTTTAGAAAATATTGGAGAAAACCAGGAATCAGGATTCAGTTATTCCTAACAACTATGTGATTAATCGGGTAATTCTTTTTAAATAAATTAATGCTCAAATATTGCCATTATAGGTTTTTATGCAAACAAGCAGAGGTAAATCACAAGCATGGGACATCAGAGGTTGTCAACCCAGCATGACTCATCAAACAAAAACACCACTACTGAATGAAAACCGTTTTTCTATTTCAAAACTATGCAATTTTAACAAGTAAAGAATTGTAAATAATTAATTAAAAATAGACTTACCACATAAAATTGAGAGAAAAACCTCCTCCATCATCCCAGTAAATAAACTTAGCTCATGGTGGAGAAAACTTGCTCAAAAGATCTTTTCATTGCTCAAAAAGTCGATTACAAGGTTGAATAATGGTGCAACAGTCAAACAGCAACGGGTAAAAACGTCACAAGAATAGGGTTCAACTGTTGCAGCAAGGTTCAAGCAAGAAAAGAGAGAGAAAAACGGTAACAGGAGCTGTTTGAATTAGCTACAGAAATAAATGTAACTTAGTCTTCTTCTTCGGTGATGGCAGATGAAGAACACGCCGGCCGGTGCAGCAGCAGATGAACGGCGATGATCGGACGGTGACGGAGGTTGGCCGGAATTGATGTTTTTTTGATCTCTAGGGCTGCGTGTCTGCTTCTCTTAGCTTCTCTTCCTTTATATAGGCTCTAGGAACCCTTGGGGATATCCCAAACCTAATAGAACTCGGTAATTATCCCTCCAATTTCGTTTCCCACTCAAAACAGGAATCCGGCCAAGTTCGCAATTTCCGAGCAGATTTCTCGGAATTCTCTCTGAGTCTCGATTGTTCTGGACTCTAGTTGTAATTGGGTTGATGTTAACAGCGAAAGAATCTACCAATTTCGTGATTTGGTGAATTCAGTGACTTCTCCGATGTTGCTGCCGATGAGCTGCTGGATCGGTGACTCGGGCCGGGTTGACTCACTAGGTTGACCGAGTTGACCCGTTGTGTTGACTGAGTTGACTCGGGCCGATTCTAGGGTGCCCCTTATCCATTCTTGGGGTGCCAATAACACTTATCCCGGGTGCCTTTATCACTTTTTGAGCCAATTTTCCCACAAATCTTTATTCTTCTAATGTACCTACAAAAGCATAAAAATACGTGATAAGCGTAAAATCGAGTACTAACTCATTAGAAATCAAGGTGCAAATTAGACACTAAAATGTGTCTATCAAATACCCCCAAACTTACTATTTTGCTAGTCCTCGAGCAAACTATTCTAAAAATAAAGTAAAAATCCTAACTCACTTTCGCAGGAATCGCGACTACATTTAGCATATGCAGTAAGCCGTTAAACCTCTAGGTGTCCCTAGTGGACAAGTTTTGTCTCGTGAGGGTTTACAAGAGGTATACCCACAAAACCTGAATCTAGATCTTAGCAACACGTGAACGATTAAGGGTAAACACTAAACAAGCTAGTTAGTTGGCTACTCAGATATTCGGCTATAGGGACCATTACCCTTTATGGATCCAATCACTGTACACGAGTGTTAACTCAAGCATACTAAAATTCATATCTAAGACAACAGAGTTCTACTCAGACAGTTATCTAACCACCCATCACATGAAAAGACTTAGAAGATGGACGTAGACTGTAGAAGATCACAAATGTTGACCAAGGCGAACGATGTGTCCCATATCTGTCTGAAGGTCAGTACCGAGATGAAACCTAGTGTGTCGAGATACTCCCCATTTATTTTCAACGGTTACTACTAACTAAAATATTTACAAGTTCCCATGGATCCTGGGTTCCACGCTTGCTTAGGCGACGGAGACAGGGAGAACTTTAAAATACCAAATACTGTTTTTTTTCAATTTTTTCTAACTTTTTTCGATTTTTTTTTTCTTTTTTTTTTGAATTTTTTTTTCTTCTGGCACCTAATACATGTGTGTTCCTATGGATCCTGCATTCCACGCTTGCTTAGGCGACGAAGACAGGGGGACCACACACATAACTCTAAAACACTAACGTATTATTCATGTGGGCATGATCTCAACACACTAAATGTCATTCCAGCGCTAATTAACATGTCGATGCTAGGACTCACCAATACTCTTAGAGAAACACGAAATTACAAATAATAAAACAGAACGTGATGTGGTGGTGACAACTATCATGTTATTTCTAACACCTGAACTCTGTCTCCTTTATGAATAGACCATCTAGCTGGGCACACCAATCCTTATAGCAAAATGGCTAAGTTTCCATCTACCTAGAGTGGTTAGTGTCACCCTGAATTGTTCACATGCTTCTAACTTCCAAATCTTATTAATCCTAAAAAGTCTCCCAATACCCCCAAACTTAAAATAAACAGTGTCCTTAATGTTTCTAAACACTGCACGAAAAGGAATTAGGAAAGATATTACCGTGTCGCATGAGCATAAGTTACCTTCTGAAATCATATAGCAATAATCGGAACAACTGTAGATCATCTGAATCAAATAATGTTATCCACAATAGAAGGAAACAACAGCAAGCTACGAAGATAAACAATCTGAACACACTTTGATCCCTATTTAGGTAAACCACATCGACCAGAGGATTGGTTTTTGGCAACTGAACTTCTTTCTGAACAGGAGGATCAGTGGATCTAGCTCGAAGATGATCTTGTACAATGGCGGACGTGCATATGTCAGGTCCCAAGCTAGGGACCTTCCTAAGAGTTAATGGTATAGCACATGGAGAATGATAGTCACCCTCAAACTTAGAGTTTTCAGTGTCTCTAGATAGACTAATAACAATTTCCCTCATTTCTGGATCGTCAGATTCTCGAAAATAGTCAATTGCTTCTTCTAAATTACAATCTGGTGGTGCAGAACCTAACAAAGTGCTTACTTCATTAATAACACTATCATTATCGCCGTCAATTCTATAGTTGGCTAGGCATTTCTCTAATGGATCTTCTAATGGGTCGAGCCTACGTTGCATCTCCCTAAACGGTTTGGATTCCTCCTCTGAATGGATCTGGTGCATACAAACTGTTGGGCTAATCCCCTTAATATCTGCTATGGTCCATCCTAAAGCTTTCTTATTGTCCTGAAGCACGGTTACTAGCCTATTCTCTAGGTCACTTTCCAAATCTGAAGCTACAACCACAGGTAAGGTCTCTGATGGGCCTAACTCATCAAACTCTAATCCAAAGTGGGCTAGACATTTTTCTAACGGGTCTTCTATCAAAGTGTTTGGTAATGACTCCTGAACTGGGGTCTCTATCATGTTGACGGTTTCTAAGGTGGAGTCATCTAGCTCAGGTGGTTGATTACTAATATTGAAGATATTCAGCTCAATAGTCATGTTACCAAAAGACAAGTTCATAACACCGTTACGACAGTTAATGATCGCATTAGATGTTGCTAAGAACGAGCGACCTAGTATAACCGGTATATGATTCTCTGGATCAGGCACAGGTCTGGTATCAAGCACAACAAAGTCCACTAGATAAATAAATTTATCCACTTCAATCAAAACATCCTCTATGACACCACGAGGAATTTTCACAGACCTATCAGCTAACTGCAAAGTCATCTGAGTCGGTTTCAAATCGCCTAGTCCTAGATGGAGGTACACATGGTACGGCAGTAAGTTCACACTGGCTCCTAAATCGAGTAAGGCTCTTTCTACCCGGTAGTTTCCTATTGTGCAAGCTATGGTTGGGGAACCTGGGTCTTTGTACTTAAGGGCCGTACTACTCTGTATAATTGAACTTACATGACTAGCTAGAAAATCTTTCTTATGTACGCTAAGTTTTCGCTTTCGCGTACACATGTCCTTAAGAAACTTGGAATAAGCAGGAATCTGCCTAATTGCATCTAATAATGGAAGGTTGATCGTGACTTTCTTAAAAACTTCCATTATTTCATTAAAATTGGATTCCTTCCTAGTAGGTGCTAACAACCTTGGGTATGGGGCTCTAGGCATGAAATCAGTTCTCTGAGGGGTTGCCTCAGGCTCGTCAGAGACTTTATCAGTCTCTTCAACTATTGGGTCAGGATGAACTACAGTTTGTTCACTAACGGGCCTAGTTACCTTGTTATCCACTACCTTACTATTCTTGAGGGTCGTAATTGCATTCACGTGACTGGATGATTTCTCCCCAGTCGACATTTCTTTGACTCCTCTAGGATTGGGTTCGGGTTGACTAGGGAACCTACCAGGTTCTCGCTCTCTCAGAGCCGCAGCAATGTCACTAACTGAGGTTTGTAAACTAGAAATAGCTCTTTCTATGCTCTGGAATCTCTGCTCATACTTATCGTCATTGCTGGGATGAGTTGGACCAGCCGAATTCTTATAACTGAAGCCTGGAGGACCTTTAGCATTACTAAACTAACCTTGAGCCTGGCCTTTCGACCAGGAAAGTTTCGGGTGGTTTCTCCAGCCAGGGTTATGAGATTCCGAATACGGGTCGAACTTTCTACGGTTATCAAATCTAGTGTTATCATAAAGAGAAAAAGCCTGCTCTTCGAATTGGGTCAGGATGAACTACAGTTTGTTCACTAAAAGTGGTAAATAAAGTGTTCGATTCTCGAACTTGTGAAGGTAATGATTTTAGAAAATAATGGATTTAATCTAAACTAATAAAAATCAGGAAAATAAACTAGAGATGATTTTTAGAAAATATTGGAGAAAACCAGGAATCAGGATTCAGTTATTCCTAACAACTATGTGATTAATCGGGTAATTCTTTTTAAATAAATTAATGCTCAAATATTGCCAAAATAGGTTTTTATGCAAACAAGCAGAGGTAAATCACAAGCATGGGACATCATAGGTTGTCAACCCAGCATGACCCATCAAACAAAAACGCCACTATTGAATGAAAACCGTTTTTCTATTTCAAAACTATGCAATTTTAACAAGTAAAGAATTATAAATAATTAATTAAAAATAGACTTACCACATAAAATTGAGAGAAAAACCTCCTCCATCATCCCAGTAAATAAACTTAGCTCATGGTGGAGAAAACTTGCTCAAAAGATCTTTTCATTGCTCAAAAAGTCGATTACAAGGTTGAATAATGGTGCAACAGTCAAACAACAACGGGTAAAAACGTCACAAGAACAGGGTTCAACTGTTGCAGCAAGGTTCAAGCAAGAAAAGAGAGAGAAAAAACGGTAACAGGAGCTGTTTGAATTAGCTACAGAAATAAATGTAACTTAGTCTTCTTCTTCGGTGATGGCAGATGAAGAACACGCCGGCCGGTGCAGCAGCAGATGAACGGCGATGATCAAACGGTGACGGAGGTTGGCCGGAATTGATGTTTTTTTGATCTCTAGGGCTGCGTGTCTGCTTCTCTTGGTTTCTCTTCCTTTATATAGGCTCTAGGAACCCTTGGGGATATCCCAAACCTAATAGAACTCGGTAATTATCCCTCCAATTTCGTTTCCCACTCAAAACAGGAATCCGGCCAAGTTCGTAATTTCCGAGCAGATTTCTCGGAATTCTCTCTGAGTCTCGATTGTTCTGGACTCTAGTTGTAATTGGGTTGATGTTAACAGCGAAAGAATCCACCAATTTCGTGATTTGGTGAATTCAGTGACTTCTCCGATGTTGCTGCCGATGAGCTGCTGGATCGGTGACTCGGGCCGGGTTGACTCACTAGGTTGACCGAGTTGACCCGCTGTGTTGACTGAGTTGACTCGGGCCGATTCTAGGGTGCCCCTTATCCATTCTTGGGGTGCCAATAACACTTATCCCGGGTGCCTTTATCACTTTTTGAGCCAATTTTCCCACAAATCTTTATTCTTCTAATGTACCTACAAAAGCATAAAAACACGTGATAAGCGTAAAATCGAGTACTAACTCATTAAAAATCAAGGTGCAAATTAGACACTAAAATGTGTCTATCATGTCCTCCTTAGCATCATACCTTTTTTTTTTTTTTTTTTTTTTTCAGTTTTTCGTTCAGAGCAATGATATTTTAAGAGCTCATATGAGATCCATTAGCAAGCAAATGATTAATTTGGAACTCCAATTTAGAAATCTGAGCTGGTATGTGACCAAACTGAGTATAGTTCCAAGTCTTTAAAACTTGCTTAGTACCAAACAGGGATTTAGTAAGTTTATAAGCAGCAGACGCACTACCATTTTTTAACCAATTAGCTGCAATCACATATTTACAATAAGCATCTTTAAACCATGTTTTATTACATCTAAAAGGTTTTTGTGTAGAAACTTCATTTCTAGAGGTACACAAGAGAATTTGGAAATGGTCACTCCCTAAAGGAATCAAGTGGTATATAATGACATTAGGGAAATTGTTAACCCAGTTGACACTAACAGGGGCTCTTTCAAGCCTTTCTAGAATAAGTTCTTGACCAATTATTCTATTTGTGCAAGTAAATTTTTTACATATGAATTGCAGACGTTAGAGGCCAACATTTTCAAGAATGAGTTTAGCACTATGTAATTGATATTTAGTTACAAGAACTCCTCCCTCTTTGTCTTATCTATTAACAATAAAGCTCATATCACCAAACACATCAAGGAAGTCTAAGATTGTAGGCCATGTCATTTAAATAATCCCATTGAGCATTCCTAATATCATTATCTAGAGACCAATAGATAAGAGATAGTAAGGAATGATTAATTCTAATATCCGGGGTGGCAATACAGTTTATGACATTGAGATAACAACTATGAATTTTTATATCAATACCATCCTTCCACAATATCCAAAGGCCACCAGATTGACCAAGTGGGTCATGAATGAGAGAATTTGGATAGTTAAACCTGGAAATATAGGATTTCATTTTCCTAGCATGGTGTTTAGTTTCACCCATGAAGATAATATCAGGATTATCCGATCATCTAAGCTTCTTAAGGTGATTTCTAGTGTTTTTGTTTCCAAATCTACACATATTCCAATAGAAGATCTTCATTCTAAAGGAAATAACAATAATGCAATGCAAATAATTTGAAGTTTGAAATTGGATGATTATATGCAAGGTATGATTGAAGCTAGAAAAGTAATTTTTTTGAAGATGTCTAGTGATTACCTGATTCCCTCCTTCAGTTGAAACAATTTTTTCAATCTCAGCAAAAACTTGCTTATTTTCTTCTGTGATCATTATCTTTGGTGTGAAATTCTTCTGTTGATCATATGTGAGGTTTCCAGAATCAGAATTAGCTAGATCATATTATGGAGAGTGAATGATTTAGCTCCTTTGTCTTTTACCAACCCTTGCATTTTCATTGCTTTCCTTATCTTTCTCAGAAGTTGTAGTGATGATTTTACTAGATCCAACAGTTTGAACCACAAACCCATCCTTATGAGGAATTTCTTAGAATTCTGATTGAGGCTTGGAATGTTGTTTTTCACTCTTGCACTAGTTTTGTTTTTTTCCTTTCTCTATTTCCTGAAAAGGAGGGGTTCATTATGTATTTCTACAAGTTTTACAGCCATCTCTTCAAAAGAAGGTTTAAAGTGATTGAGAATATAACATTCTTTGCATAATTTATGTGGTTGTTTATCATACAAATATCTAATCCACCTTGTTGATCCAGCTGATGTTACTGCCAGGACTCCTCTGCGTAAAGGAGTAGACAGATTGATCCTAAGACACACTTTAAATACCTCTCTAGTAGTCGAGAGTCCACTTTTTGGTTCAATTGCTCTGAATTATCCCATAACCTCACCCATATCATGAACATCTTTTTGATTCATATGTACTTCTGGAAGTAAATACTTCAGTTGTATCCAAAATTCTTGAGTATCCCAGTCCATTTCTTTGTAAATAATTGAAGGGAAGTAGACGTCATGAAGGACTACAATATGCCCATCAATACTCCAGGGTATTTATTCAAATACCTTATTCAATTGTATCCAATTTTCAAACTTGAAGATCATAACATTTGTATACATTTCGAATATCTTGATTTCTTCAACAAGAATGAAGTTCCATGTATGATTAATATGTTTCTCAAACTTTTTGTCTGACATTATTCCTTCTATAATGATTTTCCCAATCAGACAGATTTCTATTTCAGTGACTTCATCTTCTATCTGATTAATATCTTTGTTGTGAATGATAATTTCAGTTGTTGTTTCATTCATCTCAAGGTTTGTTTCTTTGAGTTTGTTTATGATTTATAAAACCTTTCTCATACTTGTAGCTGTAAGAGCCTTCTGTTGAATATCTATTGAAGAGTTATTAGGTATATTTGTTAGGGTACTTGCTGGTTGTAGAGAATAGCCGCCTTGTTTATGATAATCCAAGATTAGTGAATTAGGTTTTTGGCATTGGAAAAGGAAGTAATCATATCTTAGATTAATATTGATTGAGTATTTTTCTGCCAAGATTTCTGCATTGGTTATGGTAAGATTGGGTATTGAAAATATCAACAATAAGAGAAAAAGAAAACTACTTTTGTAACAGTTTTTTGAATTTTGAAACGAGTGGAAAGAGTAAGAACCTTTCTCCTCTACTGAGTTCATCCAACTAGTATTGAATCATACTAATTCATTCTTCTTCCCATCACACCTGATCAACTGATATAACCAACGTAATGATTCATGCGTTTCAACAAGCAATGCACCAAAGATAGCAAACATAATGACCACTTTTATATTCCAGGAAAACGTCATGATAGATTAAAACAAAACTGTTAAAACAAGGAGGGATCAAAGAAAGTTAGTTAGACACAGAGAACCCTCTTTCAAAGTGAATGCATTTGAGAAAATTTGAACAAATTAAGTGTCACTATGGGTAGGGGAAGGCCTCATTTCACCCAAAGTCTTTCAAACAGTCTTTCGTATGAAGAGTGGTTGCCATTCTAACCTAGACAGGTAAACTTCATCCGTCCAAGTCAAACGGGGGAACTTTTCCCGTCTAGGTTTTTTTTTTCCAATATTAAATTCCTAAAACCATGGTCCGTACTAGGTTTCCTGTAACTAAAATAACTAAATTTATTACCTGGATGGGAAATCTTTTCCCATTCAAGTGAAATTTTATATTAGATGGGACCACCCGTCGAGCCTCACTACTTCACTATCCCATAGTAGAAAAATCACTCCTTCATCTAGTCACTCATTTATATAATAGGAATAGAATGTTTGAACACTTTATCCCATATCCATTGCTCTATTGAGTACCATTTTAGAGGGTACAAAATCCATTTAAAACAAAGCATTTTCTAGTTTATCTTATATGATTTTTAGTATACTCTTCGTTAAACTAGTATCTCTTAATAATGTTGAAACATAATTTATTCATTAAATTATTTTGATAGAAGCATGGCATGTATGGATATTCATACGCTCTTAATTTAACTCATCATTATTGGATTAATTTCATTTTATTTTCATTGTTTAATTATCAGATATAAACTTATCATTTTCTTTTTTTACAATTTTATTTAGCCAACTAAAATCCAAGTAAAATTCTCATGAACTTTGAGAAATATTGGGTCTCTCTTGAACATATTTGCTCGGTGTTAAGTAGTGTGGGAACCAGAATTTATTCATAGGGGTCCAAAAAAAATTTGATAAATATGTTGATTTTTTTTAGTTATGTAAGAGTGTGTAAACATGATATTTTTATATCTAGATTTATATTTATTAATTCTATATTATATATATATATATATATATATATATATATTTGATGATTCTATTTTATTTTGTAAAATTTAGTAAAGCTTGATTGGACTAAAATACGATATTTACCCGTAAACTGATGGAAATGAAATCTAACCTCATATTACTGCTTTACCGTCAGCTGAAACACGGACATAATTGTGGAAGTCAAAACTGGTCAAACAGTTAACTAAATGGACAAGTTTCGTTTACTAAAGTGGGCCTTATTCAATGGGATGAGCTATTTGTCCGTACACTTAATGTGAGATATGAGCTATTTGACCACAAAATCAGCCCACCACCTCATCCCAACCACATATCCTTCCCACCCCAAAAAGTCTGCAGTCCACAAATTGAAAGCCAATATCCAAAAGCCCATCTTCAAAATCAGTTACAACCTCAACCCACCACACCCTGCCCTCACACCCATAGAAAGAGCTTCCCTAGCAAGAGCCCAACAAACCTAGTCTCTTCTCATAGACAGTGCAATAAACCTGAGTATAATTCTAAGGCTTTACTTGAGCAATCCGTCACGTTTTTAAAAAAACTCCCCGTGCAAGTTAGTCCATTCTCCCAATTTAAGTGGGTAAAGTCTATAGGTGGTAAAAGAACAATTGGCACTAGTATCCCAAAGCTTTTCGTTAAGTACTGGGCTTCAAAGAAAACCCCTCAAAATAAGCATCTTAGAATCATTCATGTTAAAATTGATATCCAATTTCTAGATAGCCGAAGGTTAGTCACACAAATAAAAGAAGACCATTACTCGAACCAAAAGGCAAATCACATGAAAATCCTTTCTTGGAACTGCCAAGGGCTAGGAGGAGTAAAAACAAAACAACATCTAAAAAAATCGATTAGGCAAGTAAATCGGATATCATCTTTCTATCGGAAACCAAAACTAACGAGGAAAAAACTCTAAATCATCTAAGGGCCTTTAGTTATCCCAATAATTGGGATCAGTCCTCTCGAGGCCTCTCAGGGGGTCTTGCCCTTATGTGGAAAGATAACCTCGACATTATGATAACGTATAATATTAAAAACCTGGTAAATATTAAAATAAAAATTAGCCCAAATGAACAGAAACCTACGTTACTTGTTTGTATGGTGAACACAATTATGGGGCCAAAAATGCTCAATGGGAGCACATCCTGGAAATGAGTAGAGACATTGAATACCCCTGGATTATCCTGGGAGACCTCAATATCACTCTATCGCCGGAAGACGCGAGCAACCGATCGGAAGATTCGGATTGGTCGCATAACCACGTTCCGGCCATAATCCAAGCGGCTGGTCTCTTTGAATTAAAACACACTGGTCCTAATTATACCTGGTCTAACAATAGGAAGGAAGAAAACTTAATTCTCAAAAGATTAGACATAGGTCTTGTTAACCAGGAATGGGAATCTCAATTCCCAACCTCCTTCATTCAGAGTCTTCCTTGCATAGGATCAGACCATAATCCCATAGTGCTAGATACCGAGGTTATCCAAAAGAAGTTAACATCCTATTTTAAATATTATGAATGTTGGCAAAAAGATGAGTCTTGTAAAACTACCATAGCTGAGAACTGGCCCTCCACTAAACAAGGATCTGAGCCTTATATCATGATCCAAAAGCAGAAAAACACTAAAAATGCCCTCCAACGATGGAAAAAAGCCGCTTTTGGCAAAATTGAGGAAAAATTGAAATCTTAGGGCAAAAACTTTTGCCTTTAAGAGACAACACTAGAGAGTGTGACAGAGAAATTCAAAAAATCCTGGAAAAAGACCTGGAATACTGGTATGATATTCAAGAGAGCTTCTGGATCCAAAAATCTAGAGAATATTTTATCAAAGATGTCGATAGGAACACAGAGATTTTCCATGCGATTACAAACCATAGGAAAAAAACAAACAACATAACAAGTCTAAAAGACAAAAATAATCAGTGGATCAAAAAAAGAGAAGACCTTGAATCTCTCCTTATCTCGCACTTTGAGGAGATCAGCTCAACCAGTCAGAACATAATAGATCCAAAGATTCTCCAACTTTTCAAACCGGTCATTACCCATAAAGAAAATGACAATATTACTGAGGTCCCCTCAACTGAGGAAATCAAAAATGTGGTGATAGACACATTTTAGTGTCTAATTTGCACCTTAATTTCTAGTGAGTTAGTATTCGATTTTGCGTTTATTATGTGTTTTTATGCTTTTGTAGGTACATTAGAAGAATAAAGATTTGTGGAAAAATTGGCTCAAAAAGTGATAAAGGCACCCAAGGACAAGTGTTATTGGCACCCCAAGAATGGATAAGGGACACCCTAGAAACGGCCGAGTCAACCCAGTGAGTCAACCCAGCGAGTCAGCGAGTTAACTCCGAGTCGCCGATCCAACTCATCGGGTTTTCCTGTTTCAAACAGGAAAAGGAATTGGACGTGAATTCATGGACTTTTTGTGGTTGTTTTCAGACCCAATTGCAAGACGAATCCCATATAAAATTATAACAATCGAGAAACAGCAAAAAAATCCCGGAAAATCAGCTCGGAAAATCATGAACTTGGCCGGAATCCTGTTTCGATTGGGAATGGAATTTGTGAGTTGTTTGAGAGA
>JAJJMC010033895.1:0-11178 GCA_023531435.1 Papaver californicum | reverse complement strand
AATAAAGCTCCCAAGCTAAGCCCAAAGGTTCTCTGAGTAAGAACCTGTGGATCATCACTTATTCAATGAATAGATGTAATGACTAAAAATCCTTTGGTTGATAATTATGACCCTTAGAAAAATTTTTTGAGTCCGGTCGCGAGGTCTAAATAGTAGGTATGAATCATAGTTCAAATTTTTCTTGATCTATGGATTCCGTGCTCCAGATATTAGAATCAATATCCGACGGGGTAGAACCATCTCTGTCGAGATGACAGACCTATTTCTCTGTACTATCAATAGGATCAATTATAACAAGTCACACACTCATATTCCGGAAATACCGAAACAAAGAAATTCCGCGGTCGAACTACCAAAATGCCCTATAAAAAAAATCCTAAGTAATTCATTTTCTATTGAAAAGCCAGGATTTCATGGTTATTATGGACCTAATTCATTGAAATCCCGTCCAGTAAAACAGAAGAATTATAAATCTCTAAAATAATACATAGGAATACCGCAAATAAAGCCATCGCGACACCCATCAAAGGGGTAGTTCCCCATCCAGGAGCTACTTTACCATATTCCGAATTCAACGGTTTCAATAAAGCTCCTACATTTGTTCGTCTTGGACCAGATCTAGAACTACCCTCAACGGTTTGTGTAGCCATAAATACTCTTGCATTGGTTGAGATCTGTTGACTTTGTATACCATTCCGTTGTAAATAAACGATCTTATCATAGATCCATTGTGGTCTTGAAATTATATAATAATGGAAACAGCAACCCTAGTCGCCATCTTTATATCTGGTTCACTTGTAAGTTTTACCGGGTACGCCTTATATACCGCTTTTGGGCAACCCTCTCAACAACTAAGAGATCCATTCGAGGAACACGGGGACTAGTTGAAGTAATGTAATGAGCCTCCCTATAGGGAGGCTCATTACATTACTTCAATTGAGATAATGAAAAATTATTTCTTAGTCGGAACCTTAGGTGGTTCTCGAAAAAAGATAGCGAAAAAAATAATCCCTAGAGTCGAGACTAAGAGGAATGTATAAACCAATGCTTCCATAGATTCGATCGTGGTTTACAATTATAGCTTCCACACCTGTTCATTTGGGATCAGCTCCCAGATAAGATAAAGAAAGGACAAGAATCAAAGAAAAAAAGGTGATTCAAATCAAGATTTCTCCAGTACCTTATGTTATGTTAAATCACAAAAAGAAAATAGAGTCGAAAGAAACCGGAGCAATGTTGTCTCAGACTACCTGTCTCCTTGTAGTTGGATCTCCAAGTTTTTGGAATGCTCCAAATTCCACTTGAGAATCCAAATCTGGGTCAATACCAGCAAAAACATCTCTGAACAAAGTTCTAGCACCATGCCAGATGTGTCCGAAAAAGAAGAGCAAAGCAAATGAGGCATGCCCAAAAGTGAACCAACCCCTTGGACTGCTACGAAAAACACCATCGGATTTCAAAGTAGCACGATCTAATTCAAAAATCTCGCCCAATTGAGCACGTCTAGCATATTTTTTCACGGTAGCAGGATCGCTATAACTGACTCCATTCAGTTCACCGCCATAGAACTCAACAGTTACACCTACCTGTTCGACACTATACTTGGATTCTGCCCTTCGAAAAGGAACATCGGCTCTCACAATTCCGTCTCCGTCTACCAAAACTACTGGAAATGTTTCAAAAAAAGTAGGCATGCGACGTACAAAAAGCTCATGGCCTTCCTTATCTCTAAAGATAGGATGTCCTAACCACCCAACGGCTATTCCATCCCCGCTGTCCATTGAACCCGCTCGGAATAATCCCCCTTTGGCTGGATTATTACCAATGTAATCATAAAAAGCCAATTTTTCGGGAATTTTAGACCAAGCTTCTGATACACTCTGATTTTCGGCTAGCCCAGCGCTAACCCTGCGATATATTTCTTGCTGGAAATATCCTTGGTCCCATTGATAACGAGTAGGACCAAATAATTCGATCGGGGTTGTTGCTGAACCATACCACATAGTTCCAGCAACAACGAAAGCTGCAAAAAAGACAGCAGCGATACTACTGGAAAGGACAGTTTCAATATTACCCATACGTAATCCTTTGTATAGACGTTGAGGCGGGCGGACACTAAGATGGAAGAGGCCCGCTAATATGCCTAAGGTACCTGCTGCAATATGATGAGAGGCTATTCCTCCCGGAACAAAAGGATCAAAACCTTCTACACCCCACGCAGGATTTACAGATTGTACTTTTCCAGTCAGTCCATAAGGATCGGACACCCATATTCCAGGACCATACAAGCCTGTTACATGAAATGCGCCAAACCCAAAGCAAGCGACCCCTGATAGAAATAAATGAATTCCAAAGATCTTGGGCAAATCCAAAGAAGGTTTTCCTGTACGTTCATCACAGAAAATTTCTAGATCCCAATATACCCAATGCCAGATAGCTGCCAAGAAGCACAAGCCAGAAAACAAAATATGTGCCCCGGCCACACCTTCGTAACTCCAAATACCCGGATTCGTTATAGTCCCTCCTGTGATACTCCAACCACCCCAGGAATTCGTTATTCCTAAACGAGTCATGAAAGGTATAACGAACATACCTTGTCTCCACATTGGATCAAGAACTGGGTCAGAGGGATCAAAAACAGCTAATTCGTATAGAGCCATCGAACCGGCCCAACCAGAAACTAGAGCTGTATGCATTATATGGACAGAAAGTAACCGGCCGGGATCATTCAATACAACGGTATGAACACGATACCAAGGCAAACCCATGGAAATACCCCTTTATCAAAGAAAAATAGATACTATGTTACTTTATCGCATTGGAAAAGACTCTGCTTATGCTATGGACTTCTCCTTTTCAATGGATTATCTCGGAGCAAGGGTGCATTTATATTGCATTCCGTTGGTAATAACAGAAAAATTCTGTTCGTAGGAACAAAGAGAAGCAAATCTATTCTATACCCGATAAGTACCAATACGCAATGGGGGGATGGGTCCCATTTTAGATGAGTGAATTAGAGATGCTTGTTCATCATTTGAACATCGCAGCTCATTCATAATAATTTTTTTTATTCATTCCATCTTCTTCGATGAACTTTACAATCTATGGATAAAACCCGAAAACATAAATATTATGAAAAAAAGAAAACCCGTTGTTACGTTTCCACATCAAAGTGAAATTTTAGTACTTAAAAACCTTTTTCTTTCATTTAATGCCTATTGGTGTTCCAAAAGTACCTTTTCGGATTCCTGGAGAGGAAGATTCGGTTTGGGTTGACGTATAGTGCGACTTGTCAGACATATTGGGTCATATGGGATTTCCCCGTTTTCTCCCCCGATCGAGATATCCTCTGTTTCACCCAAGAAAGATTGATTGAACCATCAATAATTTGAAGCGTGAAGTGCAATTAGAGCAATTTATTTGGGGGATCAATATGCATTTTTCAATTAGAAGAATTTATGGTTGGCTTGGTTGGACCAAAAAAATGAAGTATCCAGGCTCCGTTCAAAAAAACCCAATCGGTAAAATATGTATGATTACCTTTTGTATCATAAAGAATTCCTATATTATACCAGCGACCTCAAACCGCCAATCAATCGACGGAGTGAGTCATCATACTTTTCCAGTGATTGGCGGAAGCGGAAGACATAAAATGAATAAAAAAAGTATTAGCAAACAAAAGAAGCGGTATTGGGATCATTTGTCCTATATGTGCAAATAGAGGTCGGGTAAATCTTTCCCCGGAGTAGAGCATAAACCTAAACGAATTGAAGAGGCCCATTCCGGAACAAGAAAATGACATCGTAATCGGAATTGGATTTCGATGAAACAATATATCAATGAGGGTAAATTTAGTGAGCTCTTTTTAGGGGTAAGTGAGTCAAAACCCTGCTCTGCTTTCTTGAAAAATAGAAGACTAAAGGCCCTTCATTCATTAGGAGTTAGAAAAATCCTCCTATGAAAAAAGGGGAAAATAAAGAGGGCTGGAATCGACACATTGATTCTTTTTTTTTGAACCGTATGCATCTAAAGGTGCGTGTACGGTCCCTAAGGGATACAATTTTGTCCTAATCAACCGACTTCATCGAGAAAGAATACTTTTTTTAGGCCAACAAGTCGATAGCGAGATCGCAAATCAACTTATGGGTCTCATGATATATCTCACTATAGAGGATGATACAAAAGATGTTTATTTGTTTATAAACTCCCCCGGTGGGTGGGTAACACCCGGAATAGCTATGTATGATACTATGCAATTTGTGCAACCAGATGTACATACAATATGCATGGGATTAGCCGCTTCAATGGGGTCTTTCGTCCTGGTCGGAGGAGAAATTACCAAACGTCTAGCATTCCCTCACGCTTGGCGCCAATGAGTTTTTTATTTGAGAGAAAAAAGAAGACTATGCCTTCGCCAGATAAAATATGAAAAATAAAGTAATAATAGCATGGCACTTCGAGTTCGATATGAGCAAACCATCATTGTTCTTTTATAACATGAGATTCCGTATCGAGAGAGTAGTATGAGACAAAAGGAATTTCTGATTTGATTTTATCTATCGGGGTTCGATTTCAGCGTCACAAACTTTTTTGTTTTCACATCACACATCAGAGGGCTCTTTCCTATATTTCTGTTACGAAATAGTATTAAAATGAAAAAACATACACAAGATTATCCTTTCCCTATTTGATCGGATCAAAAAGAAACTTTGGGATTGCTGAATTACAGACGAGATAAATATATAAAGCAACGGAACCATCATAGTATTTTTTAACTCTCCCGAAAGAAAGGGTGGTAAATGGATTATTTACCGATCTGGGTTTGATAGATCCTCCACTTTAGGTAAAAGTAGATTCCATTCTAGAGCCGTATGCAATGCGCAAAAAATGCCTGTACGGTTCTTCAATTCGATTTTTTCTTGTCTCTTTCTATCATTGAGACAGAGGAAGCATTCATTATGTTATATCATCAGGGTAATGATCCACCAACCTGCTAGCTCTTTTTACGAGGCACAAACAGGAGAATTTGTCCTGGAAGCGGAAGAACTGCTGAAACTTCGCGAAACCCTCACAAGGGTTTATGTACAAAGAACGGGCAATCCATTATGGGTTGTATCCGAAGACATGGAAAGGGACGTTTTTATGTCAGCAACAGAAGCCCAAGCTCATGGAATTGTTGATCTTGTAGCGGTCGAAAATACCGGGGACTTCACGTAAATCTGTGATTCCATTCCGTTTCGAACCATAATTGACTGAGCTATGTTATTTCCTATTTTATTTTCTTACCGAGGTTAAAAGTGGTAGTGGGAAAATATTCAATGAAACGAGAGGAATTCATAATCATCCGGTTAGGATCGATCTAAACCAGCCCATTCTGTATACGATCCAGCATGCCAACTATTAAACAACTTATTAGAAATACAAGACAGCCAATCAGAAATGTCACAAAATCCCCCGCCCTTCGGGGATGTCCTCAGCGTCGAGGAACATGTACTAGGGTGTATGTGCGACTCGTTCAGATCATGAACTGGAACAAAAGAAAGGAGATTTTTTTGACAGTATCAATGATCGGTACCAATGAATAGGAATGGAAAAACCCCATATCACTATCGAAAAAAGGACCTCTATTGTGTATGAAATTTATGGTTTCCTTTGGTATAAATCCAATCATCTCAACTGGAGATGAGAAGCAACTCCCCATTGGTAGCAAATGGTTATCCATTAAGCGGGGGAATGGAATGGTATTTTAGAAGCAGAAAGATTATGCTCCCATTCTTGCAAAAACGGACTAACAGGGTCAGCTACCTAACCAACCTTCATAATGAAATGCCGTTACTGTATGGGTAGATCTAGTTGTGAAAAGACCTATTACTGGATAATTCATGGGTAGAGCCAAAGAGTGTGAACTGTACAAGTTACTAAATAGGTAAGAGGCTCCGGTGTATAGAAAGGACCTCACCGTTTAAACCGTAACCATAGAAACGATGGAACCCACAATTTTTCGTTTTTTATTTACTTTTTTTTTGATACCAAGTATCAATACAATTTCTTATTTCGAGGTGAAATGAAATGCCTCAAAAAAATCGTGGTTGGGAAGGTCATAGTAGCAAAAGCCATTGGAATTTTTTTTTTATACATCGGAAGAATCAGTTTTGTTATTAATAGACTAGGGGGGGAAAGAATGACTGAAAGAAAAGAAATCAATTAGTTATTCATCAAAGTTTCATTTGATTCAATGACCAGAATTAAACGAGGATATATAGCTCGGAGACGTAGAACAAAAATGCGTTTATTTGCATCAACCTTTCGAGGGGCGCATTCAAGACTTACTCGAACTATGACTCAACAGAAAATGAGAGCTTTAGTTTCGGCTCATCGGGATAGGGGCAGGCAAAAGAGAGATTTTCGTCGTTTGTGGATCACTCGTATAAATGCAGTAATTCGTGAGAATAGGATATCTTATAGTTATAGTCGATTAATACATGATCTGCGCAAGGGGCAGTTACTTCTTAATCGTAAAATACTTGCACAAATAGCTATATCAAATAGGAATTGTCTTTACATGATTTCCAACGAGATCATTAAATAAGGGGATTGTAAGGAATCCACCAGAATGATCTAAACGGAGTTCCCCGGAGAATGAACTCCGGGAGGGTAGGGTATAAATTACTATAATAAAGTAGTAAAAAGAAATTAACACGTTTCCATAATAATAATTAAGGACTTTCTCTTTTTCTTCCCCAATTCTTTTTTTCTTATGACATGACAATACAATCTAGATTCTCGAATTTTTGAACAAAACACCAACCAGAGTTGGGGTTCGGGTTGGAATTTTTATTCAATTGAGGCATGGGCGGCCTATTTATTTCTGGTTCTAGGACCAGTAGTTCTAGGGGTCGACTCGGTTCTCTCAAATTGTTTCTCATTATTAAGAAAAGGTAACGAAGATAAAATACGGGCTTGTTTTATAGCAATAGTAATTAATCGTTGTTGTTTCAAGGTTAATCTATTCACTCGTCTAGATAATATTTTTCCTTGTTCACTAATAAATCGACTAATTAAACTCATGTTTCTATAATCAATTCGATCCCCCGATCCAATTGGGGGCAAACGCCTACGAAAAGATCGCTTGGATTTAAGAAAAGGTCGCTTGGGTTTTTCCATTGTTTATTCCTTATCCCGAAAATCCTATTTCTGAATTCGAATTCTTTTTTGATCCGACTGAAATAGGATTTGATTTGTTTCTATATATTATATGTAATTTATTCTTGTTACTTCGAAGGGTAGCACACACACCCTCTACCTCTGGTTCGGTCTATTTCTTTATCTCCCCATGAATTGTATGTTTGCAACAATAGGGACAGAATTTTCTCAATTCCAATCGACTAGGCGTATTGTGTCGATTCTTTTGAGTAATATATCTGGAAACGCCCGATGATTCCTTATTAACACGGTTTCGTATACAACTGGTACATTCCAAAATAACTCTGACTCTAACATCTTTACCCTTGCCCATGAACCTCCCTTGAATTTTGGATTTACCCAACTCTTTGATTTTCGACCCGAAATCAAATTTCAAAAGATTTTGTTGCAATCAATAGAGTAATATAAAGAATAAGTAATACAACAATTTATAACTATCAATTATTTTGAATCCTAGTACATACAGTATTTCATTTAAATATCTTGTATGATTTCTTTAGTTTCCCTAGATCCCATTTATTTCTATTTTCTTAGGCCCTTTGAGTCTAACCCAAGTTTCACTGAGATTGAATCCACTTTTGTTTTTTCCTTTTCTGTCCTTCTATATTTTGAAAATAGGAAAAAAGAATAAAACAAAGAGAGGAAGAAGGATTAGTCACAGATAATTTATTATCTCACTAATCTTCTTCATCCCTTCCCATGTCAATAACTAGAATGAAAAAAACGGGAATGTCAACGCATCTGGGAATAAATGATTAATCTCTATCAATAGCCCTGCTAAAGACCCAAACCATAGAGTACTTAGCACAGGTGCCACAGAGAGATATGTTTTTATATCTCGCATTGCAAACTCTCCTTCTTTATTGTAATACATATATGATCAGATGCATATGTGGTTAAGGATCACTTGTATTAGTAAGTGAAATCCCTAACAAAAATAGATATATACAACGACCCGGTAGATAAGATTTCCCTTTCCTTAAAACAGAAAAAGACGCCCCCCTCTTCCTGAGTATTACCGACAAATATTCATTTCTCTATCCGACGGATTTCATATGTAAATAATTCTTTTATTATATGTTATATGAGACCAAAAAGAACAAATTGCAAGCGAAATTTTTTATTATAGGGGGGAAATAATGATGTGGAAAACAAGACAGGGATTCTCTACAATGACACTGTATACCAATTGAAAGGGATGTAGCGCAGCTTGGTAGCGCGTTTGTTTTGGGTACAAAATGTCACGGGTTCAAATCCTGTCATCCCTACCTATTACTTTTCCCGTGGACAGTAATTGAGATCGATCCTAATTGTACATACATTATGATACTATAGACATACAAAGTATATTAGGCCTACAAAGATAATACTTTTTTATGGTCTTATCTATTGTGATAAGAAGGCGCTCTTAGTTCAGTTCGGTAGAACGTGGGTCTCCAAAACCCGATGTCGTAGGTTCAAATCCTACAGAGCGTGATTCTGTTCTCGAATTACAATGAAATAACTCCACCAACTTAAACAGCAACCTTAATTTGGCCTCCTTGAATTAAAAAAGGAGGAGGTCAATCAAAAACGAGATGTTACTTAATCAAAGGTCCAACTGATCACCGCGTCTGTATTGTAAATATGCAGTTACGAATAATCCAGCCAAAGTAATAGGAATTAGACCTAACACGATTCCAAATAGTAAAACTTCAATCATTTCGGTTTGTTTGAAAGAGGAAAAAGAGAGGTAATATCTATTCTTAAATATAAATCCGAAGCAATAATGAATCTCAATGATCAAGAATTGACAATTGACGCGGGAAGTCACTATAGAATACCTAGAATCTCACAGAAAAAGGTTTTTTTATTAATTGTTCATTCAATTCATTTCAAATAAGTCGTATCTTGCTCAGACCAATAAAAAGAGCGGGAGTTATAGTTGAAGCCGCCAGTAGAAAACCGAAATAACTAGTTAGAGTAGGCATAAAGGAGCTAAATAAGATACGGTCTTTTTATACATATGGTGATAAAACATTTACCTAAGTTTACATAAAAAAAAAAACTGACAAAATCTGCTCCAATGAAAAGTTTTTGATTCATCAATCATTATAGACGGCACTAACAAAGATAGGGTGACAGAAGTAGAAAAAAGATTGATCTAGTGATCCATCATCTCTAACATCTACCGATTCCGTTATTTTGAATCAACAGATTCGTTGAGCAACTATTGAGTCAAGTAAAAAGAAAAAACTTTGTAGTGGAATTTCATTCATTTCATAAAGTAAACTCTTTTTTAATCACTATGGAATCAAATAGAAAATCTTTTCTATTTTGATCATTTCTTTTTCAATTGTATATAATCAAGTTTCCTTTTTGGAGCAAAGGACCTTATCACAACACCTTTAACCTCATAAAAAAAGTCGTAGGCTCTTTAATTGTACATAATATCTCACAAATGCTAAGAAAAAAGTATCGCACGATCGCTGGACGAAATAAAAGCTTTATTTCGGGACAACTCAATTCTAAAACTAGTCATTCTATTATCTTTTCCTTTTAGGTTCTACATGCCGCCTTTCCATATTAGGGAATCCCTCTCTTGTATCTAGGTCAAGAAGGAAAAGAACCTTTGGCTGTAATACGACAATGGTTGCATCACGAATATTGATTGATTCTTCCTTTTTTTCTTTGGTCAAATACTATCTACTCCTATTATTGTACTACTAATCCATTCCTTGAACTCAAAGGATCCGAAGAAAAACCCGTTATATACAACCAAGAAAAGAGGTTTCTAGATTTCGTATCTAATAGAATTGTGTGAATATGATAACATCTTTCATTAATTATTAGAACCCAACCCGGCGAACTCAAGCTTTACCAGATCTTCAGTTTCTAGCCCAAAGCGAGTAATGAAAAGAACCCTATACTACTACAGTACAGAAATTTTGGGTTGAATAGCACATCATCCTTATATATAAGGAACAAAAAAGGAAGAAAGAGTTTATGTAACACTTCTTTTGGATACTGATTTAAATTGCGTTGCTGTGTCAGAAGAAGGGTAGCTATACTGATTCGGTATACTCTAAAGACGCCTTCGGTACACTATTGACGATCTAACAAAGATTAAGGATCCGTGGGTTTCCACTTACTGATCCCATCTTTCACGGAATCGATCCCCTTTGACTGTACAAGAATATGTGGAGCTCAGCATGTCTGGAAGCACGGGAGAACGCGCTTTTGGTGATATTATTACCAGTATTCGATACTGGGTCATTCATAGCATTACTATACCTTCCCTATTCATTGCGGGTTGGTTATTCGTCAGCACGGGTTTAGCTTACGATGTGTTTGGAAGCCCTCGGCCAAACGAGTATTTTACAGAGAGTCGACAAGGAATTCCATTAATAACTGGCCGTTTTGATCCTTTGGCACAACTCGATGAATTTAGTAGATCCTTTTAGGAGGCCCCAATGACTATAGATCGAACCTATCCAATTTTTACAGTGCGATGGTTAGCTATTCACGGACTAGCTGTACCTACCGTTTCTTTTTTGGGGTCAATATCAGCAATGCAGTTCATCCAACGATAAACCTAACCCGAATTGAATTATAGAGCTATGACACAATCAAACCCGAACGAACAAAATGTTGAATTGAATCGTACCAGTCTTTACTGGGGGTTATTACTCATTTTTGTACTTGCTGTTTTATTTTCCAATTATTTCTTCAATTAAGAAAAAGGGAGAGAATAGTGCGAATTCTCTATATCCCACTCGGAAGGATCTCATCTCAAAATTATCCATGGCTGTTTATGTCTCTAGCATGACCACTTGATGAAATGTGGAGGGAAGTGGGGTAAATGGCCGATACTACTGGAAGGATTCCTCTTTGGTTGATAGGTACTGTAGCCGGTATTCCTGTGATCGGTTCAATAGGTGTTTTCTTTTACGGTTCATATTCCGGGTTGGGCTCATCCCTGTAATAATAATATGA
>JAJJMC010033885.1:0-12344 GCA_023531435.1 Papaver californicum | reverse complement strand
AGGTTTGTGACTATTGGGGCATACAGTCTCCTGCGGTCCTGCACAATTGAGCCAGAATGTATCATAGGGCAGCATTCAATCCTTATGGAAGGTTCCTTGGTCGAGACCCACTCAATCTTGGAAGCTGGCTCTGTTCTTCCTCCTGGTCGAAGAATTCCTTCTGGTGAACTGTGGGCTGGAAATCCAGCAAGATACGTCCGAAATCTGACCCATGAAGAAATCTTGGAGATCCCAAAATTGGCAGTTGCGATAAATGATCTGAGCAAGACCCATTTCTCAGAGTTCCTCCCACACTCGATGGTTTACCTGGAGGTTGAGAAATTGAAGAAGTCTTTCGGGATCCCTATATGAGAGACTGTTTTTGTTTTCTTCATGTTCCTGTTATGTATCAATCAGTTGAAACAGTCTCTTAAGAGAAAATAAGCAGCTAGACTTCGAGCTAGATTCTAAATTCCCCATACTTGATTTTGGCTTGGATTATTAATGGTGTTCAGTCATTTGTTTTCCTTGCTCTTGAACAATCTGATCATGTATTTATTTTTAAATTTTAATGCGCATGTCATTGTCAGAGACTTGCCAGCCTTCTACTTTTCAGAATGCATTGCAATCTATGAACCTAAAAAGGACAGTTTATTCCCTCTATATATTAGAAGCTGCTATTACAGTGGCTATAGGCCGAATATATAGAAACGAATGTTACTGAGTTTGCGGTCTATGATTTTGAGATCTCACACTAGTGAAACCCGTACAACCCAAGCCTTCCTATTGCGTTGATCCCCACACTACAAGAAAATAAGTTGCTTCAAGGCATCTTATCGAAACGTTATATCTCATTGGAACCACATTTTTGTATCTCGATCATTGTTGTAGTATTACTGAGATATCAAAGAGAATAAGTTGCTTCAAGGCATCTTATCGAAACGTTATATCTCACTGGAACCACATTTTTGTATCTCGATCATTGTTATAGTATTACCGAGATATCAAAGAGCACAACTCTTATTCATAAGAGATGAATTATATATAAGTTATAACATAGATTCAAGCCTTTATATAGCCTTGGGCGTATACATGGGCCCGAGGCCCTATAACATCTTCCTTGTGTGCATGTGCTCGAGGCCTTATAACATCTTTCCTGTGTGGTTCAATAGTAATACTTTATATGTAGTGTTTTACATATAGTTTTTTGAATATAGCTTTTCAGGTGTAGTTATTTACATATAGTTCTTTTGTTGATGTCCGTCTAAGAGAATTACCTCATGAAAACTTCGCTAGGAAAATCCAGAGGAACAAAACCTAAATTAAGAAAAAAGAGTACAATATTAAGAAAACTTAGAACAAAAGAGGATATGCATACGCTGCCTTATAAAAAACTTTGACAAGGAGAAGGAAAACTCTTATTCATAATATATAAGTTACGTATAATATAGATTTAAGCCCCTATATATAGACCATGAAGTAAACCTTGGTTACATCTATATGGACCGTGCACACATGGACCCAAGGCCTAATACACATAATTGTAATTAGTGAAAACTACAAGTAGGCCCATTTTTTCCAAAAAAATTTACCCTTAAACTCACCGTCCAAATTTTTCATGGACGCGATCATAGATTGTCGAAATCATATTTACAAGCCCATCATTTTTTAAAAGTTAACTTTTGTGGTTTTTAATTCCATATCACCCTTTTCATATATACAGGTAATGGTTTTGGTATGCGAGATCAGTTTGTGTTCTTGAATTCTGGAAATCAAAGGGAAGAGTCGATAAAGATGATCATCATCAACAATTGAATAGGAAGATTCAATCACGTAGATGATCTCACAAATAAGGTTCATCTATCGTTCTTAAATTTTCGAATTTGAGTTAAAGTTCATGAAAAATAATTTTATGATTTCGAAAATTTTAGAACTCTGATTACAACTCAATTTGTTAATCAAATCTTTATTGTAGTAAAAAAATTTCGTCATCTAATTTTGATCTCTCTTTTGAGATTAAATTTTTTTTTAAAAATATCTCAAATCTTTTTTAGGGTTTTTGACTGAAATTTTATTTATCTCCCTATTTTTTATTTTAATCAAATCTTTTTCTAGAGGTTTTACTGAAATTTTATCTATCTCCCTATTTTTTATCTTAATCGAAAATCTATGATTACATTTGGATTCAAGAAATCTAGAACTTTGTTACCCATATAATCCATTTGAATTTCTTTAACAATTAATTTTTTAGCTTATCTGATATTTTTGTTTTACATTGTTAATATTACCTTTATATGCTAATCAATTCAATTCGTGCTTAGTGATTAAGAAAGGAGAAGATTATGTTGTGAGAACTTGTTCTCAGATGTGCTTTCGATTTGTTTTTTTCTGTTATGGGATTGTTGTGCTTATAGTTAAAAATATTTGTTTTATGTTATGATAGTATTGAATTGTTATTATTTTCTTCTCAGTGTTATCTCTTAATCATGTCATTGGAGCCATAACGGATGGCAATTCCGTGGTTATAAAACTGTGAGGGAATAAAATCCAAGATACGCGTGTCCAAAAACTATTGGAGGAGGAACGAGTACGATGGGACGAGAAACACTGAAATAAAGCCTTTTAAAGCATTGAACTGACAGCTGCAAAGTTGATAAGATTTGAACCTGACAGCGTTAATGCATGATCGACACATGGATTGCGGGAAAGTAAGGCACACTGCTCAAAACAGATAGCCTTGCTGCCTGAACGACACCAGGTTGCGGGAAAGTCTGACACAATAAAGAAGTAATGATGAACGTTGATGCATGAGGGACATGTATCAACTTTACAAGCTGCGGAAAAAAAAGAACTAAAGCATGATGATTCACTTTTAAGAGCTACGTGTCAGACATGTTATGATTTAAATAAGACCGTAACCTTCATCCCAATCCAAAAACAATAACTTAAATACAAGACCGCAGAAGAGTTGCGAGATAACCAGTGAGAAATTATGGAAAACAAGCGATACTCATGTTAATACTTGCGGGAAGCATGATCAAGTCTTGCGGAAATTACAAATAAGTTTTGCGGGACTGCATTTCATACCAAGGATGGATAAAAATAAATATGTGGAAAGGTAAATTGGAGGGACCCATCAAATTGGCTATAAATACCAAGCTCATAAACAGGAAAAGGGGTTGGAAAATCTGGAGAAAAATTGGACTGAAGGCATTGAATCCTAGGCAAGAGTTTAGGTATCATATTTTGTGTAAATTTAGTTTGATTGATCCTTGATTAATATGATCATGATTGTATAGTATGATTTTCTTCTATAATGTATAACGATGAATAATAAAAATACAAATCTTTTTACCCGTGGATGTAGACAATTATATTGTTGAACCACGTTAAATGTCTGAGTCAATTCTTTTCAAGTTTTGGTTGATTTCCGTCTTTTAAAGGTTAATATAAGATGATTTTATGATACGGTATCAAACTTTTGTATGATTCAGATTATATTTGTTGTGATCCAAAGATGCTAGATTTTTGGTAATCACAATTTGGCGCTAGAAACAGGGAGGTAGTAAAGAATTTATTCTACCTGTCAAAATTTTCTTCTTGAAAATCTTGAATCATGTTATGTTGGAAAATTCTTTTCCTTAAAATACCATGATTAAGAGTCATATTGTTCATAAATTTTCGCCAAACAATTATGTTATGCTTATCAAGTTCTTAATTTTTATGTTTAACTAAATTGAATTTTCAAACTTGATATTAACTTGTTTGCACTTGAACTTTTAAAACCCGTGCTAAGTTTAATGTTTTCTTTCAATCAGATTGCATTATATATTTATTAAGAATGATAAAACCATTTGAAACGCATAACTTATTATCTGAACTCTTTTAGAATATTGGTAAAGAAATTCCTACAGCAACATAAGTCTGAACAAAGAAAAAATCACTACATCTCAAAAGGGATCACATAAATGGAAACAATGACACATAGAACCATGCAAGATCAAGATGTCAATACAGGAAATCATGGGAGTCCGGCAATAGAGGTTCCTCAAGAAAGGGAAATGATGGGAGAGTCACAAGGGAAACAACCCATGAATGATCAAGTAAACAATTCTGAAAATCAAACAACTAGTCATTCATCTGAAGAAACCTCTTAAAATAGCATTGACCACATCCAACAATTAATGGAAGAAATGGACGAGATGCGCAAGGTACAACAGATTTATCCGGAACAAATTGCACTTTTGACCCAAGAAAACCAAATACTCAAAGAAAAAGCCCAGCATGGTGCGGGGCCATCTACAACTAGAATACACGGGAAAGAAGCAAGCTCCAACAGACCCGAAAGAAGAAAAGCAAAAGTCAATAAAGATCAGAGAGTAATGATCGTGGAATCCGCACGACAGCATAATGAACCAGATAGATTATATTTTGATGATTCAGAGTTTCAAAATAACAGATGGCGAAAATACTGTGAGGACATGGAGCAAATGCGAGAAAAAATTACAATTTTGAAGAATAAAGAGAGTGGGCGATTAAAAGAAGTGTTAGAAGAATCTAGAAGAACACCGTTGGCGCCACACCTAGCGTATGCACCAATACCGCATAACTGTAGTATTCCCATTTTTGAATGCTACGATGGGACTAAAGATCCAACAAGTCACTTGAAGTATTACAATCGCATCATGACCAGGTGGGAACAAGATGATGTTGTTATGTGCAGGTATTTTCCTTCAAGCTTGAAAGGGATAACTCTAGCATGGTATGATAACCTTTCAGAAGGGTCGGTGCATTCTTACACCCAATTGACCCGCAAGTTCTTAGAAACATATATGTATAATAAACCCGCATAGGAAAGCATGGAAAAATTATATTCCCTTGTATCATGGACAGAGGAGACCATTCGAGATTATACAGATCGTTGAAAGACGATCTGTCAAGCAGTATGGGATGTAACCCCAGAAGTTGCTATCAGCTGTTATAAATGGGGGATAGCCGACCGAGAAAGCCAACTTTTTGTTGATATTCATGATAAAAATCCGAAATACAAAGGAGATCTCAGAGATATTATTGAAAAATATGCAAGATTGCATGATATACAAAGGCAACATCCGAGATTAATATCTCAGCATCAGGGGAATGTAGACAGCGCAAATTTTGTAGAACCGTCAACCAGTTCCAGAAAGAGGGTTGCAGAAGAAGCTCCTGACAATGAATCAAAGCAAGGGAAATCAGATGATAGACAAAAGTGTATCCTCCAATTTGAGGAGCGAATTTTCATTAAACTCAACACCTCTTACTCAGAAATCCTAAATGCAATAAAAAACAGACAAGATTTTCAGTGGCCATGGACCAAAGAAAAACAGCCTCAACACACGCAGAATTCAAAGGAATATTGTGAATATCATTGCATACCGAGGCCACTCCACAAGCCGATGCAGAAATCTAAAGATGCCAGTGCAAAAGTTGATCGATAAGGGGGAGCTAAAAGAATTTATTTATTTACCTGACCTTCCACCAAGACTCAATAAGGGGAAAACTGTGAATATTCCGCAAAATGATCAAACTATTAACATGATTTCCTATTTTGAATCGGGTCAATCATCCATGAGTGCAGTTATTGATAAAAAACTGCACAAAAGGGTTCGCAGTCACGAAGTCTTTAAGGTTGCGGGAAGATTTGCTGAAGCATGGGAAGAATGGATGGCATCCCCGCTCACTTTTTCTGCGAACGAAGTTGACCAGGAGATTGAAATGCACAATGATCCGCTAGTGCTTATACTACATGTATCGGGTTGGAATGTAAGGAAGATTCTTATGGATGGGGGTATCTTTCTTAATGTACTGTTTTATGATACCTTCCAGAAGATAGGATTAAAAGATGATCATCTTACCCCTTCTTGCTACACAATCTATGGGTTTAATGGACTAGCTTCAAAACCAAAAGGCGAAATCTTGCTTGATGTTGCGGCTGGACCAATAAGTATTCTGAAAAAATTCAGCGTAGTGGAGGCTCCATCTCCATATACATCATTGGTAGACATTGGGTACATATTTTGAAAGAGGTAACTTCAACATACCACCAATACTTGTGGTTCCCGACACCGCAAGGGTAAATGGAGATAAAAGGAGACCAGAGTGAAGCAAAATCTTGTATTCTTGCAGAAATCCGCATGAATGAAGAGCGACAGCAGCAACAACGAAACAGGAAAAAAGAACGAAAGATGAAGGCTAAAGAAGAATCCCTAAGACAATATATGATAAAGACTGCGGGAAGTAAGGTTGAAAGTGAAACAAATGAAGGTATTTTAATAAAAGAAAGTATGTCAAAAATTGATGAAGGCAGTCTTCCAGCATAGCAGTTAAAGGGGGCTCCACATTATTAGGAGCTCCCAAATCCACTTTTACATCCATTGAAGAAATCAAAATTGTTAACATAGGAAAAAAGGAACTCCCCAGAATGATTAAGATTGGAACATTGATGGAAACATAAAGGGAGCATAATTTGGTCACTCTACTTAAAGACTATGTGGACATTTTCGCATGGAAGATGAAAGACATGCCCAGTATCGATCCAAGTATTTTTCAACACGAGTTGCGCATATACCCAGGAACAACACCTTTTCGACAACGCATACGCAAGGTAGCACCTGAATATCATTTTTCAGTTGAAAAGGAGTTGAAAAAGCTCATGGATGCAGGATTTATTCGAGAAGTGCAATATCCAACCTGGATTTCAAACATGGTAATTGTACCCAAGAAGAATGGCGGAGTAAGAATTTGCATATAATTCACCAACTTTAACAAGGAATGCCCAAAAGATAGTTATCCGCTTCCAGCATTGATCAGTTGGTGGACGCTGTGAAAGGACATGAGGCTTTATCCTTTATGGATGGGCATTCATGGTACAGTCAGATTGCTCTAGCTGAAGAAGATCAACAACACACTGTGTTTTTCACTCCACACGGTTTATACTGTTATACCAGAATGCCATTTGGGCTAAGAAATGCAGGAACAACATATCAACGGCTTGTAGACGTAATTTTTAAACCATGGATAGGCCGCACACTCGAAGTTTATGTAGATGACATGCTAGTAAAAAGTAAATTCTCAAAGGATCATTTACAACATTTGAAAGAGGTATTTGAAGCCTTGCGGAAATTCAGAATGAAAGTTAATCCTGATAAATGTATTTTTGGGGTTACATCAGGAAAGTTTTTGGGGTCCTTGGTTACCAAAAGAGGGATTGAAGTTCATCCGGAAAAAATTCAGGCAATTGTTGATATGCCGTCTCCAAGAAATGTTAAAGAAGTACAGAAATTGAATGGTTGTTTGGCAGCACTCGGCAGATTCATTGCTAGATCATCGGACAAATGCAAGCCCTTTTTTGAAACTTTGAAAAAGAAAAATAAATTTGTATGGAAGGAGAACTGCGAGAAATCCTTCCTAAGTATTAAAGCTTATCTCGCCACATTGCCTGCACTACAAAATCCAGAATCTGAAGAAATGCTCGCCTTGTACATAGCCGCAACCGAAGATGCTGTAACTGCAGTATTGGTACGAATAAATGACAAAGTAGAAAAACCAGTATATTTCATCAGCAAAACTCTTAACCTTGCGGAAAGAAACTATAAAAAAATTGAACAATTAATTTTAGCTCTGGTTTTTGCTACCCAGAAATTATGCACGTATTTTCTGACACATTATGTGCGGGTGCCAAGCAAAGCTCTGTTAGAATCTGTGCTGAAGAATCTAGGAAAAGTGGGAAGAATAGCAAAATGGAATGCACAACTGGAACAGTTCCGCATCTTATTTGAAACAAACTGCACAAAAGTCGCAAGTCCTTGCAGATTCGCAGATTTCCTTGCGGACTTACCAATAGATGATGATTTTGAAATCCAAGGTTTGCCTAGAATAGAAGATGATGATTCACAAGATATTTTTAGCTCTGTAAATTCCCGCAGATGGGAGGTATTTGTTGATGGAGCGCGAAATAAAGAAGGTGCGGGAATCGGAATTGTGATTACAACTGTTACGGGAGATCGAATGGTACATGCATTTCTTTTTAAGTTTGGCGAACATACAAATAATGTAGTGGAATATGAGGTTGTGGTTCATGCTCTTCGACTTATCATTGAATTGGGAATTTGTGATGTGCGGCTCATAAGTGATTCACAATTGATAATTCATCAAGTTGAGTTGAAATATCAAGCGCTTGATGAAGATCTGATAGAATACAAAAATCTTGTGCAAAAATTGGCGCTTGATGAAGATCTGATAGAATACAAAGATCTAAGAATTACACCAGCAGTAGATCCAACCAAAATTGAAGAACTAGGGAGTAAATACTGTTGTGCTACATGCTACAATGTATAAGGAAATTTTTGAAGTAGTACTCAGCGGTTCTGTTAGTGAAATTTGGTATTATATTTAGTTTCATCATAGGTTATTAGGTTATTAGGAAGAAAATAAATAAATAAATTAGGTTTTTGACTTTTTTCTATTAGTCCCTGATCGTGCAAGAGAGTGAAAGTACCTAAGGAAAGAAAACAAAACAAAGTAGCTTCAATAGTATAACAGACCATTAAGTTTGGGTGAGGAGAAATATCAAGTAATGATCAGTGGTGGTAAGTGTTAATCTAACTTGTTTCGTTCTTAATGGCATAATCAAGTTCCGATTTGTATAACATGATTCTCTTGTTTCATATTCCATAGGGTATAATCAGTGAAAGAAATTTTAATTAAGTGGAGACGATTGGATTCTGGAAGGTTGAGGCAAGTTTATTCGATCTCTTTATCTTGGGTAGATGTAGAAATGGTAATGATTATCTTGTGAAATCACAGTTGTGCAGTGAATTTATTTTTTCTGATATGTTTTTGTGTTTAGATCAAGCTTTTATGGTTTATTATTGGTTTTTTGATGAGGTGACCATTAAGTAGTCTTTTTATTGATGTATGACATAGTGATCAACATGGTTACTAGTGTAACTAAATCTAGGTACTTTGGTGGTTTATTTTTATTGCTGTTATAGTTGCTTATTGGATTAGTCAGTAGTAATTAGCTAGGTTGTCTATAATTATATATACATGACTGGATGATGAATGAGACGTGATGGGTAAAAGTAATGGAACGGTTCTCATCGTAATGGTGTTTGTTAGGTACTGTACATATGTGTTTTTGGTAAGTACTAACGTAACTATCGGAGAAGTGTTGTAGGCGAAATTGTGATGATCTTTCCTAATTTGCTAGAGCTTTTTTGTTCATCTTTGTCATGCTATCACCATATTGCTCCATGATTATGTATACATTGTGCTTGTTTCTACGATAAAAGAGCTCACAGTTCCTTCAATAAATAATAGAAAACACACATTTTTTGTTTAAGTAGTTGATTCTTATCAGGTTGCATTTTCTTAGCTATGTGAAAGACGTGGAGGGTTATTGACTTGTGAATATCATTGTTTTATTTGGATTCCTTGCTAATTAATTACTAAACTTAAGCATGTCTAGTGTAAGTCACTGAGTGGACATCGTCAGGGAATTTTGTGAGAATCATATTTAAGTGTGTATGTAAATGTTGGTCTGTCATATTTTAACTAGCTTAATACTCACTTGAGTAGTTCATAGCACAGTTTATCGCCTTATAATTAACCTTTTTGTTGTAATTAACCTCGACATCCTTAAAATTGACTGGAATTAGCATGTGGTTACAGTTCAGTTTTAGTGTGTCTCTGATTGAGAGAAGTGTATGGTTCCAGTTTAAGTATATGCAAAATGGTTAAATGTCTCCTAAGACAGTTCTTCAGTATTCTCCAAGATGAAATAGCTTGGTATTTAGATTGTTTAAAGTTTAGAACTTGAGAAAGTCAACTGACTTCTTTTATTGCTGGTGACTAGTCAAAATTTAACCTCTCATTCTAGTGTTTTTGGAACTAGTATGCTGACTGCTAGTTTTTTTTTTCAGGAAACAAATACAATCAAGCCATTGACTTGTATACTCAAGCTATTGAAATAAATAGCCAGAATGGTGTTTACTACGCAAATCGTGCATTTGCACACACGAAACTCGAGGAATATGGGAGTGCTATCCAGGATGCAACGAAGGCTATCGAGATCGATCCTAAATATTCAAAGGTAGGCTGTTTTTCATTGGGTTGTAAGGGTTCTTTTTAACTATGTAGTGTATTCTGAAAGCTCTTTGTTATTCAGGGTTACTATCGCCGAGGTGCAGCATATCTTGCAAAGGAAAAATTTAAGGATGCTCTGAAAGATTTTCAATAGGTATTTGATCATTGAGAATGTCCACAAACCATGATATCTGGTTGAATGTATGGTCATAGCCATATCTTAAACAATTATAGTCCATTTCTTTCCTTCGTCAAATTTCTATCTCATGCTCACTAGCTTAAGTTGCTAGGAAAGTACCTGTTGCCCATTTTTTTTAAATTGACCACAATGTGGTATAAAAACAAATTCAAGCCATTGCTATGTTCTTTGTTCACGTTAGGTACCCATTTCATCCTAATGTTGATGGAATAAAAGCATTAACTCTTTTGATAATAGATGAATTACTGAAATGGCTTATAGAAAGACATTTCACTTGTCCTTGCATCACTGTTTCCTGTGATGTATTGTTCAACAATGTCGTTTCTTGCATTAGCTCACATTGTTTATCATTTTCTAGGTCAAGAAAATATGTCCTAAGGATCCTGATGCTACTAAGAAGTTGAAGGAATGTGAGAAGGCTGTGATGAAGCTTATTCTAGTGTTTTATTGCTGGTGACTAGTCAAAAATTAACCTCTCATTCTAGTGATTTTGGAACTAGTATGTTGACTGCAAGTTTTGCTTTTCAGGAAACAAATACAATCAAGCCATTGACTTGTACACTCAAGCTATTGAATAAATAACCAGAATGGTGTTTACTACGCAAATCGTGCATTTGCACACACGAAACTCGAGGAATATGGGAGTGCTATCCAGGATGCAACGAAGGCTATCGAAATCGATCCTAAATATTCAAAGATAGGCTGTTTTTCATTGGGTTGTAAGGGTTCTTTTTAACTATGTAGTGTATTCTGAAAGCTCTTTGTTATTCAGGGTTACTATCGCCGAGGTGCAGCATATCTTGCAATGGGAAAATTTAAGGATGCTCTGAAAGATTTTCAACATGTATTTAATCATTTAGAATGTCCACAAACCATGATATCTGGTTGAATGTATGGTCATAGCCATATCTTAAACCATTATACTCCATTTCTTTCCTTCGTCAAATTTCTATCTCATGCTCACTAGCTTAAGTTGCTAGGAAAGTACCTGTTGCCCATTTTTTTTTTTAAATTGACCATAATGTGGTATAAAAACAAATTCAAGCCATTGCTACGTTCCGTGTTCATGTTAGGTACCCATTTCATCCTAATGTTGAGGCAATAAAAACATTAACTCTTCTGATAATAGATGAATTACTGAAATGGCTTATAGAAAGACATTTCACTTGTCCTTGCATCACTGTTTCCTGTGATGTATTGTTCAACAGTGTCGTTTCTTGCATTAGCTCACATTCTTTATCATTTTCTAGGTCAAGAAAAATATGTCCTAATGATCCTTATGCTACTAAGAAGTTGAAGGAAGACGTTATTAACTTTGGTTGGAAGACGTTATTAACTTTGGTTGTTTTACAGCCATCATTGGGTCTTAATGGTTGTGAACTTGAGTATTCAAAAGGTATGGTGGCTGGATTCGCAAGGGGGGCAACAAGATAAAGAAATTGACAAAATCATGCAAAGGTCAATTACATTTCTCTTTTCATACTAATTTTGTATTGTCATTAAGTATCTTCATATTTACTTAAACTTATTGTCATCCAGGGTTGTGAAAGGATGCCTTAAGAAAAGACATTAGAATGGTTCTACGGTGTTTTGTTTTCCACAAGTAAGCGCACTAACTTAATTGTGATGATAAATTGCAAAATTGAACATTATTAACCAATATGTTGCGTATTGCATGAATATTAGCATATCCCGCAACATAAAAACAATTGGGAATCTGGATTTTATGCAATGCGATTTATGAAAGAAATCATAGAAGGGCAGCTAAAACTGCATAGTACGGTAATGGTAAGTACACTTTTGGAGTTTTCTTGTTTTTCTTTTGATTTTCATCTTCTTAATTAGTTGTTGATTTTAGAACTTTGGTGTGTTTGTTGAAGGCTATACATGAATGGGTTTTTTGCAAATGAATATGCCTTTTGCCAGAACTTGATATGTTTGTTATACCTCAAATGCAATATTGATGTGGTTGATTTATTGTGAAACATTCCCCCTACTGGACTTCGATACCTATAGTTTTCTTGTGGTGAGTGAGTAGTGC